>CM075691.1:53471047-54071047 GCA_037954015.1 Psophocarpus tetragonolobus | reverse complement strand
CCAAAACCCGACCATCTGATATGAGCTAATAAACTAGAACAGAGCAGATCCAAAAAGAAAAAGAAGACGAAAACAACAGAGAATAATGTCAAGAAGCATAATTTTCCCTGTGCACTGAAGCTTCATCATCTTTTTCATGTTGGAAAGAGAAAGAGAAGGCGGAGCCTCTCAGATTTACACCTCTTGGAAAGTAGATATCTCATAAAAAACAAATTCCTTATACTTTTCAAGGGATCACAGATCAACTAAATTGCATAAACAACCACCACCTAATCTACCCAACAGCCAACATCACTTCAGATCTGGAGTGGCACATGGAACATGATTCACCATTGGCGTGTCAAACAAAACTCCACATGTCTCTACATTTACAAAACACCCTTTGCACATCAACATGAATCAATCAAGAACCTTCTCCCAATCTCAAAAAGGAACACAGACACATCCATGATCACTCACAACATTCAAATACAAAAAATCAAATGAAAGCAGTGAAATTAAAGAAAAGCAAACATACCCCACTTGCAATGACAACCCCAGCAACAACAGGAACAAGAGCAGCATAGGTAACCCAAGCTTCCCTCTTAAGAGTGGCCAAATAGGCAAAGACAGCAGTGAAGAAAGGAGTGGTTGCCCCCACCGCTTGGTTAAAGGACACAGCCAGGTACCTGAGGGAGATGTTGCCACCCACCACAGAGGCACAGAAAACAAGGCTCAAAGTTGCGATCTTCATGAACTGGGACCTTGATTTGATCATCTGCTGAGGCACCACCTTGAAGAACACAATGGACACATAGCTGAGAACAGCACAGGCTGACATGTGGCACATTGTGAGGAAGATGGGAAACTTGAAGCCATAGTTTGAAAGCAGGTACTTGTTCAGAAGGATCACACCAATGTTTGAAGAGTACCAAAGTGTCACCAGAAAAACTATGAACAGATTCTCCTTGCTGCTGGAGGACATTGTCTTCCCACTCTTGCCTCCACTTCCTCCTCCCTGGATTTCCAATTTTCACATCAATCTCTCATAATTACATTCTCAATATTGAAAAATAATAATAATAAATGACTTTCTTTTTTTGTTCTATTTCTTTTTCTGTTTGTTTTATGCTTTTAGTTTTATTCACTTACCCCACTTTCTTTCCCTGTGACCTTGGCTTCATTTTCAAAGGAGGCTTTGGATCTCATGCTGTAAGAACCATGTGTGCTCATTGAAACTTTTTGTTGGTATGTTCTAGATGGGACAGGCACCCTGTTATTGTTTTGTGGATTATCAAAAATGGGGTCTTAAATTTTAATGTTCTCTGTCATACCATTCAGTATTAGTGATCATGAACGTTGGTTGAAAGCTTGTGGAATAGAATTGAGTCTGGTTTTGTTGATGCTATTGATAATGATGCAGTACCAAATTAGTGGAAGGCCACTTATAGAAAGTTTTTTGTTGACATTTTCAAGGAACCACCCAAAAATGTTATGCTACAACTTCAAGGGCCATTAACACACTCCCTCTTAACCGATCAATGTGCTCACAATTTGTTAGTCACTAATGTTATTACCATACAAAAAACTTCTTTGGTAAAAATTGCATTGCTTTTGCAATAAATAAAATTATCAGTTAATTTTCATGCCCAAGTCTATCAATATTATTTAACCATTGGATCCAACTGATAGTAAAGAATTTAGTTGGTATGTATGAGATTATGAGATAGAATCTGATTAGGATTCTTGTACGTAAAAAAGGTATAAATATTATAATCAACCAATTTATTATGCATATGATAATATAATATTGAATAATAGAATAAAAAATTATACTGTGTGTCTTAATTAAGTTCAATAAAAATAACTTTTATACATAAGAATGAGAGTTTTTTTATCTCTTGGACTAACAGGGGATAATCTTATGAATAAGAATTGAAATTCAAAAAGTCAAATTACTTAAAAATTAAAATATAAAGCAAACTAGTATATTATTTTAATTTTGGAGAGAACCTTTAGTGTTTTAGATTGATGGTCCTTGCAGCACCCAATCTTTGCCCTTAATGATAGGATAGGAGTAAATTATTCCTGATTCATGGGGTTTTTTGCTTGTTTTTCTTGCTCACTTTTAGGCAGAAAATGAGAGAATTAATAATTAGGCAAAATAAAAGGGTGAAAGAAAGAACAGAGACTAATGTGTTGCGTTACTTTACGTTGAGGAGCGGTGGTGCGAGAAGAGGACGACACGTAGGGAAGAAAACGACAAATATGTGGACACTTGTCGTATGACCTTTGATTTGTGTTCCAAACGCCAACTCTTGCACCTCCACCGACAATCATGGTTAGGGATATTCATTCTTAAACACAAATATTATCTTTTAACTATAATACTTTAACACGCTTCAAGTTACCATTTCTCCATAAAATCATTACTGTTTATGATCAAAGTTTTAAAAATCAAGATGATTCACCCGATCAAAACATTTTATCATTAAGGGAAACATTCGATTTCTAACTATTTAAAGTAACTAAATATATGTATTCTTTAAATATATCATATAAAATTAAACACGTAATATCAAAATTAAAACAATAATTACATTACGTAGAATAATTAAACAAAGTTTGTGTATCGCCTTGGCCCAAAGTCCAAACACAGAATACAAGGAACCTCTAAAACAACCAACAAAACATATATCTAAACAGAATCTACAATATTTATCCCTTAAAATTTCATTATTAGATATAAAATCAATATATTATATTTTTATAATTATCTTTAGAGATATTTCTTTAATTAAATATTATTTTTATATGATATTAATCTTTTCGATTACTATATATAAGGAAAGCAAATATTTTTTTCCTAATTATATTCCAATTACAAATAGAAACACTTGATGCAATAAATTTTACTTAATTTTTTTTCACTATATTTTCTTTAACTTAAATGTTAGAGTCCTATTTGTAGTTATCGAGGGTGACAATTCTTGGTAGACTTTCTATAGAATTGTTATCTTTTTTTCTAGTAAGAAAATTTGGCACCCACTGTATGGGGTTGTATAACACTTTTCATGACCATCACTCCTAAAAAACACCTCTCTCATGATCTTCTGCCAACACCAACCCCATGAAAAACAACAACAACAATATAAAGAGTTTCAATGACAATATGATGAACTAAAAATATAAAACCACGCTGCAGCGAAAAACACATGAAACGAAGCCAGTTAAGCTCCCTCAATGAGTATGTTTGCCATCGTCACCCGAACTAGGGATTGTCATGCCGACTCCGCAACATCGCGACCAGGAAACGACGTGATCAAACACCTTTTTCTCGACGAGAATCATGGAAATGTCCCTCTTGGCAAGTTGGAAGCCCCTCACCATTGAAAAGTACGACGAGCTCTCCAATCCTGATGAGCACATGAACACCTACACCACACAAATGAATCTTTGGACCATGAACAAGACGATCATGTGCAGGGTCTTCTCGATATCCCTTAAGAGACTGACTCTAAGTTGGTACACTCAACTCCTTCCAAATTTCATCTACTTTTTTTAGGAGCTCATGCAAAAGTTCAACGTCCAATACAAAACTTGTCGACCACATTGCACCACGTATGCAGCCTTGGTAAGCCTCCGACAATAGGAATGTGAGCCTCTCTACAACTTCATGGAAAGATTCTCAGCTACCACCATTTAGATTTGGGGACTCAACCCAGAGGTCGCCCTCCACTCTATGCTCATGGCCTTGAGACCAAACCCATTCATGGACCATCTATGCCAATACCCCACCACTAGTAGGGATGACCTTAGAGCCTGAGTTGTAGGTTTCATACAGATGGAAAAACACAAGACATATAAGGAAAAGGCTTTCAACAACTCATACCAACAAGGAAATCTTTCTCCTAGAGGTCGTCGTTAGAAAGACTGACGAGACAAAGCAAGGTAGCACAATGATAGAGGATCTAGAAGAAGGGTTCGTAGAGGGCATCCATATAATCACTACATTCCCTTCAATACCACTAGGGTTCGTGTACTCAAGGCGGCAAGAAAAAATGACCTAATCACACTACCCCTACTAGGATAGAACCCCTCAAAGGTTGACCTAGTAAACACTGCCTTTATCATCTAACATCGGCCTCACAACAGAGGAATGTTGGACCCTGAAAAAAAAAATTGAAGAGCTCATCCAAGCTGGGCACCTCACCAGGTATGTGCAGCACAAATCAATTAAAAGATGAGGTCAGGACAAAGAATGCAACCCTCGACAAGACACCTACTCCAAAAAGAGAGATCATAGACAAACGTACGCAAAACCTGAGCACCATCGGACCAAAAACACTGGTGATGACGACCTAAAAAGAGTCATCAATACCATCGCAAGAGGATTCTCAAGAAAATGGCACACCAGTTCAACCCATAAAAGACATCTTTGAGCAATCTATAATATACAAGTCTAGGAACTCCAAGCACCACTGCCTTACTCCAGCATCATATTCTCAGACAACGACCTCAAAGGAGTCCACTTAGACCAAGACAACCCGATGGTCATATTCGTCATTGTTGCCAACTAGCAAGTCAACAAAACCCTCATTGACCAAGGCAACTCTGCCAATGTACTCTTCTAGACAACTTACTCCAACTAGGCTTGTCAAAGTCATTCATCCATCCACACCAAGAACCATTGTTCGGTTTCACAGGAAATACGATACATGCCAAAGGCTATGTTGACCTTCTCACCAAATTTGACCAAGCAAAAAAAAGCAAGTCAATCACAGTAAGGTATATCTTAGTCGACGCACCCTCCTCATACAGTATCCTAACTAGGAGACCTACCTTCAACAAGCTTGGAGCCGTAGTCAGCATTACCTGCTTGGCCATGAAATTTCCTTCTCTTAGTGGGGACATTATACTATCAAGGCCAATAAAAAAAGAAGCCTGATAATGCTATGCACAAAGCCTCAAGGTGACATTCACACCACCAATCATCTAGGTTTCCCCCAAAACCTCAACACAAACCTTTATCAACCTTGTGGAAGGTATCAACCTGGACCCTAGGGCGGATCAGGACGACTCCCACCCGTGCCCATTGGAAGAGTTCATCAACCTCCAAATCAAACCCACCTCAAAGCAATGCACAAGAGTTAGAGGTTGCCTTGATCCCCTAACACAACAACAAATCTCCAGCATGGTCACGAAAAACTCCGACCTATTTGCATGGAATAGTTTAGATATGTCAGGCATGAACCCTGACTTCATTTACCATAGACTATTCCCACATGTGTGATCTGTTGCCTAGAGAAAACACAACATGGAAGACAAAAAGTGACTCACAACTTAAGAGGATGCCGCTAAACTGAAAGAGGTTGGTTTCATTCAAGAAGTGACATGTACCATGTGGCTAGCCAACGTCGTAATGGTGAAAAAACACAACGACAAGTGGAGAATGTGTATAGACTGCACCAACCTCAATAAGGCATGCCCCAAAGACATTTACCTGCTACCAAGCATTGATTGACTTGTTTACAAAGCCTTTGGACATAAAACACTTAACTTCCTTGATGTATACTAAAGATACAATCAAATCATGATATATGTCCCAAACCAAGAAAAGACAACTTTCATGACAAAAACTGCCAAACTAATGCTACAAAGTCATGCCATTTAACCTAAAAATGCAAGGGCCACCTACCAATGACTAATGGACAAAATCTTCAAAGACTAAATTGGACACATCATGGAAGTCTATGTAGACAACATGGTTTTAAAGTTAGAAACACCCTGCTTCCACGCCTCTCACTTAGAAGAAGTCTTCTATCAACTCTAACACCTTAGCTTCTCACAAAAGGACCTTGTAACCTATGATTCAGTTTTCTCATGTGTACTAACAAAGATCGTTTCTGGGATAGGAGGAAGATTGTAGGACCACTTCCGAGGTACTTAACACAGTTGCATGCTTAGTACTCAAACTTAAAGCCTCTAGTTAAGCTAAAAGAAACTCTACCAATTGATCCACTCATATAGAATATTAATTAATATAATGTATTGTGTATAATACTATATAATTTTAGTGAAAATATTATTTAGATTATGATCTATATTATAACTTATGATAAGTAATATAGTTATAAAAATAAAAAAAGATAAATAAAATACTTTATGCAAATAATAATAATAAAATAATAATTACAAGAAAAGATTAAATTTTTTATAGAATAACTCTTAATAAAGTTATATCATCCACTTCTTTGTATAAATCAAATTCTAATAATTTGTGTATTGAACTATTATATATCAACCAAAGTTTCGATAAATCAAGCATTTATAGTTATATAATTATATGTTTTAATATTTATTTATATTAATATTTTATCTCATTCATTACATTATCAAAATATAATATATAAAATATATTGTTGTAATTATTTTTACAATCTAAAAACTTATTCATGACATACAATTAAAATAAATATATATTAAATGATGTTGACAAAAAAAATACCAACCAACATTAAATATCTCAAAATATCACTTGATGTGATATTTATTTTTTGTTAAATAATTGTAGCATAATTTTTATGAATTATTATGTTAGTTTATCATTTTTGTAATATTTGAATTTCAACAAAGGATGAGACATTTACGAGGGATTTAATAGCACAAATAACAGATAACACGATAAGCACAACAACAAATATTTATTTTTGGCTATCATATTAAAATGTTTGATTTTGGCCTAACTCAACCTTACTAAATTGAGTTATAAAATTGAAATTTTCACCTTATTGTTTACTTAGAATTAATAATTATCTTAAAAGGTAGTAAGAAATAATTATCTTAACCCACTTAATAAACGTACTGACCTCACCTGGCCTACCACGGGTTGGCGAGTTAAATGGGTTGGCCCACCAACCATTGAAAATTAAAAAAATATTTTTTAAGAAATTTTTTTTGACTATTTTTAAAAACATTAAAATTTAAATAACTTATGATAACATTATTTTTAAATTTTATGATTTAAAAATAAAACAAAAATATTTAAATGATATTCTTCACTAAAAATCTACATTTATGTGTTAAATATTATTTTAAAAATATAAAATATTAATTAAATGATACCAATAAACTAAAAAATATATTATAATGAAATATAGATCAAATAAGTATTTAAAACTTAAAAATTAAAAAAAAATCATATTCACATAATAATAAAAATAAGATTTAGGTGGATTGTGGGTCAACTCGACTCACCATAGGATCAATCTGGGTGGGCTGAATTGTAAGTGTACCAACCTGTTCACTAGGTATAATAAGTTTTTCTTTAATTTTTTAGCTCAGCCTAGACTTGTGGCTAGTTCGAATCCATTTTGATAGCTCTACTCTTAATTGGGATATGTTTAATTCTTTTCCAAGTACATCTTGGAAGGTCCACTAATTTCCAATAGAAATACAACAAGTATCTTACTTCCACTTCTAACTTACAATGAGTATTCTATATCCCTATTAGTTTACCCTTAGACTCCTTATGAGTTTAAAAACTAAGTATTCTTTGTCATTAAATCACGTCTAATTTTTAATATAAGAACAAAGAGTTTACAAAATAATAACTATCATAGAAAAGATTTTACAAATAGAGGTTTTTCAAAGAAATAACTTCACTAGAGTGAAGGTTTTTACACTTTTAAGTTTTAAAGAATTTTTCTATAAACAAAAAGAATCATTGTACAAACGACTACTTGTTTATATGTTATATACATATTTTTCAAAAAATATTAAATAATAAAACTTAATTTTATTTATTATAATCAAAACTATTATAGGTGTTCTGTTATACAGACCTTCTAAATCTAACATTATATACTATTATTTGGTCATATCACTAGTTAATGTAAAATTTTCATATGATATGAATTTATTACCCTTATACATGGGTAAAGTACAAATCACAAGTGTATTAGTATATAGATATTATCACATAAGAGAATGAGGATAAAAGTTGTTATCTATATAAATATGAGACCAAATATAAGTACATTTTTTAAACATAAGTATTATAGTACTCAATTAATTATATCTCTGTATAGTTCTATATAGTTGTGTAGACAATGGGATAAATTTTTTATGTATATTGATAACTGAAAATATGATGAAAAAAATAAATATAAAAAAGTTTTTTGTATAAAATAATGGCCTTTTATGTCTAAAAATATATACAATATTTACGTGTGCAATCATACTTTATCGTTGAAAATATATACAATATTTACGTGTGCAATCATACTTTTTCTTTTTTACGTTTCACAAGGAACTTGGATGGTAATGGTATGAGATTTAGACTTTTTTTAAGTATATTTGATAGTTAGAGTTTAAGATACTATTTTTGTTGTCTTTATAATATTATATTGACTTTAGAATATTTATTTATAATTTTATTTTAATTGTTAAAAAATTATGAAACTCGTATTTTTTATATTGTTTACTTTTTAATTAATTTAGTTGTAAATAAAATTATTAATAAAATTAATTAATTGTTGTTAAAAGATAATTTTTTATTTCGAAAGAATTCTATCTTGCAAAAGATGCTCGTTATTTTTAAGAAACTACCACTTCATATAAATTAGTCAAATGAATAATTTTTTAAGACATACCATAAAAAACCCCAATAAAAATGTTTTTACTCACATTAACAATTTCAATACTTGAAGTTTTGATATTATGTATAAATTTTACCTAAAGTCAGAATTCACATCGATTATAATTAATTGATTACAAGTTAACATCATGACAAATATATAGTTTTATGAATAAATTATATTTTTCTTATTATGATTTTTATTGTAATAATAAGAGTTTACGTCAAAATAATATTTTTTTATTATACAACATAAAAAAATAAATTATAAGATACTAATAAGAATATTATTTTAATAAAAGAAACAATTTTCTATATTTTTACGTACTTTGTAAACTACTTTATTTTTTAAAAAAAAAATAGTTTTATGCTTATTTTAAAAAGAAAATCATGTAAAATTGTTAAAAATTAATTATTTAAAACACTTTGTATAAATTTTTTTAAAAAAATTTAACAAACTAATCCTAAATTATACTTCATTTTAGATAAAAGTAGTGTTTGAGTCTTTTTATAAAACTCAATTCAAAATGTCTCTTACATTAATTATTTAAAATTTAAATATCCTTAATTGAGTGAAAGGTTATAATGAAAAATAATTAAACGAGATAAAAATAATCTTAAAGGTAATGATAATTTTTAAAAAAAACATATATATTTAAATATATTTATTAGCATAAAAAATCAACCATTTTATTAATTTTAATGAATTAAATAATTGGGACTTATAAATAGAATCCAAAGGATTTCTATGTATTCTTTAGAATTCCTAACTATGTGAAAAGTGTTTTATTATCTACCTAATTTTACTTGTGAGGAAATTTAGATACGATGAATTCCTATTGGAGGGTGCCAATAGTAAAAGTATGAAATGGATGTATTTGGAGAGGTTTTGTTTTTGGGTGCGAAATGGGCCTTAAAGACAAGACAAGATCAAATTAAAAACTTTAGGAAAAGCTACAGCCGTGGCAATATAACCGTAACGAAATCTGGAAAAAAAGAATATGAAAACTGTAATGCTTTAGTCCTTCAAAACCAGCTATAAATAGTGTTGAATGGTTGCGAATCAGTCCTTCACAAAACACAGTATCGGACTATGTATCAAGGCTCAATACAATCCTAAAGAATTAGAAGATTTTTTGTATTCCAAGTTTGGCCACTATCCTAATTACATATGGCTTAGCACGTGGAGTGGAGTTCTTAAATCGATAAAGTCTTGGACTTCCTTCATGAATTTAATTTTGGAGACCCCTTTGTGGGACTTCTAATTCAATTCAAAACACTTTTTTTTTTATTCTTCTTAATTTTGCTTTTTTCTTGGTTTGCTATTCCAACCAAATTTGAAACTCCTTGTTTAGTAAGTCTCATATTAGGAAACGTCCATCCTATATTCATCAAAATTAGACATAATTTTGCAACTTCAGTCACCCTTAGAGATGTGAATTCTATTTCCTTCTCATTCCTCTTCTTAGATTTTGTTTTCTTAATAAATTATCAAGGAAGGGTTGTGAGTTATCATGCTGACGATTTTGAACTTGGTCTAGCATATGAACTCGTCAAGAAACTTTTAAAATCATTCATGGCTGATTGACCCAAGTGGGTTTATTTTTTAAAAAAATTACCAGTAGGGATCTCTTTTGAAAAATATTACCAGCATGGGTCTGTTTTGGTAGTTGACTCGGTCAAACCGCTGTTGGAAATAATAGTGGATTGGTATTAATCAATTATATTTTATCATTATCTGGCAATTTAAGATTTGGTGATAATCATATCTTATAATATCTTTATGATTATTTGAATGGGATTATAGTAAGATTGACTCTGTGATGGGTTGAGTCAATCATAAAAAAAGCCCATTTGAGGGGTCTCTGCCTACCCCGGGGATTATAAATTTGTCATCCCATTAAGCAAATTACAACAACAACAACAATACACACTCTCTAGAATAATCTCCTAGAAAGTAGGTAGTAAAACCCTCAAGAGTTCTTATTGAACTCATATCTCTACAATAATCATTCATAGGTTTTTTGTTCTTGAAGATCAAGAACTTCAATTCAATATATATGAGGTACACATGTTCTCTTTCCTCTACCTTTTTATATTTAATTCTCTATACATACTATAATCTTGTATCTATTGATTTAAGGTTTCCTTTTATTTCCATCAATTGGTATCAGAGCCAAATTAGATACATATTATGGTTGTTTTCTATTAGAGAATCATGGTTGTTTTCTATTAGAAAATTAATGGTTGTTTAGAGAATTAAATATAAAAGGTAGAGGAAAGAGAATTATGGTTGTTTTCTATTAGAAAATTATATATTGAAACTTCTTTTTAAGTGCTACCCCTTTAAAACAATGTTGGAAATAATAGTGGATTGGTATTAATCAATTATATTTTATCATTATCTGGCAATTTAAGATTTGGTGATAATCATATCTTATAATATATTTATGATTATTTGAATGGGATTATAGTAAGATTGACTCTGTGATGGGTTGAGTCAATCATAAAAAAAACCCATTTGAGGGGTCTCTGCCTACCCTGGGGGATTATAAATTTGTCATCCCATTAAGCAAATTACAACAACAACAACAACAATACACACTCTCTAGAATAATCTCCTAGAAAGTAGGTAGTAAAACCCTCAAGAGTTCTTATTGAACTCATATCTCTACAATAATCATTCATAGGTTTTTTGTTCTTGAAGATCAAGAACTTCAATTCAATATATATGAGGTACACATATTCTCTTTCCTCTACCTTTTTATATTTAATTCTCTATACATACTATAATCTTGTATCTATTGATTTAAGGTTTCCTTTTATTTCCATCAATTGGTATCAGAGCCTGGTTAGATACATATTATGGTTGTTTTCTATTAGAGAATCATGGTTGTTTTCTATTAGAAAATTAAATTTGAATTGAAGTTTTTGTGTATAGTTCATTATTATCTTTTTCACAAAAAAAAAGAGGGTTTACACTACTTGTTATTATTAAAATAACATGTTAAAGTTTCATTCCCTTACTCTTACATGGGTAAATTATATATTGGAACTTCTTTTTAAGCGCTACCCTTTTAAAACCTAGTTTTCTTTTAAATAATTATGGGGTAAATTGTTTTTAAAATTACTTAATGGTTTTCCTTTTTTTATGTTTGACCAATATGAGTCATTTGTGTCGGCAACATAATATATTTGTGTTAACTTTTACTTTGGAAAGTATTAATGGGTTGCATGGACTCATTTTTATACCCATATTTTTGTGATTTGGTCAAGGGAGAACTTTGTCGTTTTGATACGATCATGTATGATGATTCGTGTGTTAAATTCATTCTCAAAAACATTGAATGTTGTTGCTAATTTTTTATATTCTTATTTTTTCAAAAATACCATATTTATTTAATATTTTTATATTATTGGTATTTTTTAGTATAAAAAAAATTTGATTAATTCAAGATTAAATTAATTTTTTTTACTATTATAATCTTGAATTTTTTACCTATTTTCATTGTGATAATTCTTTACAGTATTTGTATTCATTGTACTGTACTCTCTTTAATATTGAATTATCATTTATAAATTCATTTTAGGTTATTTTATTAATTATGCACAATCTTAATTGTCCTTCTCTTATGAACATAATTTTCTTTATTAATTTGCATTATTATTACTTGTCTATCATGGGTATAATAATGTGAATTTTGTATGTTGGTCATATAATATATATGATTAAAATTATGCAAATTTATTGGACAATATGCATAATTTCTTTTTTCATTTACATAATTATAATTTCACTATTTTGGATGCATTTATGTGAATTTTGTGATATAATTATTTTTTTTATTGCATTGATGATAACTATACTCTATCGGTGTATTGTTATTAATGTAATTTGGTGTTATACAATGTATTTTTCTTGGCTTATGTTAATGATTTTTTAATACCCTATCGGTATTAGGATTTTATTGATATAAGTTATAGTACATTGTAATTTCTTTAGGGATTCTCTTTTAACTGAACTTTTAGAATTACATAATGTTTCCTTATTTTTGTAATGTTCAGTTTATTTCCCTCATTTGATCATGTTTAGTTATATTTATATGGAACCAAAATTTACACTCTCATTTCCTTTTGTTCCATATTGACTTATAACTTTTAATTGGACATTTTTCCTTCAAAACAAAAAAAAAATGCTGCATTTTTTGTGGTGCAAATTTTCTATATATATATATATATATATATATATATTGATAAAGAAATAGTTGAATTTTATTTAGCCCTCTGGGTATTTTTTTGTTATGTCAACTTATTTTTTCTTTATCAAGTGGAAGGATTTTGTATATTAGAATTTTAATTAATATCTTATAAAATAAATTGTTGTGATATAAGGTTTTTTACTTTAAATGTCCAATTAATCATACATGTGCAAAAACAAATGTTCTTGATAAAATTATTTTTTCTTATCACATTATTTGTGATCACATTGTTGGGATCTATATTAAGGATTTTATATTGGTCTCTTGTAAAATATTTTCTTGTATAACAAGCTCTCTGTTGATTTGCAATATTAGTATGCAATTCTTGTAAGGACAATATAGGAATCCCAAATTTTAAGAGATTAATTTCTCCATACCATATTTTATAATATTGTTAATGGTATTCTTGTAAAAGCTAAAGGCTTTATTTTGGGATATATAAATAAACCTATGTCCATTATAAATTGTGATGAGAGTTAGAGACTATTTATTATTATATCCTTAATATATGCAAGAATAGGTCTCATTCTTCCGCTGCGTGTAATCATGTTTTATTCTCAAGTGTGTGTAAATATTGTTTATTGTAGCACTTGATTTTTGTTTATGATTACTTGAGAACTTGCTTATGATCTCATATTCTACGTAAAATTATCAAGTGATCTATTTTCTCACTCATGTAATTATTTTTTCAAGATCCTCATAGGGGTCAATATTTTTGTAAAGATTGATTAATATGTGGTTAATTATGAAACCATTTGTGAGAATTATTTATTCTTATGGATGAATTTGTAGGTTTCATATTCTTGTTATTTTAACCACTTCTCTCATTAATCATTTGTTATTCTACTACTTTCTAATTCCTTAAGTAGAATAATAGTGAATTTTAATTCACTTTTATTATTATCTTATAAAGTCATCATCCCACTATCACTAGAACTTTCAATACTAGTGTACCCTAATGATAATCCTAATATTTTTTTGGTATATTAAGGATTAGTGGGAGTATATATAATCTTGTATTATCTCTCGAAACTTATATATTTTTTATTGTCATATAATCTTGTGCACATTTAATTATGATATGACATATTCTATAGGGTTTCTCTATTTATTTTTGTCCTATTTTTATTAAGATACATAGAATCAATTGTATCTTTGTAGACATCTTTAACTGATGTTAAGGTCATTCTGTTGGGTACTGCACATTAATCCTTTTGGCATAAAATTATGCATTGTGCATCTCTTTTACCCAAATTTAATATTGATCAAAATTTTAGAAGTATATAATTTTGTATCATGTCTCGAGACTTATCTATCTGTATTGTCATATATTCTTGTGCACATTTAATTGTGATATGACATACTTTATAGGACTTGACTATTTATTTTTGTCCTATTTTAATTGAGATACATAATTCATTGTATCTTAATAGACATCTTTAATGGATGTTAAGAGCATTTTGTTGGGTATTGCACATTAATTCTTTTGGTATGCAATTAAGTATTGTGCTTTTCTTTACCCAAAATTTCACATTTTGTTTGGTCAAAATTCTATAAGTATATTGTAGATGCAATACTCCTATCGAGTATGATTTTCTACTTTGTAAAAAAGTGCTTATTATGATAGTACTCCTATTGAGTACAATTTTGCACTTTTTGAAGTACTTATGAATTTTTTTTGTTTGGACCAATTATCTAAGTGTTTGCTCAATTAACATTTTGTGGCCACAATAATCTGAGTATCATTTTATATAAACTAGGTGTCTATGTGGTTTTAGTAGGAAATTTATGGATTTCCTACTTATCTTTGGATTCTTACATAGTCACTCTTTTTTGAAACTCAGATTAGTTAAATATCAAATATTATAGAGCATTTATGTAACCTATATGTAATTACATATGTTATTGGGCTATGATGAATAATTAGATGCATGTAAATTATGCTTTCTCACCTATATAATTTTTCGGACTCAAGTAAAAAAAAAAAATTATATTAATTAAACATTTTCACTGATCAAATACTTAACTTTGGAGTTTTATAACTCATATGGTTTGGTTAAGTTTTGATGTCTTAGATCAGTGGGAGTCTGAAAACTTTCTTATGAGATATGTGTGAAGTAATATCATTTTAGTAACATATCTCTTAGCATTTTTTGGATGCTTGAGACCATGTAGTATCATTTTATTGAACTACATTATTCTATATACTTTATGAGAAATATTTATGATATATATCCCTATCGAATATTATTTTGTAGCTCAAATTTCTCATTGTCTAATATAAGATTTGTCTATAATTGTCATTCTAGCTTAATGTTTTATCTTTGTATTATTGATTAATACCATCCAAGTGGGAGAATGTTGGAAATAATAGTGGATTGGTATTAATCAATTATATTTTATCATTATCTGGCAATTTAAGATTTGGTGATAATCATATCTTATAATATCTTTATGATTATTTGAATGAGATTATAGTAAGATTGACTCTCTGATGGGCTGAGTCAATCATAAAAAAAGCCCATTTGAGGGGTCTCTGCCTACCCTGGGGGGTTATAAATTTGTCATCCCATTAAGCAAATTACAACAACAACAACAATACACACTCTCTAGAATAATCTCCTAGAAAGTAGGTAGTAAAACCCTCAAGAGTTCTTATTGAACTCATATCTCTACAATAATCATTCATAGGTTTTTTGTTCTTGAAGATCAAGAACTTCAATTCAATATATATGAGGTACACATATTCTCTTTCCTCTACCTTTTTATATTTAATTCTCTATACATACTATAATCTTGTATCTATTGATTTAAGGTTTCCTTTTATTTCCATCAACCGCAACTCCGAATTGCGGTTTCGTTGCCACGTCAGCAACGTGATTACGTGAAAGCCAACATGAAAAAACGAGTATGAAACCGCAAGTGGGAATTGCGGTTTGACTGGTCTTTAACTAGCACCGTCTTGTTGTTCAATGAGTAAAAAAACACAGAAAACGATGTCTGTAAAACCACAAGTCAGAGTTGCGGTTTTACTGGGGTTTAACCGGTCCCCTTTTTACCCGACAATTGCAAAAAAAATACAAATTTCTACTCACATAAAATCACATCTGCAATTTGAATTAAATATTATTTTTAACATAAACCGCAAGTGCGAACTGCGGTTTATATTAAATATTATTTTTGTTTGGGAAGTGCAAACTGCGTAAAACAATTATACATATGACTAGTACCGAGAAAAACACATCATGCAAGAGTTATCGGGAAAGACCAAAATAATAAAGTGATTTCGCAAAAACCTTTCTCACAATAGCAAACGTGTTTTATTTAGATAAGAAAGTAAGAAGTTAAAGAGAGAGGAAGATCACACTAGATTAATTCTGATAAGTTGGAAGATGGGTAGGGGAATTTGTTTTCCGATGACTACCACTTTACTGTCCCTAAGTAGATCAAAGCCTTTCTCACTCTCCTGCTTGTATAAAAGTTCAGCTCTTCCTCCTTTTATATCACTCGAGTTGTGCTGTAGGTGTGTTTTAAATATTAAATATTACTTTGAATGAATAATTCAAGACCGCAGTCCGCACTTTGCAAACAAAAATAATATTTAATATAACCAGTAGTTCGCACTTGCAGTTTATATTAAAAATAATATTTAATTCAAACTGCAGATGCGATTTGTGATTTTATGTGAGTAGAAATTTGTATTTTTTTTGCAACCGTCGGGTAAAAGGGGGACCGGTTAAACCCAGTAAAACTGCAACTCTGACTTGCGGTTTTACAGGCATCGTTTTCTGTGTTTTTTTATTCATTGAACAACAAGGCGGTGCTGGTCAAAGACCAGTCAAACCGCAATTCCCACTTGCGGTTTCATACTCGTTTTTTCATGCTGGCTTCCACGTAATCACGTTGCTGACGTGGCAACGAAACCGCAATTCAGAGTTACGGTTTGACCGAGTCAACTACCAAAACAGACCCATGCTGGTAATATTTTTCAAAAAAGACCCATACTGGTAATTTTTTTAAAAAATAAACCCACTTGGGTCAATCAGCCATGATTGACCCATTATTTACATTAACATTCCAGATTGGGCCATCATTTGGATATATGCAACATTATTTACATTAACATTCCAGATTGGGCCATTTAACCCTTCCGAATTATCCATCTAGAAAAATTGTTTTTAACACCTTCTCATTTGCTATAGAAAACTTGAAACATACCTTAACCATTATATGAATTTTAAACTCTTGAACTTGTATATATATATACGCACTTTTTTTTTACTATATTGTTGTGTGTTTGTGTATGATTTTTCTTAGTTTCTTCTCTTATGTATCAAACATTAATTGTCATATTGTGTTCTATTGTATATCCCTAACCATTAGATATTGTTGCAAATCTCTAGAGTAGTGTTCCTTGAGTTAAGTGTTATTTAGAAAAGAAAAATGCAAGTTCATTCAAGTATAACTTTCTTGGTATTTCTTGTTGATTAGCATTGATTTGGAGTGTTCCATGCGTATCATTCTTGGTATTCAAGATTGATTTGCAATATTCAAGATCAACCAATTGGGAACACAAAAAATTATAGTTTCTGATGAATTAGTTTAGAATACAAATTTTTTTACAATTTCGAATCACTTGATCCAGAATGTACATAATGTATTCCAGATCAACTTATTTGAAATACAATTGTTAAATTCATGTTTGCCTTTCGGATCACCAGATCCAGAATGTACATAATGTATTCCGAATCAACAGATTTGAAATACATTATGTACATTCCAGATCTGGTGCAGCAAAAAAAAAAAAGCCCAAATATTATAAACTACAAGAGCTACCATGTGTCTTGTAAAGCCAATTCTATAATGGGATAGTTTCTTTTAACACTTCTTATTTGCTATTCGCAAGCACCTCCATAGCATTAAAATAATATGTAAAGTCCCAATATACCCTCACTTTATATGTTTAGGGTGTATATTTCAAATCAACTAATTCAAAATATATATTTTAACATATTTTAGATTAGTTGATTCAAAATGTTTTAAAAGGTATATTTCAAATTATTTGTTCGGGAATATGTTATATAACCTGGATCAAGTTGTTCTAATCCCTCAAAATTAAGTCACGATTTTTTTTCCTCTCAAATTTTAAAAATAGTTTTTAGTCCTTCAAATTTAAATGTAAATTATTTTATTCTACAAATTTAAAAATAATTTTTTTAATCTGTCAAATTTAAAAATAATTTTGTAGTCATTTAAATTAAAAAAAATAGTCCTGAAATTTTAAATTATTTTTGTAGTCCCTTAACTTTAAAAATGATTTTTTTAATCCTCAAATTCAAAAACATTAAATTCAAAAATAATTTTTTAGTCTCAAATTTAAAAAAAAAAATTAACCTCTTAATTTAAAGTATTTTATTTTAGTCTCATATTTTGATATTTTAATTTAAAGATCATTTTGTTTTAATAACGTAACAATATTAATAAATGATGCAACAATGTTGATAACTCAATATCTAAAATAAATTATTTAGAAATAAAAAGAAACCAAATAAGTTATTGAAGACTAAACATGAATTTTAATTTTAAAGATTAAAAATATATTTTTTGAATTTTAAGAATAAAAAGTATAAATTTGAAGGAATAAAAATTTTATTTTTAATTTAAAAGACTCAAAATTTTATTTTAAATACGGAGGACCAACAATTTGCCAACATTGACATATATAATATTAAATTTCACATAACAATTATTAATGTAACTTATATTAATTGCTTCAAAACAATAATTTATATCATCAAAATTGAATTACTAATAGCTGGTTTATTTTGGCGTTATGACCTCCTTGAACGGATTGATTTGGCTTCCCCAAATATCTAAATCGATGGATTTTTCTTCTGGGCTCAGTTGAACACAACTTGCGACAAACATGCCATAAAATATATTTTTTATTAAATTTCATACCAAAATAATTATTTTTAATTTTTAATGATTAAAAGTATAATTATTAAAAATTTTAAGGATTAAAACATATTTAACCAAAACAATTTTGTCAATAAATAAAAAATATTTTTATTGTTTTTAATTATATTTAGTTTAAACATTTAAACAATTTAATTTTATATAATCTTTTATTATTTTGCATAATATAAAACACTTGTGTAGTTTTTATCTTAAAACTACTTTTTTTAAGCTCTTCTAAAATAACATTTGTACATGTATAATCAAAACACTAAATTAATTTATCTAAAAGGAATTTGTCAAATTAGAATTTAAAATAGGTCTTCATGGTTTTAAAGTTTCAATCACAGATTGATGCTTTCAATAAACTAAATTCTTCAAAAAAATTATTATTTTAATAACTTAAATTAAGAGTAAACGAAGTTTTTTTAAAGAGACATGATTACATGAAATGAAGTTCATTAACCGGTATCAACGATAAAAATATGTAAGTATTTGTTTTAGAATATCTATTATACATGAATATCTAGAAATTTAATTATTTTTAATAATAGAATATTGGAGTTTTTAAATATTACGAAATCTATTCAAATCATATCTTAGAGATGGTTGTTATATAAGTTTCGTTTTAATAGGAAATGTTTTTACTTTGATTGATGTTTTAACCATGTCTTTATCTTTTCAATATGAAATAAGTGGTCTTAACTAGATCTAAATATGAGAGTTGTAATAAGATAATAATAATAATCTTAGTCAAGAAGAACTTGATATGACCTTAATCTTTTTTGCTATTGTTTAGCACATATGAAATGATTTGTTTATTTTTTTTATATATAATAAAGATCTATTTATCTTAAAAAAAGATTAGTTGTAATAATTGTTTGTTTGACAACAGTTTTATAAAATTATTTTTAGTATTTTAATATTTAAAAACTAAAAAACTCGAATAGTGTTAAAAATAGTTCTGCTTTTTTAGTTTTTAAAAACTAAAAAGCAGAAATACTGAAAAGTAGTTTTGCTTTTCAGTTTTCTATTTTTATTTTGAAAACTCAAAATACAATCAGAGTATGTGTTTTTTACTTTTCATTAATGAAATTTTAATAAAAATAAACAATTTTTTTCATTTTTACATCTTTAATACAATTTTTAAATAACACTTAGTAAACAAATTTTTTTTCTTTTCTTTTTAAAAATAGTTTTTAAAAATTCTTTTCAAAAACTAAAAAAAAAATCAAACCAACTTCCAAGAGTATTTAAACCCCTTACACGCACAACTTGCATGATTCAAAGTTCCAATTTCCAACCATGTCACAATAATGTCTTCCACAAATTGTTGCAATAAGTTTGTTTGTTTATGAACGGAATTAGACTAACTTTAATGTAGAGTCAGAACAAAATATTGGAATTGGGAATTAGCCAATGACAGGAAATAGAAAAATGCATAACAAGATGGAATTGCCAATTTTAAGATACGGTACTGAAATCACAGTGCATGCATGTTGCAGAGCAGCACCAAAACAAGAGAAGAAGTGCATGTGCATGTGACAAATTTCAGAGGGGTTGGGGTTTCTTGTCCTGTGCTTTAGTTTTTGCAAAGTGATTTGGCAACATCAGACATGTCTCGTACTTACAATCATATAGGGCCATGGAGAAAAGGTTCGATAATGATGGGAAGAACAAACAACATCATTGGAACATCTTCTATTTAAATTATTCAAGGGTAATAAGTATAATATCACAATCTCCACAATTTTTCATTTATATATTGTATTGTAAAGTTTAAAAAAACAGTGAAAAATAATTAATTATAAGCATCCTTAATGGAAAAGGTAAAAATATCTTTTTGCCCTTTACTTTGTAAAATTCTTGATTTTAGTCCTCAACTTCACCATTCAACGTTTTAGTCTCTAAACTTTTAAAAATCAATGTTTTTATTCCCTTAATAAACACCATGTAAAATAATGTGTTTGTTTCTTAACCTTTTAATCCCTAAAGGCTTAAAAGCTAGTGTTTTTACTTTTTAGTTATCAAGGGCAAACAATACTATTAACAATTTTTCATATGACATTTGTCCTCAAGGGCTAAAAATACTCATTTTTAAATGTCCAGAGATCAAAATATCAATAATAAAGTGTTAAAACAAAAAAAAATTATAAAATAAAAGAGATTCAAAATATATTTTATTTTTTTATAAATTAAATGTTAGTGTTATTAATAGTATTAGTTTTTGTTAATGATAATGAGAATTAAATTCACAACCTTTCCTTACTTCCTCTCTTCTTAACATATTTTATTTTTATTGAAACTTAGAATTTATTTTATAATCTTTAAAAAAATTTTAAAACATTAATTTATTTGTTAAAAAATAGACAGTTATTAGGTTATAAAAAAAATGTCTTTAAAGAATAAATTTTTGGAACCTAATAGTTAATTTTATTTATATTGAGTATAAATGTTAATATTCTTTTAAAATTACAGTTATTTCTACATGAGATAATCATATTCGATCCTTAAATAAATATTTATAATTAAGAAGTATGCAGATAAAATGACATCATAAAATTATAGAAAATCAATAATTTTAATAAAGAGAAAAAAACTCATACATTGTAATAAGTTTATGTATGACATAGAATCTCAGTTAAATAAATCTAAATAGATCTTGCCACGTATATTATTTATATTTTTTTTCTCTCTCTTCCTTCTTGCTACCCTTTCTTTCTCCTTCTCACAGACTTTTCTTCCATTGTCACATATCTCTTCCATTCTCTCACCTTATCACAAATGTGTCACTTTTTTTTTTTTTCCTTCAACAATCCATAAGTATAATTGGTGTCATTGTTGAGCATTCCTCAATTCTTTTGATCTTCCATTCTCAACAACCTTTTCAACATTACTACATCCTTGTTTGTAAAACTCTCAATACTAATTTTATTTTTTCTCTTTTTCCAAACTCATTCTTTGGACCATCATCTCCCGTAACTCCAATTCTAATCTAAGTTAACAAAATCTTCATTTTTATGCGATTTTTGCTTTTTCTCACTTTCTCAGTAAAGATTTTGTTTTGATAATGACTGGAACCCATGATTCATAAAAAACAATTTGTGATTCAACACTTATATGATAGTTTGGGGAGAGCTTTAATTTTGATAATGAAATTGGAAGGATCTGTGTGAGAAGGAAAGGAAAGGAAGCCGAGAAATATATGATAAGACCTATACCATTAATTTTAATTAATAGTTCATATTTATTGAACTGGAGATTCTCTAGTTTTCTCCAAATGAAAAAATTTATATCAATTTATGTAAATTTGTTTCTCAACTTTATTAATTAATATTTTAAAAATTTAAAACGATATACAAAATTAAACTCTTCAATAAAACTATGCCGCATTTAAAATTACTCTTTCATATTTTAACATAAAATTATTTAAAAGTTTAAAACGATATATGAAATTAAACTCTTCAATAAAACTATGCCGCATTTAAAATTACTCTTCTATATTTTAACATAAAATTATTTAAATAAAATTGTTTAATTATCACATGTCTACTTATATCCTTTCTCTATTTATTTTGGCATTAAATAATAATAAATTTCTTTCTATTTTATATGAACAATTACTATCGTTTGCAATTTATAAAATTAGTGCATAACATGATATTATTTTTAATAAAATAAGTCAGCACAGACATAAATCAATATTTTAATTTCTATTTTTAACTTAATTTTATTTATTATTATTATTTTAAAAAATATTTTAAGTTGGATAGTGTGCACATTATATTGTAACACTTTTTTTACTTTAAATTATCATCATACTAATATATATATATATATATATATATATATATATATATATATATTTACTTTAAGTTGGATAGTGTGCACATTATTGAACAGTGTACAGTACTGAACAGTGAATGGCGGCTCCGCTACAGTGCTCGAAGATGAACAGTGTCTTTCTGCAAAAATGTGTGCGGGACTTAGATCAATCTTCATCACTCTCTTCGATCTGGTAAAATGAACCGGAGGAAGAGGATGGTGACGAGACTTCTTTCTTTTTCTTTCCTTTAGATGAACTTGATTCGGAGTCTGTCTGAAGGAGATTCAGGATTTGATGAAGATTTGCAGCTAAGGCTTCATCGTCAGTTGATGCTGCAAGAGCAGCTGCAATCTTTGCTTTGCGATTGAGGAACTGGCAGGTCTCGGGGTCTGCCGGCTTAAGGCTTTTTGGGTTCTTTTGGAACCATAAAGCCACTCCATAAGTATTAGCATGAGAGGCATTAAATTGATCCCACCATTTAACCGAGACTTGTTTTCCTAACATTGGAAGGAGCTTCGGGTTTGTGGAGTTCTTCTGGTACTGATGTTGCCAGGCGAATATCCAAGCCAGGGAGAAAATTGAGAAGAATCGAAGAGATGGGTGGAATGGATTATTTCCTTCTTCAATTCTTGCTTTGAACTGATTAAATCAGACCTTTACATATTCAGGAAGGATAGATTGGATGGGTCCGAAGAAATCCCTCCACTCAGCGAACCACTGAGGGGAAGAAATAACGAACATTTTTTTTAAAATAAATCAGCCACGAGTGCCGATGATGTTTGTTTTGAAACAAAAAAACATTGGTCCAAGCATGAATATAATCCCAGTATGTATAACCAATCGGGTCAAAAGGCTGGGAAAATTTTCTTACTTGATTTGGTTTGTTTTCAAAATCTTTAAAAGTTAAAACTTTTAAAATTTGAAGCGTCGAATGGGTGATAACCTGGTTATCATTTTTATCAAAATTGTGTTTAATTGAAACAGATTTTGAATCCACCAGAATAAATTCATAAAATTTCCTAGTCTTGTTAAGACTAAGAAGTTTGAACAAAAAAGTAGGTGGAAAGATTTTTTCGCAAATTTTATTTGGATTGGAATCCCAGAATTCGGGTTCCATTTGGATAGTTGGGAAAAATCTTCCTTCTTTTGGTAGATAGGAAGAAGGCTGTTTTTGGGCAATTGGTTGAGGCTGCTCAACCAATTCTTTTGGATGCAAGTTTATCTTGGATTGAGCTATTTCTGAAATAATGGATTTCAGATTTTGATTCCATAAGGGGTCATTAGGTTCTTCTGAAAATATTTGCTTCCAAGATTTGGATGGAAGATTGGTAAGCCCACAGTCTTGAAGGGCTTGAAGAGTAGGAAGGGTCATCACATAATTGGATGGTTTGGTTACCAGGGTAGTAGGCCCTTTGGATGTTTGTGGGGTAGATGACCCTGCTTTGGTGATGGCTTTATGAGTTGATGACTCAGATTTCATAATGGCTTGCTGAGTCAATGACTCAGTCTGGGTAGATGACCCTTGGTGCCCAATCTGTAAGGTGATCTGGGTAGATTGAGTATCCTTTATCGAGGAGGATAATTTATGCGCCTGGGATGATCCTCGTACTGATTTCCCGCGGCCTCTGGAGGAGGCGACTTTCACCCGTAATTTTGGAGGTGTCATATCATACTCTTTGACCCTGAAGAAATTCACGAGTCAAATAGTCAGGGAGAGTGTTTGAAGTACCTTTGATGTATTCTATCTCGAAATAAAAAATACTTAAGATTGCTTGCCAACGGGCAAAAATTTGTTTTGATGCAAAATTTTTTACATCTTTTTTGCAAAATTTCTTTGGCTGACTTGCAATCAACCCGAACTAAAAAATTTTTATTTAATAAATCAGATTGAAATTTGGTTATGCATAGAACAATAGCCAAAACTTCCTTTTTGATAGTGGAATAATTTTGTTGGGCTTTGTTCCAATGTTTTGAAGTGAATGCAATGTAATTTTCTATATGATGCATGCATTGTTTGAGGACACCACCGTAACCTATGTCAGAGGCGTCGGTTTCAACAATCTTAAGGAGATTGGGATTAGGTAGATACAAACAGGGTAATACTTTGACCTGCTGTTTGATTTGTTTGACTAGATAAGTGTGGACATCAGTCCACGGAGGGGGAGACTTTTTGAGTCTGTCATAAAGAGGCTTGGCAACGTTACTCAGCTGAGGGAAGAAATCAGCAACATAATTTAAACAACCCAAAAATATTTGAAGTTGTGGTTTTTCTAGAATTTGATTAGGGAATTTGTCAGCAAATTCAATGACGCGACAAATTGGTTTGACGGTTCCCTGAAAGACGTAATGACCAAGGAATTTGATTTTTGTCTGAAAAAGATAGATTTTGGTTTTGGAAACAGTAAGACCATTTCGTTTGATAACTTTGAAAAAGATTTCAAGATGTTTGAAATGTTGGTCAACAGATTGGGAAAAGATTAGGACATCATTTATATAGATAATGCAGAAATTGGAGTAGGGATTGAAGATATCATTCATGATATTTTGAAACTCCGAAGAAGCATTTTTTAGACCAAAGGGCATTACGTTCCATTCGTAATGCCCAAAAGGAACAGTGAAGGCCATCTTGTAGTGATCACTGGGATTGATTTGGATTTGCCAAAGTCCAGATTTCATATCAAATTTAGAAAAGATTTTAGTCGAATGTAATCGGGAAAGAAGATCTTTCTTGTTTGGAATTGGATACCTAATCCATTGAAGAGCTTGATTGAGTGGTTTATAATTGATGACTAGCCTCGGAGCACCTCGCTCAATTTCAGAGGCTTTGTTGACATAGAAAGCAGCGCAAGACCAAGGGCTTTTGCTCTTTCTGATTAACCCTTTGGACAAAAGGTCCCTGATTTCATTTTGATAATGAGTGACAAGATCATGACTCATTTGGATTGGCCGAGCCTTAGTCGGGATCTGTCTATCCGTAAAATCCTTTTCGTAAGGAAGATTAACCATATGTTTTTTCCTATCCCAGAAAGCATTAGGAAGGTCAAAACAGATGGTAAATTGAAAACTATCAGAAAGATTCTTGATACGTTGTTTGACATGAGGAAGAGAGAGTTGACTCTCAATTTGTTTGAAGGAAATCTCTTCTTTTAGAAAATTGATTTGATTAAGTTTAAGATCAACTTGGTTGATGTTCCTATAGACAGGTTTGTCAAGGAATTTGAATACGATTGTCGTCCCTAAGTGTTGGGTGGATATACCTACACTGGAAATATTGATTGGGAAGATAGATTTGATGAATGGTGTTCCTAAGATTATCATTCTTGAGATTTTTAATCAAAAGAAACGGAGTTTCTACCTGGAGATTGTCTTTTTGTATGATTGCCGAAGGAAGCTTATACTGGATTTCTAGTTTAGATCCACTAGCAGTCCTAAGCCGTTCGGAAGTTTTATGGAAGTATTTGGTTGGAATAAGTCCTTCCAAAATATAGTTTGAATCGGCTCTGGTATCAAATAGAGCGATAGTTTTGAGAACGAAGTCATCGATAAGAATAGTAACATCAATATAGAATTTTTGGATGCTACACTGATTGATTAGGTTGTTGAAGAGAGTATCTTCATTTGATGAATTATGATCAGACTCATAATCCTGATTACAGTTTTCATGGTCATTTGGAACCATGTTATCAGATAGAGCTGCAGTTATTTGAGATATGATAGTCTCGTGCAACTGTGATTGAGTTTTGAGTTCTCGGACCTCAGATTTAAGAGAACGAATTTCAGCCTGGAGATCCTGAATAGTGACTGGATTGGCTGAAGATTTTTCCAGTCGTTTGAGAGTTTGAGCAAGATCAAACTTATTATTGACAAACTTATTATCAGAACGCATAGGTTTGGGTTTGGAAAGAATTGCTTTTAATTTCTCAAGATACTCTTTTCTATCCTGAGGGTCTTGAATGGATTCTAGAGCATCAAGCAATAGATTTTGCTCATCATTGTGAATGACATTGATGAGTGGAGATTCAGAACTTTTGCTACTAGAGGAGAAAAGATCATCGTCGGCTTGGATGTAATCAGAAGATATCTTGACATTTTCATCTTCTTCTTCTGAGGAACTATCAGAAGAATTTATCAAAAGATTATTAAGTTGATCCTGGACAATAGGATCAAGATTGAGTTCACGAAACTTAGAGGAGACTCGACAAAATCTAGCTAAATGACCTTTTCGACCACATTTATAGCAGGTTCTAGTTTATCTAGAAAGATTGGTATCCTTTTGAGGAGGATTAGTACTCCGTCGAGGAAGATTATGATCAGGAGGCCTACTGGGCTTGGAATTAAGATGACGAGTCTTGAACCTAGAGACTTTGCGATGAGGTTTACTCAGCTGGTGCTGAGAAGGTTTTCTATGTGTAGTCTTTCTCGGATTCTTAGAACAAGGAAGACCGAATTGTTGGCAGAAATTTCCCAAATCTCTGCGATTCTGAGCCTTTTCTCTGGCTAATTGTTTTTGGATGTTGTCGTCCTGACAGATTTTAAGAGCAACTTTTTGAACGTAAGCTATGATATTACCATAACTTAACTGATCATAAGGAATTTCTTCGTTAAACTGGGAACGAATTTTTTCCCTAACTTTGTCTCCTAAGGATTTTGGGAGTCCAGCTAGGAAGGTTTCTTTCCAAAAAGGTTGGTGACAGTCATCTCTAGTGTAAACTCGAGTAAGGAAGGTGTCCCTATACCACCTAAAATTTCCTAAGGTCTTACACTTAAGAGTAGATAGGAGATCTGCAGAACGATCTTTGTAGATGGAAGGATCTCCGATGAAATGTTTGACAATAGCCATGATTAAGGTATTAAACGGCGTCGGGAATAGGCTTCCCTTTGTCAATAAGGACATTTCCTTCAGTGTCCGTTTTGACTGTTGTAAAGATTTCATGTTTCTCATTATCAGAAACATAATTATCCCACCAGCCTTCGAGTTAGCCAGAAAAGCCAGCGGTCAAGATTTCTACTATAGTCTCATCAGTGCTATCTAAAGCAGTCTAATATGCAGTGGAGACCATAGTCACATGTTGAAGAGTATTAAGAATGTTATACTCAGTTTGACCATCTATGTTCCTTTCATAAATTTGATTAGCGTTGAAAGATCTCAGACTTTGATAATTCTTTTCCTCAAGGAGAAGATCAGGAGCAGTAGCTCGATTGTAATAGAGTTTAGAAGGCTGCTTCCAGTTGAGAGCCTTGCTAATGACAGGATTGATTTGAGGAATGGACTTACTGCTAGATGTAGCATCCTCAGACTCAGAACCTATGGAAGAAGCTCCTAACTTGTTAATCCTAAGAGATTGGTCCTTTTGGGAGACACTCCTAGTAATTGGTCCTAGCTTAACAGATCCTACCTGTGAAGAACTAGGGGTATCAGGGATAACTACAGAATTATCCTTAACTTGATTGGATTTTTCTAAGGCTTTGGTCCAATTTTGATGAATAAGCCTAAATTTATTTCTAGTCTCATTTGTCAGACTAAAAGGTTTGAACAAAGGTTTGGAAATGGAGGGGGTCTCATCGTCTTTGGTTCCTGAAGATGAGGCTTTTCCTACCAGGTTTTCTCCTAAAACTTGGAGGTATTTGTTGGTATAATTGTTTTGTTCCATAAGGGCTTTAATATCTTGAGCTCCTATGGTTTCATCAGATTTGTGCTTAAAGGGTGAAGCTAAGTACTCATCCCCTAAGTCTGAAATAAAATAACTGCTAGACGGAGGTAAGTCAGACTTAATGAGTTTACCATTCTTACGGTGCCAGACAGTTATGGTATTAATAGAAAGGTCTTCTATGATTGTAATTGTCCAAGGAGGATAGATTTGGTTCCTATGAAGGTAGACATTTAACCAGTCAAAGAAACAGACATGAGTTTGGATTTTGTTAAGAAATTCATAAAAAGAATCAATGATTTTTGACCTATGGTCACCCTTGAAATTACTAAGAAACCATTTCCTCTGAGAGGTCCAAGTCTCAAAGTAGAATTCCTTACGAAGGGTTGGCTTGTCTATGGTGTAACTATTCATAGTTGACCATACTGCATTTCAGATTGAGTAGGAGAATGAATTTCTGAAGAGATTTCTTCCTCAGCCCTACTGTAGATATTTCGAGGGATAGAAGATGAGTTATCTAACCCTTGAAGATTAATTTTCGGAGTAATAATTCTGGGAATTGAACTCTGATTTGATTGGGAAGCTATAGAAAAGATCTTCTGGCACTAGTATAGGCCGATCTAGAAGCTTCAGATCTTGAAGAAAAAGAATTTCTCTGATCAAAGATAATTTCTACCTTACCAGCCTCGGATTGTCTAATTTCCTGGAATTCAGGGGTTTGACGAGGGGTAGCTTTCTCGAGTTGCCAAGAGGTTGGTAACTCTACCTCATCCCATTTGATGAGTTTGGGAATGGCAACATTTGCTTTCGTCATATCTGTGACAAACAAAGTCGTTTCCCGATCATTGGTTTTAAGGAGAACTCTTGAGTTACAAGTGTTCATGACCTTATATTGGATTCTATAGAGAAGAGCTGCAGGGATAGAACCTTCTGTCATGTTTAACCCATGCAGACGAATGTTTAGAAACAATGAATCTAAGACATTTCGATCTAAAAGACTCACCGTTTTGTTTGGAAAACAGTTGAAATAAACAGGACCATGTCCTAAACTGGTTTCTACGGTTCCTATGAGGGAATCGTGAAAATCATTGTGCCTAATATTGCGAAGGCACATAAGGATTGAGACGTTAAGACCTTCCCTAACAAGGGGTTTGACAGCTACTTGAACACATCCTATATGGAGGTATTTGTACTTCCTAGAATGTTCAGCTATGGATTATTTGGTAAGAAGATGGAATTCCTCACCGGCTTGGGGATCCAAAGGGATATTGTTTTCAGCAGTCCTAATGATGTAATCAGAACTACGAACATGTTTGGATTCGTCAGGAATATAAAGTTCATCCTGAGGGATTTTAGGGATTTTCCAATTGTCGATTGCTTGTTGATATCCTCAAAACAAACTTCTTCTTCGAAGATATTATTTTTAGGAGGTATTTCCTCCACAGATTGGACATGCTCAGTGAGCGGATTGCTAGAGGAAGGAGAAGAGGATGAAGAGGATTTGAGAGAGAAGCGCCGGGAGAGGGAGCGAAGAAACTGACTCATAGTTTAAAATTTTCTAGCATCATCGCCTTCATGTGGTTCCATAAGAAATTATTAATCTGGATCTGAATCTAATTTTAACACAAAATTATCATCCAAAGGTATTCCAGTTTCCAGGTTACAGACAAAACTCTTTTTTTTTTTTTAAATACGAACAGAATCACAAGATTTACAAAATATCATCTCTTTCGGAATTACGTTATCAATGAAATAATCATTCAAGGTAGAGACAGTCGGCAAAGGCACATAGGCAACATGGACTTACCGCCTCCCCTTGGGCCTTACTACCAATCCAGCCCCAGGCCACATACCAAATATACACCATGAATTATCACTTAAAGTAGTCATAATAACAAAAGAGATAGACAACAAAATAGAAATATTAGAAGAACAGAAGAAAAACAAAAAAGAGTTGGATTTACAAGGCGGTAATCTGCACAGTACCAGTTATCTGTGTCACCCCTTATGAGTTTTTCAACCCAACAAGGCTTATAAAACCGCAGTTTTCGAAAATCAAAGGCAAAAACCCAGATTTTCAGAAGAAGATGAGAAATATTAACAGATAAACAGTCTGCATCCCCATAACAGAATAGCATCAAATCATAATTTGAATGATAAATTTAAACTTAGATCCAGAACAATAAACTCATATATATATATATATATATATATATATATATATATATATATATATATATATATATATATATATATATATATATATATATATATATACCTTTTCAATGGAAAAATGCTCTTAGCTTAAAAAAGAAGAAGAAGAAAAATGCTCTTATTTATAATTTTTATCTCTAATTTTTATTTATAGAATAATTATTAAATTTATTATATTTTTTATCAGAGTACGTAATAATTTTTTAATTATTTTGGTATCGAAAAATTATTGCTTGAAGAAAGATCATCGTTGCAGAAGACATCAACAACGTACTCTGATGAAAATTATTATCGTAACAACCAATCTATGTCACATAATAAGAAAAAACATTGACTAAAACACACGGTATATGCTACATTTAAATCGATCTTGATTTATTTCCATTCATCACTTATTTTAAGAAAAAAATATTCTTTATTCTTGAAAATATATCTTCATTTTCGTGAAAGGAAATTTGTTACTTATTATTAAATAAAGAAAATTTCTTAGTATGTATTTGGAGTATCATTTGTAAAATTATTTTTGAATGGAAATGATTTTACAAAATTTATTATAACTATGATTAATTTTAAAATCTAACAGTTTATATTTAAACATTTTTATTCTAAAAACAATTTAACAGTAAAAGACAGTCAATTTTTTTAACATGTCATTAAACATATCTATAATATCTATCTATCAATAAATAAATATATATATATATATATATATATATATATATATATATATATATATATATATATATATATATATATATATATATAAAGAAGGGAATTTACCTGATGTCAATATTTGATTTTCTGTTTTACACTTTTACCTTTATCTATTTTTCAAAAATTGTCCTAGTGTATAAGAAAAATAGATTTAACTTTTTTATTAATATTGAGCCACAAAATAACTCATTTGTCCCTAGATACTTAATAAAAAAAATTTCACATTTATTATTCTCCACATGTAGAGTATTATTCATAAAATGAAAAAAATATTCATATTTGTGGACATCGATTTGAATTTGCTTGGATATTGACAAATATTATTTCTGAGTACAAACACTGAAACATATATTACCTGATGTTATGAAGATGAATAAACTAGGGATATGAATATGTAACTACCCGTCCCACTTACATGTATCTGTCTCGTTATAATTATAATAATATATAATAATTTGAAAGTTATATATTTAATTAAAATTTTAATTCCTAAATTTTACTTTATAATTTTTTTATTATAATTCTTTATATACATTGTAAATTAAAATCTAATTTAATAAATTTATATACAATTTATTTAATAAATAAATAAAGGAATTTAAATTGTAAAAAAAAATTATAATAGTTACTTAAGGGTATAATTGAAAAATACTTACAGAATTAAAATTTCACATACATTTCTCTCATACTTTAACTTGAATTCACCGTGCATTTTTTAAAAACAGAAAATGCCAAATCACGCATATACCATATATTGTCATCCCTAATTCATAATCACTTAATAATAAAATTAACATCACGAATGATAAATTTATCTCTCCCATAATTTTAACTACTCTCCTCATCTAATTGTTTTAAGAATTTAATTATAAAAAATTTTTATTATAACATTCAATTATAATTTTTATTTATATGACTTTTAAAATAATAATGAATTATTTGTGATGGAATATATCAATGTAAAAATTGGACATATACAATTAAACTCTTGTTTTAAATGATATCATAGTGAAATGTGTTTTGGGTGGTATAAAATTATATTAAGTAGATGATGGGATACAAAACTAAAGAGCAAGGAAGATGCATTAAATAGTAGAGAAGAGTTTGGTGTAGAATTGTGAGATTGATTTGTGACAATAGATGGCATTGCACTACAAAATCCAGGTGTTGTGAAAGATGAAATGACTCCGATTTAGAGCCAACACAGTGACCACTCTGTTTCATGACGCCCCCGCCGACAACATTAAACCCAACACCGTACACACGTTCAACATGCCCACTGCAACCATGACAAGTTCAACTATGCCCTTCCCTTCCTCTCATCAAATATCAATTGAATCTCCCAATTTGCACCCCCGCTCATCGCCGGAGACTATTCCACCACCGCCATGAAACACCCAAAGAAAATAACAAGATGCAATATCTTCATTCTTTAAGGATGGAATTCTAATTTTTATTAGTTAAACAAATTTGTCCATGGGATGGCAACAAAAAACAATAGTTCTTGCCAAAAATAATTGCCACGAGGAAAAAAATTCATAATTAAATATATTAGGTAAAAAATATATATCAATTACACTCTAATTTAAATATAATTATTATTTTATATTTATTTTTTTTATCTACTTCTGTAAGAACATATATTTATGTTTACATGTTTTTATTACCCGTTAAATTAAAATATTATATTTATTTAATTTGATGAATGGTATGAAATAAATAAATTAAAAGTATTTATTAGCAAAATTTATTATTATTAATATTATTTATTAATAATTTTTTTTATAAAATTTATTATGTAAAGTGAAAATTCAATTTATATTGAATATTTGGTATATATATTGGATTAATATATATATATATATCTAATTAATTTGATAGAAAATAATATAACTTTATTTTTAGATTTTATATAAGATAAATAATTTGTTTAATAAAATTTTATGTAAAAAATAATATTTAAAAAAATATTCGTTGATAACATTTAGAATATCTATGAAGACCTACAGGTGCAAAAAAATCCACATTTTTAAAATAGATACTCACAAATATTCAATAATAAAATTATTAATAAATACAAATTTTATTAAGTTTAATTGATATCTATAGTTAATATATAAAAAATGTTTATATTAATATTTATTATAACTTTTTATTTATATAATTTTTAAATAAAATCAAATAACTTATTATAAATAAATGTTGAATCTTAGTATATATCAACTACACTCAATTTTGTTTGACAAGACCGGTAACCACGGTTGAAACTTGTCCCGTGCCGTTTAGTAGTCTACTATATAAGTAGTCTAAAAAAATATTATTGTAAATTTTACATTTTTATAATTGTGATAGGCAATGTTTAACAATAAGCGGTACAAAATAAAAATATTTGTTCAGTATATGTTCTACTTGTCATGTATTCTTTAGGTTCTCCTGTAACACGCTGGATGGTAAACACACCCCTTTATCTTACAAAGTACTCTATTGACAAACATCTATCGGTACATATTCAATATTAATTAATAAGATTTAGAGTTTATACTGTATAATTGTAAATATTTTTATATTGATACATTTAATTATAATCTTTCATTTATTCATTATAAATTTATACTATTTTAAAAGTTACATAAATAAAAAATCATGATTGATAAAAATTTGAATATCAGTGTATATATCAATTAAATTCTAAGATTTGTGAAAATTAATTAAATTACTACTTTGTTCTTAGTCTAATAAACCTAATTTATAGTTTACTAAATTATAGTTTGTTTTATTTAAGATATTAATTAATAAGCACTATTTGTCTAAAAAAAATGTATTTATCAATTAATATTTTAAAATTTATATAAATGAAATGAAAAGTTGTGATTGAACATTAGTATAAAAAATCATTACACTGTTTTTCTTTTTTTATCCTTCTAATAAAAGTTGAAGACAGTTTCACAGGATTTACAGCTAGACCCCTTGACCATTAACATGACCGTGTATATTAATTAAACTCTTTATTTAATAATAAAGATATATTAGAGACAATTAACAAATAAAAATCGGATTTAAAAGTTATATACTGAATTATTAAACAGTTTTATACCATAATTTATTTAAATAACTTTTAAGTAAACAAACTACGAACTTAACGTTCATTCATTACAATGTTATTACATAATTTTATTCAATAATGATATATTAAGCCACCATAAATTTTACTCATTTTATAAATGTACATCTTCATTTTTTATTTGTCTTAATTAATCTTAAATTTTATATAATTTACAAATAGATACATAAATTTTAAATGAGTTTAATTGCTATACAGGATTAGTATAAAAGATTATTTTTACACTCACTTTCAATCATGACTTTTCATTTATGTAACTTTTAAAAGTAGTAATTAGTAAAGTTAACAAATTTACCATAAATGAGTTGTGATTAAATGTAAGTATAAAAATCTCTACAGTATATACCAATTAAACTCATATTAAATATATTATGATTGATATTTAACTGTTGAACTAAACAAAACCATATAATATATTGATAATTTATTAAGGTGAATACAAAATGAAACTTCAAAATCCACTTTAAGTAATAATTAAAAAATATATATATACACACACGTGGTGTGATTAAGACTTAAATAGAAAAAAATTAAAATTAATTTAATTGATTCAGTTTTTATAATTGAATTTGTTAAATTTATCCGAGTTAATAAACATTCCAAAATTAAACGTTTCAATTTTTATTTGTTATTTCAGATAATGTATTTATTTTAAAAATATTTATTATATAAATCTTTGCAATAAAATAATATTATTTGAATAAAGCATTCTTATTTCATAAATAATTAATAATTAATTATACTATATGATCGAAATTATAATTCAATATCTTTTTCACCAAATGATATTGTTTTCATTATTCTTATTTCACCCTCTTCCTTCATTTTTTTAGTAACCAAAAAAAAAGTTAGAGAAAAAAAAATGATTGCTATAATTAATATTTTGATGCGATAAATAATAATAATAATAATGACATGTTTCATTTATTTAAAAATTCAAAGATCATCACTGTTTTATTAATAGTAATAACTTATATAGAGAAACATTCTATATTTAACATGGAAAACGACAAGACCAGGTCATTGTTAATTGTTAAACTCTTGTTCATTTAAAATTTATGTAATCACATATTTATTTATAACTTTTCTAAAATTTTCTAATATTTTCTGAAAATATAAAATTAAGATCTTAAAAATCTCAGTAATATGAAAAAGTTCCTATTTTGTACATTTTTTCTTGAAAAAGGAGTTAAAATTACTTTTAAAAGTTACGGTTCGAAAAAAAAAAAGATATATAATAGATTATAATTAAAATTAATTTTTGAACTAATTCGTTAAAAAATATTTAAAAAATTTCTATTCACTAATTATAATGTAAAAATAATATAAAATAGCAGGAAAAAAATATTAAAAATATCATAAATTATAAATTTTAATGTTTTGAAAAACAGATTATTCTTAAAATTTAATCTAGATAAAAAAATAGTGTATATTATTTGAAAGTTGAAAATGTAACGTAAAAAAAAGATTATAATATTAGTGAAAACACAGTGTATATAAAAGGTTAAACGTGTGGACCCCATAAGGCACCTATCGGCGATAAAAATAGCACCTGAAAACAATAGACGGCCCAGGAAGGAGCCCAGTCAAAGGGGGCCCACGTGGGAAATTACGAGGCTACCCTTGGTTCGCCGCTTTCAGTTGCATTGCAGGCTTTTGCTGCAGAGAGCTGCTGAGGCTTCTCTTCTCATCTCTTCTCTTCTCTTCTCTGGGCTCTGAATTTGTCGAAATCGCGAAACCCTAGGCATTCGCATTTCACGGACTCGTTTTTCAGGTGAAGTCAAAACGTGCTTCTTCATTTCCGATTTCTTCCCTTTCACTGCATTTATCAATCTCCCTTTATTAATGCGAACCCAAGAAAGAGAGCAACCTCTCACTGCGTTCTGTGTTCTGTTCTGTTCTGTTCTGTGATGTGACCATCATTCTTAATGCTTCTGCTTCATTAATTCTTAATTAATGCCACGCCCTTTGTTTGGTTGGTAAGCACTTATTCCTCCTCCCCTTATTACTTCCTCTCTTCTCTCCCTTTCCTTTGTCGTTTCCTTCGCAATGCCTCTGTCGTTTCAACCAACAACATGTTCTGTTCGTTTCATTCCACCACCACCACTTTCTCCCTTCTATACTTTTCCTCCTTTCTTTGTTCCTTACTTGCATGTTTTCTATTATTACACTCATTTCCACTTTCTTTATTTTCATTTCAGGGTTTAGTTCTTTCTAGTTCATGGCCTGGGATCTATGGAGTTCGTCCTTTGGCCAAGGTTTCTCCCTTTCTTCTCTACCATTTGTCTTTTCATTACTTTTTACTGCTACTCTCTCTAGACTAATTATATAATCCTTTAGTGGGTTGCTTTATCTTTTTGTTTTATGATAATGATAACTTCTCCAAAAGCTGTGAGTAATAAGTTAATATCAACAACTTATGAATCATTTATATTTTATTTTTCTGACGAATTCCTTTAATATATATCATTAAATTTTATTATTAATCTATCCGTTCTGTATGTTGATCTTTTCTATCAACACCAAATTTGGGACAAGCCAGGTATTTGTAGTTATGTAATCTTAAAGTCAAATTTTACTAGCAAGTGGGTTTTAGCTAAGTTAGTTGAAGGGTGCGTGAGCTTGTAAATCCTTATTTACCGGGATTCAATTCCTACCGATGAGAAAAGTTGGAATTAACTTATATGTTTAAAAAGTATATTGTATGTTTAATTGAATATATTTAATGAAGGATGTTAAAGTTTTATGGAACTTCATAGACCCTACCCTACTGAATAAAAATTATTAGACTTAATTGGATTTTTTTTGTGTCAAAGTTTCACAATCTCTTGAATTGTTTACCAAAGATTGTTTTCATGAATTGTCTCCTAACTTACAAAAACTCACAAGTTTTCTTAATTGTAGCAATTTAAAGAAATATCACCACAAAAATGTCGTAATTGTAGCAGTTTTCCTACGTTGGTTAAATTTAGTGATTTTTTTTTTTGTATAAGTTTGGGACAAGATTTGCTAAATAATTCTACGACAGTAAATTTTGTGAGATTGTGAAACTTTGGGGAAAAAAGTGCATTTAAACCATTTTTTTATTTAAAGATTGAATTGATAAAATTTAATATATAAGTGGAGTTATAGAATTGTTGAACTGGGTAACTTCACCACGAGTTACATATGGGACTAACTTTATCTGTCTTCGTTTTTTTTTTCTTGTATTCTTTATTCTATAAATGATTATCAGTTTATCCAAACAAATCAATTACTTCTGACTTGTGATTTATTTATGTACTTGTCTTAGTTGCAAGTGGGAGTAATTACTGGTCACAGCATCCTGAATGTGACTTCTACTTTGGGTGTGGCCATGGTAATTATTGTTCCCTCACACTGCATTTTTCTGTCCTGTGTTTTGTGTTTACCCTGGCTTTATGTCAAATTTGTAGATGTGATAGAGGAGGATTCCTTGAACATGGAATCCTGTCTTCGGGTTTTGAGAATTTTGATAACCAAGGCGGATACTGAGATTGAGGAGCTGGAAAGGGATCTCTTGTTGCTTCAGAATGAATTGGCCTGTGCTGAGCATGAAAAATGGCCTGATATATGCCGTGGTGCTCTCACTGAGAGAATCAACCGGCTTGATGTGGCGGTTAGCACTTTGAAGAATGATTGTGCTGATGATGCGGAGATGCAGATACTGTTAGATAGTGAACCTGCGGAGACAGTTCATGAAATACTTGCCCAGGTTTGCCTCTTGAAATCCTTTTTGAAATTTAATTTTTGTTTCTGAAGATTGAAAAGAAGCTGCTTCATTTACTCTTTTTACCATGCTCACTTTGTATTTGCCAGTCGCTTTAGGTATTTCTTTCTCTCATCTTCCTGCAAAATGATGTGTGCTCTATGATTTTGTGTTTCTTTTGATTTATTTTGACTAGTTTTATCTTTTAAAATCTTGTAGCCAATATTTTGCTGAGAGAGAGTTAAGGGGTCATTTCTTTTGAAACATATTTTCTATTTTTACTGTTTTGGAAAAGTGAAAATAGAGGGAATAATTCTAGATCTTGTGAACCACCAGGCTCAGTTTGTGGCAGGAGTTGGGGTTGTTGCATGGAGACTTAAGTTCAATCCTTATTGCCACTATTGTATACCCTAAAAAATAATTCTAAATCTTCCTACAAATGTTCTACTAATCTTCTTATCAATTAAAGAAAATATTAAATGCTTTTAGTTTCCAAGGCATTATAAAAGATTGTTTTTACTGTTTCTCACTTACACTTAAAAATATGAAAATAAGTTGACATTTTTATAATTAAAAATAAAATCTGAATGTTTTTTTTCAAACCAAACACCACAAGTCCCTTTGAAACTAGGTATAAACATGACATTATATGCATAGCACAAGAAGGGAGGTACTACTAATAAATAAGAGGCTTAATGCTTTGTAATCCTTATGGAATCTAATTCTAGGTAGCTTATCAGGCGAATTCAGAGAATATAGTCCCTACAACAATTCAATAATCAGGGAAGCATAGTCCCTGATGATAATATTTGGTGTTGTCCTTTACATGATACATGAATAAGCCCATAGATGTTTGCATTGTACTTAGCTATGAAGATGCAGAAAACCTAATTAGTCTTTTAGTGTCTAATCAAAGACAGAAGCTTTGAAATAGTTATTAAAGGGAGGGAATTGACTAGTCTATGAACCTTGCATCATCTCCTAAGCAGATTCACATCTTTACCTCTCATAGCTGCTATAGCACAAGGTAGAAGAAAGATTGAAAATAGTTGGCTGCATGCAAGCACAATCATCTTGGCTAATATTCCTTAATTTCTATTATTCAAATATTTATGAAGGGGGGAAGTAACTGTTAGGCTACTAATGATTATAATTTATACTCTGTAGTATGTAATGGCTTACGAATTGTACAACTGTAATTCTTTTATTTTTAATTTAAGGGTTAACCTATGGGTTTTCTGTCATGCAAGTGCTGGATAATGACAATATATATTAAGCTATCTCTTGCTTGCAATTTAGCACATATATTTAGTATTTATTCATATCTCCTTGGCTGCTCTTGTATCTTCTGGTAGTATTGGTTTTATGTACAGTATTTAACTGTTGTTTTTTTATAAGCTACAGTATTTAACTGTTGATACTTAGTTTTGAATGTAACTGGTATGTTTTCTTGCCCACATTTTCAATTTGAAGCAGTCTCTAGATATGAATATCTTGAGTCCAATTGTGGATGTTACTGAACATGCACTAGACAAAGATTCTAGCAAAATTGATTCTAATATAATCATTAAGGAGGAAGAAAAAGAACTGCATGGAACCTCTGAAAGCTCTGGAAGCTTGGAACTTCTTTCGGAGACTCATAAAAAGAGATCAGATAAATCAGATAATCCCGAAAAGATCAAGGTAGAGAAAGCTCTGTTACTGTTACATTTAATTTAAAAACACACATGGTTTCTATTCCTGCATCAGCATGTCTTAATGTACTATAAATTTTAATGCTTGAGGTGAACACTTTTTGAAATAGTTGTTGCTCAATAGTCAATACACCAATGTTTGTTTTCAGTTTTTTCAAATACACTCTAAGATATAACATTTTAAGAAGCATTTTAAGAAGGGATTCACTTTTAGTTCCTGACAGTGCAAATCTTTGTTTAGCATGGAAGCCTAAGTAAAATAGTGTAAACCCCAGTAAAAAGCCATGTGGTAGACTGCTTTTCTGACATATTTTGTGTGAAGGTCTTACCTTTCCAACCATATTTATGCATGATAAATTTGAAGCAAATCTCAAGGGCAATACCTGTTGTAGAGACGATTATTTTATATATGCCTAAATTACGTTTCAGCTTTAATGTTGTACATAATGCCTTGAATCCTTTGTCTAATTTTTCTCAGCAAGTGGACCTGCTTTAAATCTTGACTAGGTTTTTTTCTTTTAAGGACTTGCCAAGAAGTCCGGATTCAGGGGCTATCATCTGTGCACATGATCACTCTGATGGGACCACATTATCGGAAACATCTGATGATAAATTTACTGGAAATGAAGAAGTCGGAAGAAGCCAACTCATTAACACAGATACAGGTCAAATGTTGGATTTGTTTTCTGCCAAAGAAAATGGAAATATTACAAGTGAAGCCAAGGTGCAACAAGTGCTATTGTACCCACTCTAATCTATTTAAACTTCTTGATTGTAGCACTTACTATTTTACTTTAATGTTAAACAATGTTTTGAGTGGATTTTTTTTCTTTATATTTTGCAGAAAGAAAATGAATTTGTCAAAGAAAAAGATATTAGCTCAGATGACTTTAGGCCTGCAACTGACGTCAAGGGGAGGAAAAAGTATTCTCATTCCAGATTAGCTACTTCACAACAAAGAAAAAGTAGAAATTCCAATTTAGACAAAAAACTGTGTGATTTTGCTCCAAAAACTGCACCAAGAGCCTACAAGAAAGAATTCAAGGTTGCTCCAGATGAAGATTTGAACTCTCTGGATTTACCTTTACAAATTGTTTATCCTCGAACATTATGCATCACTGATTCTGAATTTTGCTCCTTTGAAGGAAGTAATGGTAATAATTCTGGACAAGTGTTCAACTTTGAAAACACTATCCCCCTTATTAATGCTGAAAATTCTGCCTTGATTTCACTGTTAGGGATGCAAAATGAGAGTGCCCTATATACTGGGTTACAGCTGATAGATAAAGATGAAGAGAAACAAGAAGCACAGGACCTTAAATCCCAAATTACTGCTAACCTCAGAAAGTCCAACATGAGTTTCCCTTCAAAGCTAAAAGCTCGGGAAAAACAGAAACTGGAACTAGAAGCATTTTCTTCCGGAGAAAGATATGACAGTTGTACAGAAGTTATTTCAACTACTTCCATAATTGTATCAACCAAGAGGCAGCGAAAATCTAAACCCTGTACTGATGTTGCCTCTTCAAATGAGCCCATGAACAGGAAGATTATTACTAGAAGGGCAGTGCAACCTGACAAGCATGACCCTGAAGGTCGTGCTATTGTTCTTTATGATAGCAAATTTTCTGAATTACAAAAGAAAAGAAAAGTTTCGAAGTTGCCCATCTCTGTGGACATGCAAAATTCAACTGTTGACATGGACGTAGCAAATTCAGATAGGGTTTCTATGGACAAGGGAAGCCAGTTAGTTCTTCATAGTAGCAAGTCGCATTCCTTGGTGGAGTCGTTTAATGGGACCTCACCTTTGCTGCCTGGTACTGCCTTGGATAACTTGACATTGACTGATTTGAGGGCCTTGGCAAAGGAACACAATGTAAGAAAGTACTATAAACTTCGAAAAGGAGCTTTGGTTGAGCAATTATCTCTGCGGCTCCGCAGCTGCTGAACTTACTAGGTCTTAATTGTGGTAACCCATTTCTGCCATGCTTTTCTGGGTATCTTTCTTGGTCAGTTTTGGTTATGTCTAGTTCTTCCTTGGAAGTTGGTATAGGATTCTGACCTAGTTATGAATGATACATAGGCAAACCAAAATGGATTTTGTGACAGAATATTGTACAGCCTATAGATAGAATTCTTAGAGTATTCTGTAAATGAAAGGAAGTATAGGTTTTCTTCCTTGCATCTGGTTAGTCATTGTGACTGCATAAAACTTAACTGTCCTGCTGCATTCTCATGCTGCCGAGATTGATCGTTACAAAAATATGCAGGCTACAACATTAACAAATTTGGTATGTGTCACATTCGGTTTTATATTAGAAAATGTGATACAATTACAGTACAACATAAGATAACTAATTTACATTCGGAAAAAATAACTAATTTGCTAATTTTTATGTAATTTTTTTCTTCCTACATAATCAAATAACAGATTTTATTTTTTAACTTTCTTTCATTATCTTTCTGACCAAAGAATTTACAAAATCATTTCAGTATTTTAATCCCGTTTGTGAGTCGATATACGGAATTACAAAGGAAAAGAGTGACAGTGTATTGCGTGTATAAAAATTTAGTAACTAAACCTAACCCTAATTGCAACAAGGATCTAAACATTGTCCTCAACAAGAATGTTTTTCAATGTGTTCTTAACGTTAACCAAAACTACTTACCTGAATTTGGGCGAATTAGATTTAGGCAACTTATACTGTCGCTGCTCCAACGGAGAAAGAAAAAAGGATGGTGTCTGCATAGACATTAGTGACCTTTCAAATGGAGATAATTCAACAGGAAGATGTCGGGTAAAAATATGGAATGATGTGTACCAAGTAAATTGGGAACTACTTCCTCTTGATGAAATAAGCAAAGCATAGGAATTTAGTGACCATATAATAATTGATCGGATCAAGGATCAGCAGTATCTTAGAAGATCATGATTCCAGTGATAGTAGTAATTGTTCCGTGATCCCCGTAGATTCTGAATTACATTCCAAAACAAAACGATACTTGGACATGCAACGGCTAAAATTGTGAGGGATGTGCTAATAGGAGTTTGCACTCAACTTCCGACCGTTTCAAAACTAACAAGAGAGAAGCAAGCAATAAGAAAGAAGGTGAGTGAAGATGGTTGGTCAGGAACAATTTTAATATGAGAGACCTAAGAAGTGAGGAGCAAAGCCATTTGTGATATATCATACACGTGGTACATGTTTAGAAGTGTGTCAAATTCCACTAACATAATTTGCATGAGGTTCTAGTTCAAACCTCATTGCTGGCATTGTGAAAAAGGTGAAGCAACTATTTGTTGTTTTGACTCTGATGCAAATGGGAAAGAACAAGATTATTTTTTAATGTGCTGCCACACCCAACAGATGCAAAGCAGTGTACTGTAGATTCTATTGTCATACACGTCGCATGGGATCAATGCAGAACCAAAGTGCGGGTAAATTCCATCACAATATTTATTATTTATTATTTAATCGTTTTTCATTTTTTTAGTTAAATATGAGTTATAAATATTATGATGAGTCTAGTAGCAGTGTCACTAATGTCTAATTAATAGTTTTTCATTTTTTTAGTTAAATATGAGTTATAAATATTATGATGAGTCTAGTAGCAGTGTGACTAATGTCTAATTAATACAATAGAAAAAACATGTTGCAGGTATGTTACGTGCACAAAAGTGTTTCTAATTTCTATAATTTCAAAATCCATGTGTTTTTACTTTCATATTGAAGATCAAATTCACTTACAAAAGTAGAGATTTTTTTCTCAGTAAAAGTATAGAGAGATCTTTATTGAAAATATATTTTTTTTCCTTTATACTTTATTGAAATATCCGTTTAAAATGAATATAATTCATGTCCATATCTGCTCTGTTGATTTTCAAATCCATGGTACTGTACTTTGGCCTAGTTATTGCATTTTCACTATGGAGTTGTCTAATCCTCTCTCCCCCATGCTATTTATAAGACCACATGGTTAGTATGTTCGTGGGGCATAGTTATTGATATCTAAGAAAGTACTGATGAAAACTGGAAATAGACTCCTCGATACTTGTCAAATTGTTTACAAGTGATCAAGGTGGTCCTCTTTGGCATCTCAGTTGTCAAGGTTACTACAGATTTGTAGTTAGTTAATAATTATACTGGGAAGTACAAGTTCAATAGACTCATGTTGTTAGAAACAGATCTCTATGACAGATACTGACCTTTTAGGTTGTATACTTGATTCACCAACATTGCAAGAAGTAACAATTTCAGAGTCACAAAAGTGATAAGGGGAAGAGGAATAATCCTCTAGTTTGGGGCTCTGTAAGGGATGAGAAGGGAAAGGATTTCAAGGGGAAGCTACTCCTCTTGTTATTCTCAAATACACATTTTTTGTTTCCCAAAGTTGAGGTGGAATTGGGGGAAATAAACTTTGTTCATAGGTAAGCATATTTCATTCCATTCTAGACCTTTATAATTTGTCTTCCAAAAAAAATAATTTGGTTCCATTTCTTTCCCTCATTAATCTTCAAAAGAAGAATGAAAGGTAGGTTTGTTTCATTTCTTCTACTCCCTTTGTTCCATTCCATTTAGTGGTTTTTTTTTCTTTCCAAAAGCAGTGTTTCTCCTATTTTGGCCACAATTTAGTGTCCATCAGCCACTAGGGAGTTCTCAGTTTAGTTTGCTCCATAAAGAGTAGATAGACTCCTGCTGGGAAAGCTTGTGCAGTGTTTTTGGGAGTTATCAACTTGATTGCTTAGTGGCTCATATCTTGAGTTTTGACATATATACATACAATAATGTAATACAAAATTCATCACAAAACAATACTACGTTCAATTCATCCTCATTAAAGTATTCCCTTTGCCAATTGATTCATATATATCATTGCATCCACATTGGCTTTTGCCAAAGAGAAAACAATCAGGGTTTTCCAAGAAGTGAAGGCTTGTAGAAAACATGGCTTTGTGCTATTGCAATTCGTTCGCGAGGATCATTCAGATTTTCATCCCTCAAGGCTTTCAGAATAGCTTGTGATGACTGTTCTCTGAGAAATCCAGTATGCACAAGAAGCATGAGAAAATTATTTAGTGAACTGGCATGATGTGTGGAGATTTGCAAATGTAGTACTTGGAGTTGGAAGTGTCCAAAGATAACAAACATGGCAAGAAAGAAAACAGACAGTCAAGGCTTCAATCAAATTTATCGCAGGAGATTACCTTGATATCAAAATTTTGTACAGTGTCTTCAAGATAGGGCAGAGCTCTACAGGAGCAACAGGCTTGTTTTCTTCAGGATGCAATACATTCAAGCTGGATTGGCTCAGAAGTTCAAAGAATGCCTTCACTGCAGACACACCCTAAAATAAATGGCAGAGACAGCACTTTTATTTAGTTATTGGAATTTGGTTGAGACAAAATCTTTCAGTAAGTAAAAATACACGTTAGACGATTTTCCTTTCTATGTGAATGATATTAATTGTACCTTTGGTTTTGCACGGGCAGCTATGAGCGCCAAATAATAAGAGAGGTGAAAAATGTGGCTTTTGTCAAGTAAAAATCGTAACATCATATTCATCAACTCATCTAAGAATTCATCAGATCACATAGGAAAGGAAGCACAAAATTGAGTTTCTTTGATTCAGAAATGTACTCTCTAACATATTTACAAAGCATCATCAGTGGGTTTATATAGGAAATAAAGCAGGCCCCATCATTGGTTGAAACTAAAAAGTCCTTCAATAATTACTTGCATGCATATGCAACCTGGCACTCTGCATGTTGTAAATAACAAGAATCGAGACACTCAACATAAGAGAAAAATATCAAATACTTAACAACATTATCAGCAAGGATATGGTGCATACCATCATCATAGTATTTTCTCCATACAAGTTAAGAAAAACAAAACTCATACTAAACTACAAATACAAGTACAAATGATGAAAACCAGCAGCCTCTGCCATAGGATGCTGCTAATTATCAGTAAAGTGCATCATCCCTTTTTAATGTATATAATAATCATTGAACTTTCACATTTTAAAGATGCAATTGGAACACCTCAGTAAGTTTATAAGAAACTAAGACATGAAAAATTAGAAAATATACCTGAATCATTCCTTTGCCACTGATGCTGTCACCCATGTCTGGTCTTAATTGTCCCTTAGCTAACATCTTGCCATACCAAGCATTACGACCTTTTAACAAGGTCACATAAGTGTCAGCCAGTAATGGCCCTGCAAGTTTTTCAGGTTCTTCAGTCAACAAGTGAGTGATAAATATCATTTCCGAAGTGCAGTGTGCAAAGTACACAGATTTGCTTGTAGCACTCTCATTGGTAAGGGCAGCTACCATTCCTGTCAGCATAAAAATGGAAAACAGGATATATAGATTGTAAATCAGAAAGCAAGTATAAGGTATAATATAGCAATGTCTCTTATAAAAATTATATTGAATCCCTTTCTTTTCAAAGTTAATGCCAATGCCAACTAGTCTAGTCTATATAGCATGTGAAGACACATAAGGCTTTAATTCAATTTACAATAGTATGCTATGCATCATCATGAAATTTTTATCTATATGCCCTGATATGCACAAAAATTAACTGGAAAAGTTGTATGGTTATCGTTTGCAGATGCTTCCTTTTGTATTTTTTTTAGATTTTAGAATGTTTATGGGATAACATGCATAGGTATGTTTTCCTAGTATTTGTGAAGTAGAGAGTGAACAAACGAGTGAAATTGACAACATTACACAATCCAAAACACGAGGATATGGATTACTACCAGTTTGACATTTAAGCGACAACAACAAATTAGAAGGTTACCAGCTCCAATTGCATAGACATTTTTCAAACCACCCATGACCTCGTGGGTGACAAGGTCACTGTTATCCCAGACAATGAAGTGTGGTTGTCGTAAAAACTTTGCCAGAGGTTTCCTCCATTTCTCAGCTCCGCATATTCTTGCATTGGCATACTCTTTGTTGTAGATTTCTGAGGCAATATTTGGACCCCCAAGATAGAGTATGTTCTCCATAGGCACTCCAGCTGTCAAATTTGTGTTGCAAAGAGGAAAATGAGGGAAGAACTAAACATATTCTACGATCTATGATAATACAAAATCAGATAAAATAAATTAAAAGAGTAATTACTAGAAAACAAGGATGTTAAGTACTAACTTAGCATGAGAATTCCGTTGCTTAGCATCACATTCTTGGTTAACTTAGATTAGAAAAAACATGTCACTGTTATTCCATTTTTACTGATACATTGAGCATGTTTAGAGTAGATTCTTCAAGATTATAATATGCTTGATAGAAAATAGTTGTTTGTGTTACTATTCAAAAGTGATTGGCAATTCTAATTTTTATGCTAATAAATTTTAGATATTGTGGTTAAAAAATCAGTTTATTTTTTATCCAACCTTTGTTTTCCCATTTCATTCCCAATAATTGATTAATTTAAATAGAGGATCAACTACTACAGATAACTTTATACCCTTTTCTAATTTCTAATTTTAATATAAAAAAACCGTTCTTTAAAAATAATTCAAGCAAAATAAATTACCTTGAAACCACTGTTTACCTAACGTGCTCAAATGTAAACTTATTAAAATATTTTATTTTTCACAACTATTGTAAACGCACGCAATTAAAGGGGAAACAAGGACAAAGAGTCACACTTTTTTGCTTTTTCTATCCTGGCAAAGGCATGGGAAAGATACTTATTTTTGTTCATTAGAAAGAAGCCAAAATGCATATAGAGCAAAAGGTAACATATAAAAAGAGATGAAGAAAAACTCTTACTTGCTTGGTTAATCATCTTTGTGGGAGTGATAATGTGGGGAACAGGCTCCAATGCAGCCTCTATACCCTTTGACAAAGAGATAATTATAGGCACAGTAATCCTCTCCTTCCAATACTTACTTATCTCTTCAAATATCTCACGAGTTTCTGTTGAAGGCAAACCATTGACCACAATATCAGCATCCCAAACAGCTTCCTGCAAGTTTGTGACAACCTTCAAAGGACAAAGTGGGGTATCAATCATGTTCAAGCAAAAACCATCTTTGAGAATCTCATCAGCATAGAGGGTTCTATCACCAAGCCTTGCCTCAACATATTTGAGATAAGCACAACGCCGGATCAACCTTCTCAACACATCCTCTCTTGAATTGATGACTTCAAAGAGATGCTCAGCAGTGCCTCTATCCACTGCCCTTCCTGCTCTTCTCCATATCCTGATCTGTATCTTGTCCCTAAATTGACCATAAGTATCTTGCAGCAAAGCTGCAAAAACACTTCCCCAAGCACCAGCTCCAACACTCACAATTCTCAAAGGGTCACCATCAGCCTTTCCAATTAGCCTCCTCAAGCAATCAAGCTTCTCCTCCACCCCATTACAATTTTGAACACCAACACTTCCATTTGAGTATGCATTATGAACCACTCCCATAATGCTTCCAACCATGCTCTAAAAGGCTAAAGAAGTGTTTGATAAAACCACCTAAGGATGAGTTATGAACTTCAATAGATGTGTGCCTATAAACTAAAACTGAGACTCCTATATAACCTGCCTCAATCTTATGCTTCTCACTTTCCCCTTACCGACCAATGAATATTTTTTTTTTTTTACTTGCTGCAATGGGAAATCAATTTTTTTTTGTGGGTGTTGCTTGACCAAAGCTGAACATTAATTTGGGTCTATGCCAAATTTCTGACCAAAAAATGAAGCCTATCGCTCTCGAAATTTAATTGAAGCATGTAATGCATGAACCGTGATATCTATATACACACATCAAATGATGATCTATTTTTCTTTTAGTTTCTAAGAAGGGAAAAATAGATTAGGGGAAAGGAAAATAAACCAAAATCAACACCAAACACAAATAAAACTTGGTTTTCTCCGTCTCTTGTTAGTTGATCTACCCAACTAGAAGACATGGATATTGCCAATGAGAAAACCAAACTTTCGTGTTGGGAGCTACAAAGTAATGGTCCTTTTGTTAAGCGGTTAATTTACTCTAACTCATCCAACTCATGACTCCACTTCATGACTCGTGTAAGAGTCTATATTATTGGAGTACAGAGGGAAAGCTAAAGGTTTAAAACCAAACAATAAATAAAATATATAGATTAAAATATACCTTTATTCTCATTTTATTTCTTGATTTTAATTTTGTTTTATGCAAAATATTATTTTAAAACAAATTTGTTTAAACCGTAATTAAATACTAAATGTAAACGTTTTTCGATAAAAATGCAAACTATACTAGTATATGACTTTATCTATCAGTATTGGTGTTTAATAGCACCCAAAAAGATACATAAAAATTGATGATACAAAATAAAATTTTACAGGATTGAGTGAATATTTTATGTTTTTGCCATGTCACATAGACAAAGGTGTGATGTAATGGTGTGTATCATATCCAATATCCATATTATATGAATGTATTAGCATTAAAAGTATTTGGGTGAGGCCAACTTCCCCAACGGTGATTAATATTGTATGACTTTGCTCACATTTTCATGTGGAGTTCCCTCTCAATCTTCTTGGCTGATACTTTGTCCTTTTTTGTGGTTAACTATATTTAATGCCCAGCCTCTTATGTTTCTGCCTACCTTCGACCTTGTTTTATTTTAAATAATTAATGCTCAAGCACTTGTTAGATGGAACATTGTTATTAGATTCAGCCATTCAGGTACCATTCCTCAAACAAACAAGCAAATAAATTAGCTAGCTTTGCTTAAGTACTCTTAGTTGAATTTAGGTGATCCAATCAATTGGTTTTTGCAACAATTTTGCTGTAACTCATCAACAATTGTGTGTGTATATATATATATATATATATTTTGAGAAGAAATTCACTTACTCTCCAAGAATAAGGTTAAGAGATTTACTCTTAATCTTAACTCTTTATTTTCTTGAAATTTAATAGTTAAAACTAATTACTTATAACATTCATTAGATTTTAAGAAAATAGATGGTGAAGATTGAGATTAAGTCTCTTAAACTTACTCTTGAAGTAAGTGACTATATATAAGAGAGAGAGAGGAGGGACTCACTTACTCTTCATCTTAACCATCCATTATTTTGAAATCTAATTATTAGGACTAGTTACGGACTACAATCATTAGATTTCAATAAAATAAATGTATATGATAAAAAGTAAGTCTTTTAAACTTACTATTAAGTGGATCCCTCCTCTCTCTCACACATACATATATATGTGTGTGTGTAAAAGATAGCATGAAAGTAAAGATAGACACTCACACACATGTATTATTTAAAAGTTTAATTAGTATGCATTAACAATAAGTTTTATATTCATAATCAACACAATTATGCATTTATATGACTTTTAAAGTGAGGAGATGGGAAGAAGCCATGAGTTTGAATATTTTCACTAACAAAAAAGCTAATACATTAACCACTAACATTCATCGATTTAACTTATATCTTAGAAGTAATTGATATATAAATTTGGTTTGTATATAGATCTGCACTTTTTCTATTTGGAGCCTGAATCCTCTGCTATGTACAGAGGGATTAGAATTAGTATATGTGGTTCCATAGTGTAGGCATATGAGGTTTGGGTATAGCAGGATATTGTATTTTTTTTATATTGTATACTTATCGAACATTTTGTTTCAGAATGTTAATATAAAGATGTTAAGTTTCTAAAAAAAACATTAACAACTAACATTTGGTCTATAAAAAAAATATTAATTGATAAAATCAACAAACTTATCATAAATGAATGATTATGATTGAATTTAAGTAATAAATTTTTTTACATTCAAAAAGCATACTAATTAAACTTTATTTAATATTATTTAAAGTGTTTATTATATATTTATATTAGCTTATCTTTTATTGTGCTTATCTTGTATTAAAATAAAAAGCTTCATTCATAAAAATATACTTCCGAGAGTACTTTTTATAAAACATTTTAAATATAAATAACACAAATTAATAAAAATTCTTAATAGTAGTTAATTTTATTGGTTTTTTAAAAAGCCCTTACATAATATCTTATAAAAAAACTAATAATTTCTTAAGAAATTACGCCTTATAAAAAGTACAAGCAATATTTATTAAGGTCCTGTTTGGGGTGGTTTTTGGTTTCTACTTTTGAAATTTCTAAAAATAAAAACTAGTTTTGGTTTTAAGTTTTCAAAATTTTAAAAATAACATTGTTTTTGTTTCCAAATTTAAAACATTGTTTTCAAATTTTAACCAAAACACTAGTTGAAGGTAGTGAGTGACACAGTCGTTGAAGGTGACGGTTGGTTATTAGCGATCGAAGGTGGTGGTCGATGACTAGCAATCGGAGGTAGTGGTTGTGACTGATGGTTGGAGGTAGCGGTTGGGTGATCGGTGATCGAAGGTGGTAGTCGGTGATCACTGGTGGAACATGACAGCTAGTGACCGTTGGTTAGAGGTGACAGCCAGTGATCGCTAGTCAGAGATGGTGGTTGGCGACCGTCGGTTGGAGGTGACGACCGGTCAGAGGTGGCGACCGGTGACCATCGGTCGAAGGAGGCAGCCAGTGACCTCCGGTCAGAGGTGGCGGTCGATGACTGTTGATTGGAGGTGACGATCGATAACCGTCGATCGAAGGTGACGACCGGTGATTGCTGGTTGGAGGTGGGGGTTGGTGACTGCCGGTCGAAAGTGGTGGTCGATGACTGTCAGACAAAGGTGGCATTCGATGACTTCTGGTCAGAGGTGGAGGCCGGTGACAGCCGGTTAGAGGTGATGATGGTCAATGACGACAAGTGACGTCAAGTAATAATAAAAATAGAAACAGAAATCTAAAAACCAAATTTTATTGTTTTTAAAATTGAGTGAAAACTGTTTCAAAAATGAGTAAAAAACCAAAACAGAACCATTTTTGCTTAACAAGTTTCTGTTTTCAAAATACCTTTCAAAACCAAAAACCAGAAACTCAGAACCATCCCGAACAGGGCCTAAGTTTCCTGGATGAGATGCTTGTGTTGTGGTTGGTGGCATACGTCTAAAGCTAGCACTGGCACCTTTGTGCAGTTAATTAATCAATTAATTATCTAAAAAAATTAAATTGTTAGGTATAGATAAGTAAATGGTTATATATATATATATACACACACACTAGCGAGAACACATGTGCGGGTAGCGCCTATGTATTCGCATTTTTATTTTAATATGTTATAATAATTTTAGGGTTTTAATTTAATATCTTTTGTAAATTTTTATATTTTGAAATATAAATTATGTGACATGTTTCGAAATATATTTTGTTAATTTTATATTTTTTTTTATGATAACATGATAAAAATATATTAGATCATCAATGGTTATGTCAAATATGCAATGAATATGAAAACATGGAAAGAGGAGAGAATTTAAATAGAACTCAAAATATTGTCTATTTGCATGTTTATTGAGAATATTTAATCATGTTTAAGGAAGATTGATTTGTGATAAGGTAGAAATTGTTAAAATGTGCATATATTAATAGGGAAAAATTATATTTTCGAAAGTAAGAACAGTCATAAAATGTTTAGAAAGTAAAATAATTATAAAATGTGGATACCAAAATGTCATATTCCCATTATATAATACTAGCGAAAACACAGGCACTGCCACACCTGTGTATTCGCATTTCTATTTTAATATGTTATAACAATTGTAGGGTTTTAATTTAATATCTTTTGTAAATTTTTATATTTTGAAATATAAATTGTTATATGACATGTTTTGAAATATATTTGGTTAATTTTATATTTTTTGTTTATGATAACATGATAAAAAAATGTCAGATCATCAATAGATATGTTAAATACGCAATGAATATGAAAAAATAGAAATAGGAGAGTTTCAATAGAACTCAAAATATTATCGCACCTGTGTATTTGCATGTTTATTACAAATATTTATTATGAAATGTACGCATATATATACTATTAATAAAGGGAATACCCCATTTTGATGTCTATTTTTCAAAATAAATATTCTACCATTACACGTATTTTAAAATAAAAAAAATAAACTAATTTGTCATAAGAGAGAATTGAACCCATAACCTCTTATTTTCCAAATATATATTTTTCCCCTAGACCAACCTTATAACTTTAAGCAAAAAATTACTTTAAAATATTGATATCCAACATACATAATTGTCCAATTATATCTATAATGTATAATATATGATATTATATTATATACTATATCTATACTTTTATACTATTAATAATAGGAATACTCCTTTTTTATGTACATTTTTCAAAATACCTATTCTACTCTTGCACCTATTTTAAAATTAAAAAAATAAACTAATTTGTCATAAGAGAAACTTGAACCCACAACCACTCAAACCCAAAATTAGTATTTTAAAGTATGTTGGATATCAATATTTTAAAGTAATTTTTTTGCTTAAAGTTATAAGGTTGGTCTATTGGTAAAGTATATGTTTGGGAAATAAGAGTTTATGGGTTCAAGTCCCTCTTATGAAAAATTAGTTTATTTTTTTAATTTTAAAATAGGTGTAAGGGTAGAATAGGTATTTTGAAAAGTAGACCTCAAAAGGGGGTATTCCCTTTATTAATTGTATAGAAGTATAGATATAGTATATAATATAATATCATATATTATAGATATAATTGGACAATTATGTATATTGAATATCAATATTTTAAAGTAATTTTTTGCTTAAACTTGTAAGGTTTGTTTGGTGGTAAAGTTTATCTTTGAAGAATGAAATTGTTGGTTTGAGTAATTTATTTTTTAATTTTAAAATAAATATAAGGATAGAATAGGTATTTTGAAAAGTGAAAGTAAAGTGGGGTATTCCCATAATATAGATAAAACATCCCTCGCAATGATGAAATATCTTATATCATGTGATAGGATGAACTGAATATATTGAAGAACCTTAATCAAGACTCATAAATAGATAGTTTGGTATTTATCCTTCAATATCTAATGCTACTTGACTTGACAGTTGACAGACACTTTTTCTTTGGCTTGAACTTGCCTTTTCAAGATTGATTGTCATATGAGAACGTTGAATGCCCTTGCACTTGCAGGTGAAAACTCAATTACTTAAAATTTATTTAAAATTATCGGCATTTCTCTTACAATCAGAAAGAAAGTGAGATCTCAGAGACTGTTAGAAAGATATATAGTAGTTTCTCTTCATTATAATAACTTTTAATTGGGATTATGTCATTCTATGATGCTACATGTCTGATAACAGTTTCATGATGTATCTACCAACATTTTATTGAAAGTTTTATAGCAACTTGCGGATTTCAGTATAGTTTGGTTTATTTAATAGGATTTTGTGTTCAAGAAAACAGGTTTTGGCAATAGTTGGATAGATCCGAGTCAATCGGATACAAATACTATACTCTTTTAACATGTACTTGATGTAGCAACTATCTTTCTAATTGATGAGTTGGACCTTTTTTCCCCTGGTCTCACCTGTTCGAAACTAATTCCATAAGTCTGTAATGTATATTACATAATATAATTAATTATCACCATTAAATTAAAGGATTATTGACTGTTATTGTTTTTATTTTAGTAAATCATTTATAAAAATGCTCCGGTCATAGGTTAAGAATTTATAATTCTGGAGAGGAATACGCGATGCTTTTACTTTTAATCTAACACCAAAAAATCAAAGCTGAGTTTCCAGCATTCACTGTGTATCAGATGATTTGAACACGTTTTTCTTCTGGATAGAGCAATATTAAAAGATTACATAGAATACACTGCTATTTACATCAAAATGCAGAAAGAAGATAAGCACAACACAATTTGACCACCATTCATAATAGGACATTGAAACTTTTTCCATCCACCACCAGGTTGTAACTTCTGATCAATTCCACACCGTCTTCTTGATCCAGATAATTGAACAAGTTAATCTTAAACTTGGTCACAATAGATCTCACGTCAGCATATCGAGTACGGGCTCCTGATTGTCATAATAAGTGTACGAAGGCTACTGTATAGTAATCATCATTTGTTATAAATATTGCTTTTGTGTGGCACATAAAAAATCAACTCAAGGAAGAATGGCCCACTCTGTACAAACTACAAACACCCCCCCTGTGGAAGAGAGGCGAATCAAATATCTATATCATTAAGGACTATTATATACAACCTAGGATATACAGCTTCGCCTGTCTGGACTCAACTTTGCCGCCACTATTTGCAGTCAAACAAGAACCAAGAAATAGGGAACTAGAAACTGTTGATCAACTACAGAGGCAATTTAGCAGTCTCCGCAATGTCAATCCACAGGGCTGATAGAATAGAACCTCCCAACTTTTTGTAAGATGCCATGGTCAGGAATCACTATGTCTTCAGCAGTCTTGGCCTGATTCTGCTTTAGAACCTCCGGCACTAAAATCACGTGGAGGTGCAAATTGAGTCTGTTCTGTAACCGGGGTACCAGTCCCGGTAAAAGCATCTTCACATTTTTCGTTCACATTCTTCTTTATCCTCTTCGGTCTCTTGAGTTTTTGACCCACTGGGTCAACTTCATCCAATTCGCCATCCATAGGCATAGTACTAAATTCACTCATCTTTTGAGTATTCTTTGGCCTATCTGATGCTGCTTTTCTCTGCAAATGGACATATGTTACCATGTTCAACATAACATTTGAAATAAACTAGCAATATTTGAACTCTGCAAACATAAAGCACGCCTAAAAATTCAAATCGCTCACATACTATATCACATAGATGATAAAACCAACAAAAAGTATACAGATTCGGATCCCCTTGTTGTCAAAAAATCACGATGGAAAAAGTTTTATTGGGTATGAACCCACCATGATAGGTACCATTATTGTTTATGGGTCAACTAGTTGTATTGAAAATTGTCATGATCTTTTTTGTCTGCCGAGGTACCAAGATGGGTTAAGGGTCACAACCTAGATTACCATGCAAAAGTGTGCTAAACCACATTATGCCACAGATCATTCTCTTGCTAATAAGAAACTACAAACTTCTAGCTTATAAAAAAAAAAAAACAACTACAAACTTCTAATTTAAATTAGCAGTTTTCTTTATAATGCAACCAATTGAAATGAGTATTAAGAAATTTTAGAATCAAGAACAACAAAGCCTTGTTATAGGTATAATCATCTCGAAATAAATAAATACAAGCATGATTATACCTTTTTATTACTAGACTTTGAACCCTCTGGATCCATGGAAAGATCATAATCTGAAGTACCCTGGGCTACAGAGCTTGTTAGATCTTCCATCGATGCATCACCATCTTCATTTACTCGAATACCCCTCATAGGTTGTTTTTTCTTTTGCTTATCCTTTACCTGGAAGGGTAAGTGAGATCAAACAATCAGAGAATTTCTCAAATGGCTAGGTTTTCTGGAACTGGTTCCTAGTGTTTCATTTGGTTGGTCAGAGGGATATTAAATACATTGTAAAATAATTAAGTTAGGTAACCAGATTCACAGCTGACCTGGAGAGGAATTTCTTTTAATTTTTGCTCCAACTGAACATCATCTAGAAGCAAAGATACAACATCCTCAGGAGCTAAAAGATCACCACCAACAGAACCACCAGTCATGACAAGGTTCTGTACGGTACTTTTCTGACTAGCTCTAAGAAGAATCTTCTCTTCAACTGTCTCTTTGCATATAAGTCGGTAAACAGTAACCTACAAGTTTGTAAATGCATCTAAAATTAGTTTTGAAATAAACAAGTTCAGCACTTAAAAACTCAAAAGGAGTAGCTTTAACGTCTAAGCAAGAAAAAAAAATGTGCTTATCAGAGAGAGGGAAGCATCAATTCCAGATATGCAATGAAGGAAAATTCAGAAACCAATGGTTGAGATCCCAAAAAATATGTAATGTAATGTAACATCCATAAACAAGTGGCAGGAAGGAGAAGTAGCAGGAAAGATGGAACTAACATCTTTTGTCTGACCCAATCGATGAGCTCTGTCCATTGCCTGTAGATCCAATGTTGGATTCCAATCACTCTCATAAAATATGACTGTGTCAGCTGCTGTCAAGTTGATGCCCAATCCACCAGCTCTTGTACTCAGTAAGAACACAAAAATATCACTCCTACAACAAATAAATAAGAAATATAAAAACAGCTGTATAATGAAATAAGTAATGTTCAATAGTCTGACCAGTGTACAGTATACAAAGATTACAAAGAAATTAGAAGACATTACCTGTGTTGAAAGTCTCTGACCATGTCTCTGCGGTCCTGAATAGTAGATGATCCATCAAGTCTAAAATACCGATATTTTCTATAGTTCATGTAGTCCTGCAAAAATAAATATTAAATGACCAGTCAGCATACAGAAAAATATCCATAAAAATTAAAGACCAAGAGCCAAGAGTGGCGCAACAATTATGTTGCTCCGTCCTCTGTATATAGATCCTCACCATAGTAGGAGTGTTTCCATGTTCAAATCATAGAACATAGGAACTTTAACCAGAAGGCCCAAGTTCACAATTTTTTAAAAACAAAATTGAACCAAACTGATTTAATAGCTTTAGGGAAAAAATCTATAAATACTTACAGGTGTGTGTCTAAAATACAAATGTACACACAGACATGCAAATTCTAGGTCTCCTCAGAAGCTGATTTCAATTAAGTTGTAATCTCTACATTGAAGGCAAATAAACTTCATGCGAAAGGGCTCTTGTTATACTTAGAATTTGAACAGCTTAACTCAACCTACAAAAACAGCTTGTAAGGTGAAAATTTGGACAGCCTATGTTGGCCTAGTTGTGGCATCAATTGTCAAGTGGCAAAGGCTCAGGTGGGTCAAGTCACAATCGATTCGTGCACTTGGACTGCTACAGTTAAATAGAAAGTGTTACACCCTCATTATCAGCTATAGCTTTTTCCCTAGTGGTAAGTGTTCGATCCAACAACTTAACTCAACCCCAGAAAAGCAACTTATAATGTGAGGATAGTCCAAGCATAATAAGCTCTATTTAAGTCACATATATATAGTTGAAGTGGGACTAAACACCACCCTTGAGTTAAAGCTGTAATTAAGACATCCCCCAACAACAAGGCAACTATGGCAGGCTAGAGGAGACAGCAATTAAGGTGGCTTTCCAACACTCTCCCTCACACCCAAAGCTACCAGCCTAAAGCAAGGTAATGTAGGTAGCCCAACAACAAATCTAGTGAAGGCTCTACTAACATCTTAGAATTTGGGCTTTAGCACCTAATTCAACCTTCCTATAAAACTAGCTTGTAAGGTAAGGACTACCCAAGCTTTACAAGCTCTATTTAAACCCTATCTCTAGGCAATGCGAGACTAAGCAGCCTTGAGGCTGCAATAACGACAACCCCCAAAGTGGCTGCAACTAAACTACTAAAGTAGGCTAGAGGTGGCTTGAATTAAGGTGGCTTTCCAGCAATAATGACTGCTTATGTTCATTCATTTACCCATGTTTCACATCTTCGATTTGAACATATCAGAATGATACAACCCTTATTTTTATACATACACATTTAATATCTAAAGGTTGAACATTGTGAAATGTTGAAAGTACCTCCAAAATATTCAGCATCTTGGTCATCTGAGCAAACAAGAGAACACGGTGATTTTCTGCTCGTAAGCGTTTCAATAATATATCAAGTGTTTGGAGCTTTCCAGAGTCCTATATGAAAATTATGTAAATAAGAAAATCTATTTAACATGAAAGTTGAGAGAAGAGAGGAAATTCCATGAGAAAGAAAGAACAAAACTAAAAGCAACACTTACAGTGAGCAATTTTGCTGGGTCAAAATTACGCATAGGTGGTGAAGACCCAAAAATACTGTGCGTTAACTGAAGAGCAGGCTGAGAAACAGGTAGCTCAGAATCTATCTCTTGAATCAAATGATGAGGACTATCTGGCTTTCTAGGCCCATTGTGATCAGATGTGCGTGCAAAACCCACAAACAACCTCTTAACCCAGGGATCATGTAATTCTTCAATCATTTTATAGTTGAAGTTTCTATCTGAGCAGTGAGCACCAATCTATGAAGACAAAAAAGAAGAAAATGGTCAATAATCAATTATCATTTTGATAGAAAAGAAAAGGAGGCAACTTGTATTGGAAAAAATAACTCGAGCAGATAATAATAGAGAAACATAACATACTGGGGGAGCTCTACTTTGTGGGATATAAGTGTATGCAGAGTGAAGAAGCCTTGCATTTGAAAATAGTCTATCTTGATGTGGGACAACCAAGGCCTCAAAAGGAGCATGGCTGGGCCCAGTTAGTAATCTTTTTTGAAGAAACTGGATCTCGGATCTTGTTGGCACCAATAACATTCGTGTAACTGTTCTCACTGTTCCTTTCTCAAGGTAACTACATGCTGGATCATCATCTATGGTCTCCATTAGAAAGTCTACAGCTTCATCAATGAATTTTTGTTCCCATCTAACCATAGAAAATAACAGTCGCTCCATAAAAGAACCAGTAGCCAGAAATGTCACCTCTTGTGGAGACACACCCATCAAATGGGTAAAACCAAAATTTCCACTTTTAATGCACGTATCTTTTGAGAAGACAGATCGATAAACATTTTCTGGTCTGAAAATATTAAAATGTTTCTCAAAAGATTCTCTGGAGACTCCACGATCAACAGATGAACTGAGAGTTTCAGAACCTTGTATAATATCTTGATAGACAAGTTTTGGTATCTGAAAAATATTGGGAAAAATAACAAAAGCAGTGAGATTAATTAAAGGAGGAATAGTTGACATAACATAGTAAAAACAACTAATTAGTAATTGTAGGCAAAAGAAAAAATCCTAAACAAATGAAAAACTAATATCATCATGTCGTGTCATTTTATAACCATATATCATCTAACACAGATTAACCAAAGGTGGGTGACATGGGATATTAAAAACATACTTTCCTTTTAGAATAATAATACCAAAACTGGAACCAAACAACAGGTTCCACGTGTATCAAATTTTACCAGCAAGGCAGCAACTCAGTACAAATGAACCCACTAACCTTGTCCGGTCTAACTGGCAAGTGACAAGGGGCTCAACTATAAATAGTGTGCATGAAAGTGTGATACACAAAAATCCATCTAGGACTAGCATACTTATAGTTTGATCTGACATAAAATTGAGAAACATTAGCCAGAACAGATCAAGGTTTAGCTGTAAGCTTTAATTTACCTTCTATCATCACCAAGATGTACATTTGATGTTTTCTTCCTATTTATATGCTCTCATACAAAAAGAAAAAAAAATACATAGTAATAGTTTTATCCTTCTATATCCTCTTTCATTCTTCTCAAATCTCAACTTTGAGTCAACAAGTGTCAGTGTTAGTGTCTAATACCATTGAAACATCCTCTTTATAACAGCCATTTATTATTGACCCATTTTCAGACCATAAAAATTACCAATCCAACAACTAAAATTGTATAAACTAAATCATACTAAAATTTCAATTGCTAACCTTCTAAATGTAAAACAAACCTTGGAAACATTGCATAAAGGTCCCGAGTCCTGAATGAACTTATATATTTCATAAAATAATCCTTGTTCATGGATCAAATTAGCTTTGTCTCAACTATAGAGTCAAGGAGAGTTTAAGCAACACACAACCAAATATCATAATAAAATCCAAAAATTTCCTACATTTGACATGCAATCTAATAGGAATGGAGAGACCTAACTCTTAAGGAACCAAGGCGGATAAGTTTGCAAGAATACAAGACCAAATAAAATTGAATATTTTTTTATATAATAAATAAGGCATGAGGAAATCACCTCATAAGATATGGGGTTGTGACCACCAGAATAATATACATCCTCCAACTCCCCAAATGGTGGAGGTGGAAGGGAATTCGGAATATCTCCAAAGTAAAGGTATGTGCTTCCCTCACTCCTTTCGAATAACTCTGGATGGTTGCAAACCTATCATATTAGAAGAGTAATATTTATGACAGGCACTCTTGCAGGGAAGCAAAAAAACTACTTCACATTGAATCACAGTAATCCTTATCAGTATTTCAAAATGAACCAATAGAAAATTTGTGCTGCTAAAATTAAGAGAAAAGAAAGCCTAAGTACTATGGATTGTCTACCTTTCTGAGTTGAATAACTATGTTCATTAAATTCAGAATCCTCTTCTCATTGAGCTGCCCACGATTACTATCAAACAACTCAGCAAGAGATATCTTGTTCTTAATTGCTTGATAGAAAGCCTGCTGCCGAGAACTCAGTTTACAATGCACAGTAACCTCAGTTTTTGTAGTCAGCTCAGAAATAACATCCTTTTTAACACGCCGCAGCATGAAAGGCTTTAGAATTGAATGCTGTTAAGAGAAGCAATAATTAGAACTCATAAGGGTTTAAAATGACAAAAAAATCTCATTAAAAAATCAATATAATATAATAACAGATCCTAACCATCTATCACTATCAATGGTTAAGAAACTTACCAATCGATTAAGTTGGTGCTCATTCAAAGTACCCCCATGTTCTGCATGATTCTCAATTCTAACATGGGTAGATTATTAAAGATTGTTAGACCATAGTTAAACAGCTAACATGTACAAGGACTATAAGATGGAATAATTACCCTTTAGAAAACCACTCATTAAACTGTTCATGGCTGTCAAATAAAGTTGGCATGATGAAGTGAAGAAGAGCCCATAACTCAGCCATATTATTCTGAATGGGTGTACCAGTAAGCAGTAGACGATTCCGACAATTAAAACTGAGGAGTGTCTTCCATCTTATACTGTCAAATAAAAAAATAAAAAGGGAAATCAGCAAAATGCACAATTAACAAAATACATACAAAATTTTAGAAGACAATCCTAAAAAAATACACAATAAAATGATTAAGCATTTTTTGTCAAAAAAAAAACTGGAAGAATGGTCAATTAATAATAGATGGCCATTCACTTATGCATGGGAGAAACAAGATTTCAGCAAACCTGGTTGAGCTTTTGATTGCCTGGGCTTCATCCAAAACCATATACTGCCATTTCACACGACGAAAATACTTCTCATCGGATACCAATAGCTGGTAGCTTGTGATGAGAATGTGAAATTTAGCTTCCCTGGTAAATAAAAATGTAGCAATAAGGAGTGAAAATTAAAGACCAAAAAGATAAATTACAACAGAGCTTCTTATTATGGTTGGAACAGGACAACAAATTGCATTAGATTAGCAACACAATATACTGCCATTTCACGCAACGAAAATACTTCTCATCAGATACCAATAGCTGGTAGCTTGTGATGAGAATGTGAAATTTAGCTTCCCTGGTAAATAAAACTGTAGCAATAAGGAGTGAAAATTAAAAACTAAAAAGATAAATTACAACGGATCTTCTTATTATGGTTGGAACGGGACAAAATATTGCATTAGATTAGCAACACAATATTCTGCCATTTCACACGACGAAAATATTTCTCATCAGATACTAATAGCTGGTAGCTTGTGATGAGAATGTGAAATTTAGCTTCCCTGGTAAATAAAAAAGATATAGCAATAAGGAGTGAAAATTAAAGACCAAAAAGATAAATTACAACTGAGCTTCTTATTATGGTTGGAAAGGGACAAAATATTGCACTAGATTAGCAACACAATTCCAAAAGATAAAAAACAATTGATTCTATGTGGATGAGTAGTGTATTCATATTGACCAAATCCCACCAAAAGAAAGGAGATTCCACCATTGAGACCTTTCTGTTACTTTCTTAAAAATCAATAGTTGTTTAAAAATAACTTAAAATGTCAGAAAACCATTATATCAATCACAAAAGTGCACCAATGACAAAAGGAACTTCAAATTTTTCAAAGTACACTGCTGTGTTTACACCAGTTTTTTGTTCAGCTTTCAAATTTAAATACAGTTAAATATTGGCAGAAAAATAATTTTTGTCCTCTACTTTGGGTTTCATTTTTGTCCCATAAGGCCATAACTACATTGATATACATATTCCTAGCAGCATTTTATAATTTATTTTCTTTTACTGTTTAAAATTTTATTTTAAAGATACGAATATACATTAATTAAATAAATTATACCCCCTCTGTTCCAAAATAAGTGTTGCATTTGGAAAAAAATTGTCCTAAAATAAGTGTCATGATAGCTTTTCAATGCAATATTAATTTTTTTTCACTGTTACCCATAAAAAGTACTACTTTAGTTTTTCAATGTAAATACTAAGGGTAGTCTAGTAAAATTACTACTATCTTTATTCATTTATTAGTTTTTCTTAATTTGTGTAAAACAACATCAGACGATCCTTATGTTGGAAATTGTAACAGGGAGTAGCATTTTTTTGTATCTACAAGGACTTATGCTCCCTTTTAAAATCCTACTTTTGATTCTAGATTTGTCCTATACGTTAATTTTATACTAATACTAATTTTTATACGTAGTATTATAACCAAGTCAAGTCCTATCCTTTTTAAAATGTTATAATATCCCTAAGGTTGTTTCATGTTGTATTTTTATCCTGTGTCATCAGCACACTTTTCTAGACTAAAAATATTGCTCACTTTCCCAGCAAAGATATCCAGTTAAGTTAATTAAAGTAATAAATAAATGAACAGCAAATTTGCAGAATACAAAAGGTTCTCCCATTAAGAAAATAACCTTTGCCAAGCATAAATTTTCTCCTTTTATGAATCACAGCAGCAGGAGGCAATATTTAATTCTTTTCTTAGCAATCTACCTCACAGCTTCAACCCCTTACTGAGCAGGTAAAACTGAACAAAAATGAAGTAAAATACTAACATTTTTTCCACCCTATCCTCAACTTTGCCTTGCTAAATCCACCATCTGACCATCATTACTCATAGGTTCAATCAATATTCTTAGTGAAAATCAAAAGTAGCATCTGTAAATTATCCTCTTTTGTTTACTTGATAAATCAAATTTAGAAAGAAATTGTTATTTTGATAAATTATTTCCCCTCAACATATGGTTAAGCATAAAAGCATCAAACAAGAGACAGCATTCCACACACCAAATTTATATGTATGAAATATCTTTGTGAAGGGTTAGCAACATTTGATTAACAGAAGTCCATTTTCCTCAAACATTAACCCTTTATAAAAAACCAATACTATCATCTGCATTTTTCAATGTAAAAAAATGAAAAAGAAATTATCATTACCTACGATAAAGATCCTTTGGGTTGATACTTTTCCTAAGTACTGTCCGCTCTGAAAGCCCACCCCAATATGGAAGTCTTTTCAGTTCAGGGCAGAAACGCTCAAGTTCCTCGTTCCAATTATTTAAAACAGAGGCAGGCGCAACAACCAGAAAAGGTCCCCATATATTTTTTTCCTGAAAGGGACAAACAGTTTACAACATAGTTATATAAATGTTCTGAAACAGGAGGGTAAAAAGCTACCTCAGCTAAATGGGCCAAAAAAGCCATGGCCTGAATGGTCTTTCCAAGTCCCATTTCATCTGCTAGAATACCATTTAAACCCTGAAAGACAACAAAAGCCTTCAAATTAACAACTAAATGAAATAAATCATCAAGACTTTATTAAGGATTGCTCAACAACCTGCTCATAACAATTAACTAGCCACTGAAGACCTTTTAGCTGATATTCTTTAAGAACGCCTTTAAATAATTCGGGTGTCCGAACTGTGGATGCCACAGGCATGGTGGAGCTGGAACACAATAATACAAAAACATAATTCGAAATAATACAATATATTGCTTAACTCACCCCTCAATATTATCCAGATGAACATCAACAAAAATTTGCTTATGTACATTTAAATGTTCATGTGGTATAGAAGTGCATCAAAACAAAATAAAGTAAGAGAAGAAACTCACGGGGTTTGCAAATCGATATTACTCGCTCCAGCAACATCTGGTGGAAGCGAATCAGTTTCACCAGCTTGGCGCAGCCTTAAGCATTCAGTGTCAAAAGCACTTGTCAACATTCTCTGCTTTGAAACTGCTTCTTGTGCTGCCTTCAAAGCTTCCCTCTTCAATTCAGCTTCTTCAGGATCTTCCTCCTCCTCAGGCCTAGCATCTGAAGAGTCAACCAGTGCATCTTCATCATTTTCTTCTTCATCTACCTTGGATAAAGTGTCTGAAGATAGCAAGTTTGACTTGTTCTGCATAAAGTGACTGTACAGTTCAGTTTGCTGTATGAGAAAATTAAGTCTTTGCTGCTGCCTCTTTGCCTCTCGAAGCTCCTGTTCACGCCTCAAAGCTTCAGCAGCTTCTTTTTCCTCCCTTTTCCTCACTTCTGTCTGCAAGGAATGAAATTAAAAAAATTATGGCATATTCAAATCTAATATTCAAGTGAAAAAGTACACTAGCATGACAATATTCAGATTCAAAAGATACATCCAAGTACAGATTGTCATATCTGCATGTCTATCAAACAGACCACCCATTTTATGCCAAGAGTCAAGACCAACAACGAGGTCTGATATTTTCTTAAGAAAATCCCAATTCTTCTTTTCTCTATCTTAAGAGAAGAAACCTAAATAGAACAGCTTAGACCAAATGTTTAGAAAAGTTCACTTATCACCTAGATCCATCATTACCACAATACTGCTACAATCATAAAAACTGAAACATTATTTTGTTAAACCTCGGTAATAATACATTATAAGACTATTATCTTAGATAAACACACATCAATCAAATACATGTATACATATGCAAGTCAAACCTATAATCAACTATCATGCATGAAACGTGACTTCAAATGTAAAGGAATTGCACAAGGGAGATTATGACCATCATGTTACACTAAAGTTCACCATAATAATAAAAAAAAAGACAACTTCTTTCGAAAATACACCGTCTTCCAGAGTTAAATATCCAGCATCATAAAATCAATAAAATTCTGGAAGGAATTAAAAAATACCATCTCCTTATCTATTCTTTTCCAGAACAATAGCATGTCTCTAGCTAGTTTCCGGGTGCGTATACAGGCAGTCCTTGTCCATTTAAGGGATCTACTGACTTTCATTCGAACCTGAAAGAAAAATAGCTCCATATAAGTTATAAGTCATAAGTCATTGTAGAGAAACTGCAAAATACAAAACCTACCATCAAAATCTTCAAATCAATTAGATAGCTAGATTCTAGATACACCACAAATCAATACAAAATATAACAGATAAAAAATGCATTAAAGAAGGAAAATAGGGCTATGCCTCTCTTTGACAAGTCTCTGAGACCCTCTTGGCATCAACAAGCTGCTTTCGATGATAAATACCGAAGTTCCTATGATGCTTTGGTATGTCTCTTCTTACAATATTTACCCAAATTTTTCCGCATCTTTCCATTTCCTCCTTCTCTATTAAAGCAGGGTCTTTCTTCACCTTTTGCTTCTTAGGTAAGCTTCTTTCTATGATCTGAAGCAGTCAAAAGACAAAGCTAAGAGATTAAAAATAATAGAGGGAGAGTTTAGAGGGAAATAGAAATACATCGATGCATATTTATGATAGATACCTCATAGGTGTCACCTTTCTCCAAAACCTTCACATAATAAACCTGCAATACACCACCCTCAGACAAAATAGATCGCCTTATGTTTCCAGCAGCGCCTTCCGGAACGGAGGAATTCAAACCATCATCAGATACTTTCAAACTGAATTTATGAGGGGAATTAGTAGCCGACATGACCTTCAGTCGTGCCTGCAGTGATTCATAATGGGATATTGCTTCCCCCATGCCTGCTCGGTTTCTGTTCCCAAATCTTTTATCAGCAGCCATCATTTCAGCCAAGGAGCCCAAATCCAAGGTACCCTTTAAGTAAAAATCCTCAACATGGATATCTGAGAAGCTTGGGAGATTCAGAGCTCCAGCCAACTTATCATAGATTGGAGGGATCTTGTAAATAATTCCATCCCCAATATCCAAAGATGCCGGTTCATACATAATCCTGAAAGGAGTTCACAACCACGAAGTAATTTTCATGTTGAAGAATTATTCACAATTCGGAACTCAAACACTACAAAAAGGCAACACAGCAAAAAAGGCAAACCTATCAGCAGTTCCATATTGCGGCAAGAAATCTGCATCACGGTAGTTTCCTGGTTTCTGAGAACTGGAATCATTCATCCATTCTGTTGTAGTCTCTGCGGCGTGTAATCCCCCCCTACGTTCATTCCCTGACTTACGAGTCTTTAATCCTGTGCTGCTTTTCACTAGTGGAATTACAGCCTGATTTTGGGTTAATGTATCCTTAAACCTCCTCTTGTACTTCTGAATATGCTCACCCAGCATTGATCTATATCGTTCCTCCGTCATGTGTGTCCCATAAAAACCACTCTTCTCGTCGCTGTCACTGTTTAGAGACCATCTCCCCTTCAACAAATTCACATCCCTCTCACACACATTTCCATTACTGTGATTTGCAATCCCCCCACCTACTCTCGGAAGCATCACAAAGTAACAGAACACACATATTTAAAGTCCAAGCTCACAAACCAACAACCACTCACTAGCCAAATACTAACAGACTCTTCCAAATAAATAAAAACCGTCCAAAATAGAAATTATGCTTACCTTGGCTGTCTCTGCTCTCGTCCTGACTACTATTCCCATAATAATCAAAATCATCATCTTGTTGTGGAAGTTGGAAGTTCATCAAAGGCTACAAAACAATGCAATCAGAAACAGCAAAAAATAAGTAAATATCAAAATCCTAGCCTTATTATGTTCAAAAGAAAATGAAAATGGCTAAAATTCAATTTAAATTAATTCTACAAGTACTTCATTCAGACAGAAACGATGAGAAGAAGCACAATGATTTGCACGAAGAAGAGAAGAGATATAGTACGGACCTCCAGATTGAAGAGAGTGGAGTAAGAGAGTGAGTCCTTGGACTTCGGTCTGTGATCCATGAGCTGAGATGCTACTAACTACGATGAGAACGAAGGAACCCTAGCTCTGGGACGAAGAATCAAGAAGCGTAACCCTAAAAGGAAAAAGGGGAGCAGAGTGGTGCGCAGGATAAGGCTAGGGAAAGAGACGAGAAAGACTATGGAAATGGAAGCATTGGCGCTTGCTAACGTGCACTGAACAGGTGACATTTACGTTAACGTGCGCTACCCTGTATCTTTCGATTTTGACGGTGGAATTTGCCGTGTATAGACGGCGAGAAGAAATAGAAGAAAAGTGGAATTATTCTTACTTTGACTTTTTTTTGGACTCAACCGTCATTGGTGCTCAAATGCAATTATGCTAAATGCAATTATGCTAAATGCACTTCTCTAACCATATTTTTAAAAAAATTATTTTCATTAATTTTTTTATAAATTCGATAATATGTCATTATTATGAATTTCATAAGATTAAAACTTCCATTAACTACTAACAAAAATTCAACTTTTTTAAATTTGATCATTTAACAATATTTATTATCGAATAAATAGTAGACTATTTTCTTAAATGGTTTATACATTACTAGATCAATAAATGATGTATCATTTTATCATATATCTATAATGTTAAATTATTTTCTTCTTAAATATATTGTTTTTTAACATTTTCTTTATCTTCTAGAACAACCTTTCATTATCATTCACTATAATAGTTAAAATAAGATGAATCCAATAAAATGGATTAAATTGAGTTTTAGAAATTTAGGTTCATGTATAATAGAACATAAATGAGATTGAGTTTTACAAAATAAAAATCACTCATGAGATTGTACGATAATAAATAATTACTTCATAAATGCTATGTAAGTTTTTAAGTAAATAAGACTTCAATGATATTCATGTAAAATGAGATTAATGTATTTGTATTCCTACATCTATTCCCTTTTAAATTTGATTTCAAGTTTTTATGCATAAACATAAGGTTGCTAAGTATCAATTTTTGGCTATCCATTTTGTGATAGAAACAAAAGCAAATTACCGTCACACTTGTTAGGCTTTATTATACTCACATCTCTTATGGATTTTGACTCTAAAAATAACTCAAATTAGTAATTTGGTAACTGAGATATTCTGTCCTTCGTAATAAGATTGTTTTCGTTAAAGAAAATAGGTGTGTGTTGTGCACATGTTCATTTAATAATTTTTGTGAACAAAATACCCCTCCTTCCTCCACTATCAAAATAAAATCAACGAATCAAATTAATGCTGGATCGGGGATTCTCATCATGAGAAAACCCTCCAAAGTAGAAGTACAAAATTCTAACTATAATAGTATAAAAAATTTCAAATGAATGCAATGGTACAGATTTCTAAATGTTTTCTTTATGAATGAAATGGATACATTAAAAAGGGACAATTAGTATAGTAAGTCGTTCACAATAATGAGAGGCAATCATGAAATCAAGCCAATATAGTGTTGAAGATTCAAATTGTGAAAGTAAATTAGGGAACAAAGCCAACTACAATAAAAAGATTTTTTATTAAGCCAAAAAATTAAGATTTTTTTTTTAATGACGTGAAACAAGGTTGAAGATTGCTTCAAATGAAATTGGAGTGTGTTGGGAAGAAAAAATTGTAACTTTAGGAAAAGGGTTGAAAAGAGTGGAAGATCACCTTGCTTTTGGTTTGGTTGGGTTTGGGTTATGGATGATTGGTGGTGGTGCATTAGAGGTTAGTTATAGTTTGGTTTGTGACGATGGTGATGACCAGAATTAACTGTATGAGATGTCAGGTGTAAGAATGACAACAGGGTAAGAGCACATTTGACATCCTCATTTTTGTCTCGAGAAAGTGTAGGATAAGGTAGATATAAAATTTTAATCTTTGTTTTCATTTCGTCGGGTTCGATATACCCGTGAGTATCACATAATATTATTTTTTATAATTTAAATTTAAATTTACTTATGATTTATTAAATAAATTATATATTATTTATTAATTATATTTTAGTTTTAATAGTACATAAAGGTGTGAATTTTTATATAGATATATGAAATTTTGTTTTAACATATAATTATGTATTAAATATAGAAGTAGAACGTGGGTGGAACGCAAACTAAGAAACTTACATATGTTCCCATCTCCAATTATTTTAGGTGAGGACGGAGATCAACAATACGGGTTTTTCCATTAAAAATTCGGATGGGGTTAGGATAGTATCTGAAAGCATAATTGTCTGCTCTATTCAGGTAGTAAAGGCATGACACTAAAGTTTTGCATTTTGGCAATGGTTTGATAGAAATAAAAAGATGATGGTGAACATTGATGATTTGAATTTTGAAAAAACAAATGTGAGAGTTAGCAGATATATTATAGGAAATTAGGAATGAAAAATAATAACATTTTAACATATAGGGTAAGAGGGAAAAAATCCTCTCCAATACTGCTTTCAATAGGAAAGAGAAAAAACACATGAAACATGTGGGTATCATAAGATAATAAATTACCATCTTGAATAATTTTTTTTTTTGAAAAGTTAAGCATATATTCAAAAAAGAGAAACCAAAGGTTTCTTAGAATACAAACCGATAATTTAGTCATCCGTGACCTATCGGAAACAGGTGAAGATTATCCACTTATCGCAAATTTAACAAGCATAACCTAGGATTAGCATACCAATCCGAGTACCCACACCTCCTATTAAAACCAAAGGAATATGATAGTCATTTCCAGGATATTACCTTTATAGACATACAAATGTCGACTGAATCTGCCGATATGTTCTCAAACACAATCCGGTTTCTCGTAATCCAGATACTCCAAGTCACTGCGAGCCAGAATACAAACCTACACTGCTTCTTTCGCTTTCCTACCACCCAGGCTGACGGTGACATAAAGAGTTGAGACAAATCACCCGGAATCGATCCTTGAATTCCCAACCAGGTAATGTGTTGTTCCACACCGATTGGGTCTTGGCACACCTTAAAAATAGATGATCTCTATCCTCAGGGGCAATCTTACAAAATACGCATAGGGGCTCCTCACCTGGTATCTGAACGCCTCTCTTTAGTAGATTATCTGTGGTTGGTAACCTGTCCAATAGTAATCTCCATGAAAAGGCTATTACCTTAGAGGGTAGTCTATCTTTCCACATACGACACAAATCTCTGGGCTCTACCACTATCAGTGTTGATCCTGTCTGTTGCGAGCACAACACCGAATAAGCGTCAGCAACTGAGAAAAGTCCATCCCTACTCGGTCTCCAGATCCATCTATCCGATCTAAGGTCGACAATCACCACTTGCTGCAACAAACTCTGCAGAAGACGTAATTGCCCTTCTTTCCATACAAATAGCTCCCTTCTCCATGCCCATTTCCACCCCCCTGATACCTCCTTTTTGTCATTTACAGTGATGTCCTTATCTACCGCTAACCCAAACAACCTAGGAAACTTTAAACTAAAGGACCCATCGCCTAACCAATTTTGCTCCCAAAAGAGAGTCTCCTTTCCATCCCCTACCTTTTTCATGACATTATACTCAAACCAGTATGGTATGGCCGCCTCCGGGCCATCAATAGCCCATAGATCCCTCCACCACTGAGAGGCTGTAGATACATTCTGCTGTCTTTGATTGAATTTATACGTATGTCCATATATGCAGTTCAGTAAGCTTGCCCATGTTGCATTTTGCTCTGTTAATATCCTTCACCTCCACTTTCCAAGCAAACTCAAATTGAAGTTCCATAGACACTTTACCCCCAGACCCCCTTCTTCCTTAGGCCTACACACGTTTTCCCAACTAACCCAGGCAATCTTGTTCTCCTGATCCTTCCCTCCCCACAGGAAAGAACGCTATAGGCCGGTAATCTCTTTTAGGACTTTCTTGGGCACCTTGTAAAAGGAGAAGAAATACAAAGGAAGGCTAGATAAAACTGAATTTATCATCACTAACCTTCCTGCAAACGACATATGTTTCGCCCTCCACACTGCCAATTTCCTCCGACATTGTTCGATGACTGGTGTCCACATTTCTACCCTCCTTGGGTTCACTCCCACCAGAATCCCCAAAAATTTAAATGGCGGGGATGATACAACACAATTCAAAAGATTGTTTACAGTGCATGTGAATGTATCTGCTACATTTAAACCAAAGAATTGGCTTTTGCTGTAGTTCACTTTTAATCCCGATGTCAGCTCAAATCCACGGAGAATAACCTTCAGGTACCATACTGATTCCAGATCTGCTTCCCCCATCATAATAACATCATCTGCATATTGTAGCACTGAAAACTCTGCCCCAGCTCCAATCTTGAGCGCTTTAAACACCCCTTTCCCTACCGCTGACCTAAACAAACCAGCTAAGGCTTCAGCTACCACTAGGAACAGCAAAAGGAGATAGTGGGTCTCCCTGCTTCAAGCCTCTCCCCGACCTAAATTCATCCGTTGGGCTCCCATTGACTAAAATTGACACATGGCTGTTCCTGACAATACTGTTTATCCACTTTCTCCATAAGCTCCCAAAGCCCATCCTAGCTAACATGTAATCCAAAAAATCCCAATTTACCGAGACATATGCCTTCTGGAAATCCACCTTAAACAAGAAACAAGGCCTCTTTTTCCTTTTCGCCCAATCTACTAATTCGTTTGCAACCAGAACCTCGTCCAGTATCGATCTACCTGGCAAAAAGGCTGACTGGCACTTCGAGATTAAGTTCCCCAATACTTTCTTCATTCTCAATGACAGCAGTTTGGAAACAATCTTTTGAATGCTAGAAATTAAGGAGATTGGTCTAAACTGAGTTAACCTGTCCGGTCTTGCCACCTTGGGGATGAGGGTTAGAAAGGATGATGTCACTCCTCTTGGTAAGGCCCCTGATTGATGGAATTCTTGAACTGCGCTTACCACATCGCCCCCTATTATCTCCCAACATGATTTATAGAACTGAAACCCAAATCCATCAGGACTCGGGCTTTTCCCTCCCTCACAAGCCTATACCGCCTCTTTTATTTCTTCCGCTGAGAAGGGCTCCTCTAGGCTTTGTCTCTGCTGATCAGACAACTGGTTGAAATACACCCCATCCATCTTTGGTCTCGTCTGTTCTTCGTCGTTAAAAAACGTTGAGAAGTGATGAAAGACATGCTCCCAAATATTCTGGACTCCCTCTAACCACCCAGCTTCTGATTTAACTGCCAATAATGAATTTTTATAACATCTCTCCTTAAATCATTTGTGGAAGTATTGTGTATTGCGATCACCATTCAGAGCCCATTTAACCCGAGATTTCTGTAACATGGACCGTTCCATTCGCCTTGCCTTCCCCCAATATTCTGACAAAATTTCTTGTCTCTGTTGGCCACTCCCATTAACCCCTTGGCCTAACTGATGATCCACCATCTCCAACTCTGCCACCTTTCCTGCCAGAAAACTCTCATCTTGACTCCAATTTTCGTCTTTCCACTTTTTTATTGTCAACTTCAAGCCTTTCAGTTTACACGCCAACTTATGCATTCTCCATCCTTGACCGTGGTCAGATGACCAGAACTCTTTCACTAGATCCATGAAGCCTGGCTCCAACAACCAATGATAAAAAAACTTGAACAGTTTAGGGCCCCAATTCTGTTCATTTACTTCTGTTAGGATCCAACTATGATCTAAGAACTCTCTAGTACCGACTCTTTGCGCTTTAACCCCTCATTCCTCCATCAATTTTGGTGAAAATAGAAACCGATCCAACCTACTAGCTAACTCTCCATTCGGAGCTATCCACGTTGCTCCTTTTCTGATAACTGGAATATCCAACAAACTCATTGACTGGATAAAGAATTGAAAGTCAGACATCTCAATTCTAGAATGGTAACTTGATCTCCCTTTACACTCACTCCTCTCCAACACTGCATTAAAATCTCCACCAAGTACCCACTTAACCTCCGGAAATCCTCGTTTCGTCATCATCAAGTCATCCCAGAGCTTCCTCTTTCCTTGTAGCGAACATGGAGCGTATACATTTACCACACAATTAACTTCGGTTGGATCCTTCCCTCGGAAATCAATTCTGAGGAAACCCTGCCCTTGAATGACCCAGACCACCTCCATAAGGTGTTTCTTCCAGATAGTCAGGCATCCTCCACTAAGCCCTACTGACGGTAGTATTCTCCATTCGCACCCTGCCGACCCCCACACCTCCTGCACTTCCCAGTCATTTACCGTTCTACATTTTGTCTCCTGTAATAAACAGATATCAATGTCGTTATTCCTCAACATTCTCCTGATCCTCCTTCGTTTGACCCGATCCCGGAACCCCCTCATATTTAAAGAGAAATCTTCATTTAAATATTCTAGTCACTCGTCGTTCCCCTTCTTTCCTTGGCACCGTTATCCCTCTCCTCCATTTTCCGTAATTCCAGTATGTATTTGTTATCTGGTTGATTACCAGATATTCCGATTTCCTGCAATGCCTACCAGATTTTCTCGGCCTCGTCCTCCTCTTGCCCTTTCCGTTGCTCGTCCTCTCTTGGGTCATCTAATTGCCCTCGCCTCATTAATTCATTCCCATCAAAACTGTTTCTCCGTAATTGTTTCCATATATCTACGTGTCTCCTTTGCCCTCCTTGTCCTCCGGACACCTCTTCTCCCCCTACTAATACCCATTTCTTATAGTAATATGGCATAGTAGAAATGGAGTCATTTTTCCCGAAATCACTGTTTTCCGAAATGACACTGTTCCGTCCATACGCTATAGCAGTTTCGGAAACCTTCCTCCCGTTACGAAAAGATATTGCTGCAGTTGGGCCAAATAGTTCCCTGCTCCAGTTTTCCCCACAGGTCCAATCGGTTTTTGCAGCTTCAGCCTTTTTTTCCCCATTGACGCACTGTTGACAGCATTGGGCCTCCGAATTCAGGCCCAGCTGAGCTGGCGTTCCGCGTGCTGCGCGTGACAGCCGAGACGCGTCCCTCGAGCCGTGCGCCTGACTGACGTGACTGCACGTGATTGACCTGACCGACGTGACCTGCTGTCAGGCCTCGTACTGCGTGCTGCATTACCCGGCCCGTGATAACACCTCGAGTCTTCTTCTTCCTTTTCCTGCATCCATATCCCGTGCCTTTCGTCCGAGATCTCTGACACTTCCCTCTTCTTCTCCATTTTTTCTCTGGCTCTGCCCCTGTCATAACCACTTAAACTCTGGTTTTTCCCACATTCGGACGCTGACCCTGTACACGCTAGTGGGACCACTAACTCCTTTCCTCTTTTGTCCCGTGGCTGCCGTCCCTAGCCAATAATTATTTACGTGTAACTTATTCAATATCCAAACCACCTTAAACAACTAAGCAGCTTCTCCTAAAACAGACTAAGCACATGAACCCATTACGGCTATCACGGCCAGGAGTGTTTGTTACCTTTTGTTTTTGGAAGGAAACCAAAGAAAAAAATTATTAAAAAGAGACTATACAATATGCATAAGTCATTATCACAATACAAAAGAACATTTTACGGTTCATAGAACATATCTTCCTACAAAATACAAACATCGTGAATAATGTAACTGTCTTAAGTAATGGTTCTCAAGCAGAATAACGGTGTCTTCAAGACTTCAAGCGTATGTGGTTCCTAGAGAAAAGAGTAAGGTGTGAAAATGATATTATTTTTCTTATTACTTAATTTTATATTTATTATTTAATTTTTTAATAAATTGTACAATATTCATATTAATGTTTTAGTTGGTGGCGACAATGTTTTAACAGTTAGATTTATCTCATAGATTTGGATGGTGTTTCAAATTTTTGGAATAACATTACTGTGTTGGAGATCCTAATCTTTATACGATAATAATAATAATAATTTTACTATAAATATAAAAATTTAAAAATTTAACGATGAGACCATTTAATACTGCAGAGGATGACTTTTTGTTTTTTCCGCAGCAAAGGTTGTTCTGCTTGTGATTCTATTTATTTTACAGAATTTTTTACTGCATTCTAATAAGTTTTTTCTACACCTTCATAATTTCTTAAAATGTCAAAAAAACCCTTAATGACAATCGTAAAAATTTAATTAATACGTATGTTTTTTTTCTTTTTCATCTACACTTTTCTCTCGTTTCCCACGTCTTTACTTTTGCATCTCTCTTTAGCTTTTCTTGCATGACTTCGTTTTTTTTCTTACTGAATTAATGATTTTCTCTTCTTCTTCATGCGTTGTTATTCATCCCCTTTGCGTTTTCTTCGTTCTTCGTGGTTCAGTTTTATGTTTGCTTTGTTCTTCGTGGTTCAGCTTTATGTTTATCTTCTCTCGGTACATTAGCTTTTTTTATAAGTCCGGACACCCCTGTCCGGACTGAGTCCGGAAACCCCTGTCCGGACTTGTAAAAAAATTTGCAATTTTTTTTTTACAAATCCGGACTTGTAAAAAATTTTTTTACAAATCTGGACATCCCTATCCGGGTTGAGTCCGGAAACCCCTGTCCGGACTTGTAAAACAATTTGCAAATTTTCTTTTACAAATCCAGACACCCCTATCTGAGCTTGTAAAGGATTAAATTTTTTTACCTAGGATATTTGAGACTTTTTCTACTTTATAAAAGTGTAGGAATAAATTATGAAATCTAAATAAGTGAGAAAGACCCATTGTTTTATACGTGATTCGTTTATTTGTTTTGATAGGAAAATTCGAACACTGTGTCATATTAAAGTGAAATCTAAATAAACAAATTTTATCATTATGTGTTGAATGGGGAAAAAATCTTTAAAACCAAAACCAAGAGAGAATTTATCAATCAAGTTGGGAGATCTTGCTTGTACCAATCTACCTATAGTAGTATAGTGATTCGTAAATTTTGTACGAAAATATATAGTACATATCTTAATCTAGTCTAACATACCATATCTAATCTATATATAAGAAATATTGGATTTATAGAAATTATAAATTTGCTCCTTCTCTTTTATAGACATATATCTATTTTTTTTAAAATTTTTTAATTTATTCTTTTTAATTTTTTGTTTTAATTTTTTTATCATAATATCTTATTTCTTTTTATGTTATCCTATTTTTATTTATTCTTTTTACATTTATATATTTTTTATTTATTAAAATTTTTATTTTTATTATTTCAATTATTATTTTTATTTTATATTTATATGTTTATATATTAAAGAAATTACAAATTTTCTTTTTTCTTTTATGGACATGTGTCCATTTTTTTGTCTTTTCACTTTTTTAAGTTTCTTCTTATTTTATTTTATGTTTCTTTTTATTTTCATTTTTTATCTTAATTTCTTATTTCCATTTTACTTTTATGTTATTTTATTTATTTATTTATTATTTATATATTTTTATCTTTTAATTTTCTTTTTATAATTTCAATTATTATTTTATATTTTTAATATTTTATATGTTTATAAAGTTACTATGCTAAATTTAATTTATTAAATATATTTTCAGATTTTTTTATTACTTCTTTTCTTTTTTTTTATTTTTTATTCTTTTTTATTTTTATGTTATTTTTATTTTCAATTTTATCTTAGTTTCTTATTTATTTTATTATTTTTATGTTATTCTCTTTTTTAGTTATTATCCTTTTTTATTCTTTTATAATTTTTATATTCATATTTTTGTATCTTTTCAATTTCTTTCATTTTATGTTTTTTTAATATTTCTAATATTTTTATATTCTTAATATTTCTATTTTTATATTTGATATTTATTATATTAAAATTATTTTATTAAATATATTTTAATATTTATTTATTAATATTTGTCAAACATTATTGTGAGAAATTTGTATTTGATTTTCTTCATTAAATTAGTTTTATTTTTTATAAAAAAATCACAAATATCATTCACACAAAATAATTATACTTAACATAATTATGAACAATCATTTGTTTACTTATATTTAGAATAATAATATTTTAAATATTTAACAATATATAATAAGAATGTTAAAATTTTTTCTTTGTGTATTTAATACAGTTATAAAGATTCTTTAAGATAGTTGGTTCCTAAAATAATCTGGAGAATCACATTAATGTATTTTAAAATTAAATAAAGAAAAAAATTTTGAAAAACTAAAAATTACACAGCATTTTGCATGCAAAATAAATTACTAAGAAGGTTCCTAAAGTCCTCCCTCGTTGTTAAAAAACACTAATATTGATTCTCAGCATTATTTTTAACAAAACTATCTACATAATTTAAGAGTTTAATTGACATATATTTTTAGGATAAAGATTTCTACACTCATATCTAATCACATAAATGAAAATTCATGATTGTCATAATTAAATGTCAGTGTAACTAAGTAACTCATATTTTTTATGTTGATAGTATATGCCAATTAAACTCGTAATTAAGTAACTAGTGCAGTGTATACACAGTTCTATCCTTACCAATGGAAAAAAACCATGCTTATTGTTTGGTTGGGCATATTTAAGAATGAGGAAATAAACTTTCATAATTTTATTTAGTTTAATTAGTATGTCGTAAAAGTTTTACATATTTAGTGACAACTCTTAATTTATGGTAAGTTTGTTAACTTTATTAATTAATATTTTAAAAATTATTTAAATAAAAAGATATCATTAAATATTAATATAATATTTTTTTATGCTGTCAGTATATATTAATTAAATTCTTTTTTTATATCAAACTTTCATAATGTGCGAAAATTAATCAACATAAAAATTAAATTTTCGACACTCAGTGAAAAAATCCCTCCACATGAGCCAAGAAATGAGATTATGAGAGTGAGGATTGATGTTTACTTTATTTACTTTTAAATATTTTAAAAATACATTTTTAATTAGTATATTTTTTATAATATACACTCTTTAAGTTTTGACCTAGAGACTTTGATTTTGCGTATTAGAAAGTTTTATTTTCATGAATAAATTAATAATTTAATTATTAATTATAAAATAATTTAATTTAATAATGACAATAATTTAATTTGATATTATTTATTTATTATTACTTTAAAAAAATGTGAAAATTAGCATTAATAATATTTTCGTTTTTCTGATGTCCTCTAAAGTTTACAGTTGGAGAAAAAAAAATCACACTAGTCTAATTAATAGCTAGTAGTATCAAGTCGTTTCAGCATGTTAAAATAAAATATTAGTGTATAGAATTTAATTCTTCTAATCTAGGAGAGGTGCTATACTGCTATTCTTTAACACTTAGTCTAACTCTAAAGTAAGAAATAAAGCAAAAAATATTATTCAAATAAATGAAAATAGAAAAGAAGGATAGGTTGATTTTTTTATTTATTTAAATAAAGTAAAAGAGAATTGAAAAAATAAATAAACAGATAGATTGTAGAAGACCATTTTATTGCTGCTATTGAAGGAGAGAAAGTAAGGAATGAGATCCATCACTATAATTTCTCTCCCTCATCAAAAGGACAAACATCATTATCTCCCAGCCTACAAATCAAAGCAACTTCCTACCAAAACAAGCACACCACAAATACAAACTTAAACATATATATAATAAAGATCATATTATCCCAGGTGCTTCACTGTGCTCTCTGATGTAGCTTTTATTTGTCTACACTCCATATATATATACAGCTCTTTCCGTTCCTTATTGCTGAGTGTAGAAGCTGTTTGGTTCCTTTCACATCTTCTGTACAAATGTTTAAGTATGCTTTTCATTCACCTGAGGTCTATATAACCAAACTTGTCTTCCTTCAAGTTCCTGTGTTGGCCTTGCATTTTCCTCGTATCCCTATGGTACAGTTGTAATTTAGTTAAAGACTTGTAGATGTACTTGCATGCTCAATTGGGGGGATTTCAGGAACCATCTTAGCAATTAAATTTGTTTAACATTTTAAAAAGAGAATGTAAATATAATTTACACTGTAAAAATACTTCAATTAAATTCAAAAAAATTGTTTTAGGAAACTTTATTTGATAAATTTAGTGGGCTTTTTCAGGAAACTGATTACATGATGAACAGCTCCTTTCAATGCCCTCAACTGCTCCCTTGAGACTGTCCTCACCTGTAAGTTTAAAATAGGGTACAATATAAATCAGTCTATGCTATCTAGTATCTAGTCAAGAAAAATGTTGTGAAAGTACAGAACCTTCTTCACTATTGTCCAAACAACACCTTCAGTGCATGGCGGGGTTGTAAGAGAACCAATATATCTGTAGTACTTTCTGCTTCCAAACTTGATGTATCCTGGATTAAGTACTCCTAAATCTATGTCCTTGTCTCCAATTGATTTTATGTCTTTAAGCAGCTGCCACCAGATTTTTTTTAAAGGAATTGAAAATTACTAAGACACAATACACAACAATTTCCAGCACCAAATTAGATTCTCTTTTATGACGTTTTCTATAACTCTACCACTTTAAACATTAACAAAAAAGAACTGCAGTCACAGATGCAGTTTACTGCACAAAATGTGAACAAAGGCAGCTGATATGGTTACAAATACAGTAGAATGATCTCAAAAACCTTGATATTGAAACCACTATTGCAATGAAGACTTTTTTGAAAGTTTGTTCAAGTAAAATTACATTTATTTACTTAAGGTGAAGTTCAGAGTTCATTAAAAAAGTTTGATCAAGTTAATTACATTTATTTACTTAATGTGAAGTCCAGAGTTCAACAATGAAAAGAATTAGAGTTCAACAATGAAATTTACAGGATTACCACAGGGAGAAAGTTATCGTACAATTTAAAGGGAGAGAACTTTATGTACTTAATAAACTATACTCTATACAAGTCATAAATAAACTATACTCTACAGAAGTCATGAATAAATAAATTCTCAAAATGTCAGCAAACCTTGGAAAGCAAGGGATCTGGACGGCCAATTTTATACACTATTCCAATAACAGCAGTTTCTCCTTTGGAGGTTTGATGGACTATATGCAGTTCCAAGTCAAACCTAAATAACAAACAGAACACATTCATATTTATATGGAGAATCATGTCAAGCCACTGCATGAAGCAGTTAAAGAAGCTAAACAAAGAATGGCAAACTCACTGTTTCCCATCCAAAGTGTGCTCTGAAGGTGAATGCCAATGACATTGATTCAGTTTATAGTAAGTTCCATTTATGTGAAGCTGGCCGGCATCCCCGTTCCATTGCACCTGTTACAACATATATTAAGCACACATTTTTGGGTCATTAAGCAAATATGCCTCTGCTGTCAGGGAAGTACTGATCCATTCATTAGTACTGCTATATATGTGACTAGAAAAAATGTTCCAGTTGATGGGTTCATGCAAATTATCAAGATTTCCAGAGTATCGATGTAGCAGTAAGATGCAAAAACTAAAGGTATACAGAAAATAAGATGTTCATGAACTATAGAGTGCATTGTTTGAATTCTTGTTAGATCATCTACCATCACATGTTTGACCCCACAATGAGAAATTAATTCTTGGTCCAAAATTGATTTGAATGTCAATTGAATAAAATATGTGATACTAGCTTATTTTTAGAATAAAACATTAAAATCAAATTTGCAAACGTTCATTCAAACGTACCATGATGGCATGACCCTTATTCTTTAGGACAGCAGGAGCTGGTTTGTAATCTTTTTTCAGTTTACCCAATTGAGGAAGCTCCTGCACCCTTTGGTGTAAGAGATCAATGGGAGATTGTTGTTTTCCTTGCCCACATATTTTCCATTTTGGGTTGATACGCCACCAATTCTCTGGCCCTTTGCTACCTCCTTTAGTGTAGCTATATTCTTCATCTTCTTTTCACAAGGGAAAAGCCAAGGTCAGCTCAATAAAGCCAAATCAGGTATTCATCAATGATTATAACCATGAGGTTTTGAATTGGACCACGAGATATTACAACTAGAAGACCCTTGAAATGTTCTAAGAAATGGAAAAAATCTGTCCCTTCCTTTCTTTTCACCATTTTTCTATTTATCAATAGCGGATAAAGCACTGAAAAATTGCATCCTGCATGTCCAAATTGAGTGAATAAACAATGAACGGTGTGTAAATTCTGTGAGGAAAAAAAAAAAACGGAGGGATTCTCCAAAGGAATTAAGAAATTAGCCACATAATAGAGGAATAGTTGGGTTTTTTTTTTGTCACCAAGCTTACAATTCCTTACATAAAAATAGAGAAATATTATCAACACTTTTTTTAACACATAATTTATTTTTTTAATAAATTTTAACTAATTATATAAAATATGTCGTTAACATCTAAAAAAAAAAGTATATAGTATAAAAAATATGGAAAGAGAGTATTATTTTAACCGTGAAATCCAAGTAAATGTGAATAGGAAATAGTCGTTTGATGACTTCCAAATAGGTGAAAGAAAAAAGGTATAGCTTGTTCACCACTCTATTTAAAAATCTAATCTATTTCATATTTCTTTTATGAATATATATAAACATTATTCATCTATCTTTTTTGAGAAATATAGAAAAATTAGATTTTTTTATTCTTCTAATAGAAATTAAAGACACAAGAAATTTACAATAACTCAAACACAAACTGCTAAGCCAATAACTTAGATACTACTCAACCAACTCATGTAAACTTCATTAATATAGAAAAATTAGGTTGTGAAATGAATTTTTTTTTTTAAATTTTATTAAAATAATTAGTTATTATATTTTATTAGGATTGTAATTAATTAATATTCGGTAACATAAAAGAAATATAAGTATTTTCTTTTTATGTTTCTTCGTTAATTCTAATTAACATTTGATTAGGTAAAAGTTAAAAAGTAAACCGAAGGAATCGAAAAATCAACTAAAGGAGAAACAATGGTTGTCTTAAGAATACATCCTGTCTGCAATGACGTAGTTCATGTTGGTTGATCATTTTTGAAATTAGAAAATCAGTTCGAATATCTTTACCATGAAAATATATATTCATTGTAAAATCGAAGCACAACTGTGAAATCACAAGATCACAAGATAAATCAATTTCAATTAAGTCAGTGATTGATCATCCAACAAATTTTTATATGAATATATATATAATGCGCTCGTTTGGAAAAGAAGAAAAATAAAACACTGTTTTGAGGATGGGAATAAAACACACACACAAAAACTTGCAAAACAATGAGACCTTTTCATTGTGAATTTCTCTGATGACAAAGAAAAAAAATGAAATGAAGAATGTTATATTATGTAGATGGTTCATACCAACTTTAGATTCAGAAGGTGATGCAGAGGAAGAGGAACGGAGAATGAGAAGTAGGAGGAGCACAGAGAAAAAGGTGACATTGGTGGGGAAGGTCATTGTTCTATAGCTGTTAGTAAATGTCTTAAAGTGGTGATAGATATGTGCGTGTAACAATCTTGAACATCTATTGTGTGTATCCTGCCTGAGACTACTAGTAGTGTGTGTGTCTGTCTATTTATATATACACATGTTTGGTGGTTCTTTTGTGCTTAAGGATGGCAAACAACGAGTCAGCACCAGTTTGGCCCTCTCATTCTCAAAAATTGCGGGATTAAAGACAAGTTTAACCTTTTTTATCCTTCAGAAGTGTAAAATATTTATATAAATATTTTATTATTTTTAAATTCAAACATATTTTCATTATATTATTTTTATTATTTAAATTCACTTATAATTTATTAAATAAATTAGAATTTAATTGATATGTATTGATATTGTAAAGAATTTTACACTGATATCCAATTTATAGTACGATTGTTAACTTTATCTATTTATATTTTAAAAGTAATATAAATTAAGAAATATAATTACATATGAGTATAAAAATCTTTTACACTATCAATGTATATTTATTAATTATATTTTAATTTTATTAGTCTCATTCTATGAATTATATTTTAGTTTTCTCCATTAAAGTTGGGTAACAATACCGGCAGGAGGAGCATGATGACCATGTTTTGCTTGACGAGCTTCCAAGTTCCAATGAATATATATGTTGACAGTACCTCGTTCTATTTGAATATGAAGGATGTGTGGTTCACTCTTGCCATTCTAGGTTATAGTATGAGTAACGCAGAAACCAAAACTGAATTAATTAATGCTATTAATTTAGTTGCATGTATACAACGTTACTTCTTTTTTGTAGGATATATATAACGTTACTCGTTATATGTTGGTTTATAGTACATTTAATATAATTATAATTTATATATAATTTAATATCATGTATTATATTTTATAATATTATATTATAGTATATATAATAATATATAATATTATATTATGTATTGTATTATAATATATATATATATATAATATAATAATATATACACAATATATTATATCAAAATACACTATAGAAAACTCACACATGACGAAAACTCCCTCCACTTTATCACCGACATCAAACACAGTGCGGTATTGTTGGAGATATTTTGCATCGGTATCAATTTTGTATGTTGTATCTTTCTATATAATATATTGTTTATATTATTGTATAATATATCATAAATACATATATAATATAATATATGGTGAAAATATGGTGAAACAATTAAGTATATATGTTGGATATAAATGTTTGAAAATAATTTTTTTTATATTACAAGATTAATTTAGTGATAAAATATATATTTAATGACAGAAACGTTGCAGGTTCAAATTTCTTCTATTACAAAATAGTTTATAGTTTATTTTTTAATTTTTAAATAAGAATTGGGATAAAATATATATTTTGAAAAGTGGACATCTAATGAAGAATTCTCTATAACATGAACTGTCAGTATAAAAAAAAGTTGTATCTTTCTATATAATATAATATTATATATATTATAGATTATTGATTATACATAGCAACACAATTAAGTATGTTTGAAAATAATTTTTTTCTTAAAGTTATAAGGTTGATTTATTGTCAAAGTTTACATTTAGTGACTATTATTATAAAATAATATTATAATATATATTATTATAATAATAATATATAATTATATATAATATATATTATATTATATTATCTATAGTATAATATAATATTATAGAATATAATATATAATATTAAATTATAATATATTATACTATAATAATATAATATGTAAAATATAATAGATAATATTATATATTATAATATATAATATATTATTATAATTTATATAGTTTAATTAACATGAACTGTTAGTATAAAAGAGTTTTATCTTAATATTTAGTTATATTTTTCATTTATATAATTTTTAAATATTAAATGATAAATTAATAAATTTATTATAAATAAAATATTGTAATTTAACAGGTGATTAAAAAAATTCCTATAACACTACAATAAAAACTCCTTCAATTCATCTTCAGCACTAGACACCTTAATTAATATATCTATATATATATATATATATATAATATTATATTATATTATATTATATTATTTTAAATCAATAAAAACTAGTTTGATTTGACCTATTAAACTAAAAACTAGACAAAGTTGATTATCGGACTTAGTGCAATTACTTAATTGATCTAATTATTTCAATTTCATTTGAACTCGTGTCCTCGTCTGGTTAAACCATTTGACCTATAGTATATCTTAAAATTATTCATTATACTGTGACTTCTCACAATAATTAATTATTAACTTAGGGTAAATACATAATAATTATAGTTTAATTAGATAAATTTATAATACTCATTCTTATTTAATTATTGGAATTTATAAATTAAGCTAATAGTTATTTATTATTTTTATAACAATTTGTTTGATTATTATTTTATGCAGACGTTGAATCTAAAATCTCAACACCACAGTGATTTGAAATGTAATTAGGATGTTGATTTATCAAAGTATGTCCACCAATAATTTAACGATTCAACTTTTATCTCATAATTTCATATCTGACATGACCCACTGATTTTCATAACACTCGAGAAATAGGCAACTATTTTGTTGGAGAAAAATATGCCCATATCTTATTTCCATAATATACAAGTATATATAGAATTTAATTGGTGTGTTATAGTAAAATTCAATCACAATTTTTATTCGTGATATATTTATTAACTTTATCTATTATTATTTTAAAAATTACATAAATAAAAATTATAATTAAATATAAATATAAATAACAGTATATATCAATTAAACTCATGTATATATATTCTCAACAATCTAATACAATGCTTTTATTTAATTTTAGCCTTTAGGCATCAGTCCAAGAGTTCACTTTTATTATTTCTTAATTTATTCATATTTTTATTTTTATCTTGCTTTATTATTTTCCAATATTTTATATTTTATTTATAACAAGTTAAAATAATTATTAATATATTTAGTATATGAAAATTAATTTTAAATTAATTTCAAATTATATTGAATTAATTTTTTAGAAATTTCATCTTTTTTTTTCTGTTAAAGTTTTATTCTTCTTATTTTCTTTATTATTTTTTCTTTTATTGTAATTTTTTATTAATTATTTTTTATATGTTATTTTATTTTTTAATTCCATCTTTACCTTATTTTATTTACTATATTTTATTATTTTATTTTTCTAGGCATATAAAATTATTTATATGTCATTTCTCAATTTATGACATCAATATTTTTTATGTTTTCTAATATTTCTTTTCATTCTTAATTTATTTTTTTTAAGAAACATAATATCATTCACAAGAGAATATGGTGTAAACATAGTATAAAAAATGGCCTATCAAATAACATTTGACCTATAAAAAAAATTTGCCTATCAATTAACAAAAAATTGACACATTAACAACTAATATTGGTCTATAAAAAAAATTCACAAGAGAATATTAAGTCTAATAAAGATATATGTTTAAGTATATATTAATTTTGTCATTTTGCGTCTTTTTAATTTTCATTGAAGTTTATTATTCAAATAAATATATATCCACTATGGTTAAAATTAGTATGTGTAAATACATGTTTATCTATGTTTGTTCGGTACCAACCCATATTAAGCAATTTGTCATTATAATTTTGCCAATAAAAGTTTGCTTCACATTTATAATTTACCCTATCAGTTAAAGTTGTTATTTATTGTAAAATGAAAATTTCAGAAATTGACTAAGATTTATATACTATGAAGGTGCTTAGGAAAATGAGAATCCAAATTATGTATATGTGGAAGTCTTACAAAAAAAAAAAACCAGATAAAAGAATTACATATTAGATAAAATAATCTTAAATTTTCATTAATTGCATAACAAATAATCTTGCCTTAAATATCAATAAAAATTACTCTAATATACATGCTAATTAATAAAATAAAATCTAATTTTATTATTCTTATATACGATTTTGATACATTAATGATTTTTTTTTAGTTTCTAATAAATTTATCATTACTTTTCATACTTACAAAATTTTAGTTCCTTAGAAATTTCATCTCTATTATTTCTATTTAAGTTTTATTTTTCTTATTTTCTTTATTATTTTTTATGTTATTGCAATTGTTTCATCAATTATTTTTCTTTGTATGTTATTTTATTTTTTCAATTCTATTTTTATGTTATTTTATTATTTTATTTCTCGAGGTATATAAAATTAATCGTGTGCCATTTCTCTATTTTTGACATCAGTCTTTTTTTTCTAATATTTCTTTCCATTCTTAATTCATTTATTTTAAGAAACATAATATCATTCATAAGAGAATATGGTATAAACATAGTATAAAAAAAATTTGGCCTATCAACTAACATTAGACCTATATAAAAAGTTTGGTATATCAACTAAAAAAAAATTAACACATTAACAACTAATATTTAATCTATAAAAAGAATTCACAAGAAAGTATTAAGCATAGTAAAGATACATGTTTAAGTTTATATTAATTTTGTCATTTTGTTGATTTTTAATTTTAATTGAAGTGTATAATTCAAATAAATGTATCTACCATGGTTAAAATTAGTATGTGTAAACACATATTCATCTATGTTTGTCCAGTACTTACCTATGTTAAACAACTTACCATTGTAATTTTGCCAATAAAAGTTTGCTTCACATTTACAATCCATTATTCATTGTTGTAAAATGCACATTTCAGAAATTGACTAAAATTTATATATTAAGAATGTGCTTAGGAAAATAAAAATTCAAATCATGTATATGTCAAGGTCTTACACGAAAAAAGAAAAGAAAAGCAAATGGTAAACAATTAGATATTAGGTAAAATAATCTTAAATTGTCATTAACGTGTAACAAATAATTTTACCTTAAATATCGATAACAACCACTCTAATATTCATGCTAATTAATAAAATCTAATTTTATTATTGCTTATATACAATTTTTTTATAGATTAATGAATTTTATTTTTAGTTTCTAATAAATTTATTATTACTATTTGTCCTAACAAATTTTAGTTTTTTAGAAATTTCATATTTGTTTTTTCTGTTTAAGTTGTATTTTTCTGATTTTTTTATTATTTTCTTTTATTGTAATTGTTTTGTTCATTATTTTTCTTTATATGTTACTTTTTTTCAATTTATTTATTATACTTTACTATTTTATTTATCTTGGCATATAAAATTACTTATAGGACATTTCTCTATTTTTAACAGCAGTCTTTTTTTTCTAATATTTTTTTTCATTCTTAATTTATATTTTTTAAGAAACATAATATCATTCATAAGAGAATATGGTATAAATATAGTATAAAAAAAACAATTGGCCTATCAACTAACATTTGACCTATAAAATAATGAGCATATCAACTAACAAAAAATTAACAAATTAACAACTAATATTTGATCTGTTTAAGTTTAAGTTTATATTAGTTTTGTCATTTTGCCGCTTTTTAATTTTCATTGAAGTTTATTATTCAAATAAATATTTATCCACTATGGTTAAAATTAGTATGTGCAAACACATATTCATCTATGTTTGTCCAGTACCAACCCATATTAAATAATTTGCCATTATAATTTTTTCAATAAAAATTTGCTTCACATGTATAATCTACTCTATCGGCTGCAGTTATTCTTTATTTTAAAATGGAAATTTTAGAATATATTATGAATTTTCTTAGAAAAATAAAAGTTCAAATCATGTACACATGGAAGTCTTACAAAAAAAATTGCAACCGATAAAAAAATTACATATTAGTTAAAATAATATTAAATTTCCATTAATTGTGTAACAAATAATTTTGTCTTAAATATAAAAAATAACTACTCAAATATTCATGCTAATTAATAAAATAAAATCTAATTTTATTATTGCTTATATACGATTTTGGTATAAATTAATAAATTTTATTTTTAGTTTCTAATAAATTTAACATTACTTTTCATGGTAACAAATTTTAGTGCTTGTTAGGCAACAATTTTATAAATCTGTTTTCAGTATTTTAGTATTTAAAAACTAAAAAACTCGTTTGGGTAGTGTTTTTTTAAAACAATTTTCGAAAACAGTTGTGGTTTTTTAAGGCTTGATTGATTTGATTTTGTTTTTTAGTTTTTGAAAAGAGTTTTCAAGAACTGTTTTTGAGAAGAAAAGAAAAGAAAAACTTATTTGGCAAGTGTTATTTGAAAACTATTTTGAAGATGTAAAAATGGAAAAAACTTGTTCATATTTATTAGAATTTCATTAATGAAAAGCAAAAAACAACATATTCTGATTGTATTTTGAGTTTTCAAAACAAAAATTGAAAGTTGAAAAGCAAAACTAGTTTTAATTGTTCTTGTTTTTTAGTTTTTAAAAACTAAAAAAACAGATCTGTTTTCGATAACTGTTTTCAAAAAGTACTACCCAAACAAGTTTTTTAGTTTTTAAAAACTAAAATATTGAAAACAATTTTATAAAACTATTGTCAAACACGTAGAGTTTGATTGATTTAATTTTTTTTTAGTTTTTTAAAAGAGTTTTCAAGAATAGTTTTCAAAAACTGTTTTCGAGAAGAAAAGAAAAAAAAAACTTATTTGACAAATTTTATTTGAAAACTGTTTTTAAGATGTAAAAATGGAAAAACTTGTTAATATTATTAGAATTTCATTAATAAAAAGCAAAAAACAACATATTCTCATTGTATTTTAAGTTTTTAAAACAAAAATAGAAAACTGAAAAGCAAAACTCCTTCCGCTGTTCCTGGTTTTAAATTAAAAACTAAAAAACTATAATGTTTTCAGAAAACACTACTCAAATAAGTTTTTTAATTTTTAAAAACTAAAATATTAAAAACAGTTTTATAAAACTGTTGTTAAACAAACACTAAGTGCTTGATTGGTTTGGTTTTGTTTTTTAGTTTTTGAAAAGAGTTTTTAAAAATAGTTTTCAAAAACTATTTTTGAGAAGAAAAAAACAAAAAAACTTTTTTGGCAAGTGATATTTGAAAATTGTTTTGAAGATGTAAAAATGGAAAGAGTTGCTCATGTTTATTATAATTTTATTAATGAAAAAAAACACGACATATTCTAATTGTATTTTAAGTTTTCAAAATAAAAAGAGAAAACTGAAAAGCAAAACTACTTTTAGCTATTCCAGTTTTTTAGTTTTTAAAAACTAAAAAACCAGAACGGTTTTGAAATTTTTTTTCAGAAAACATTATCCAAGCAAGTTTTTTAGTTTTTAAAAACTAAAATACTGAAAACAGTTTATAAAACTGTTGCCAAATAAGCACTTAGTTTTTAAAAAACTAAAAAATAGGAACAACTAAAAGTAATTTTGCTTTTCAGTTTTCTATTTTTGTTTTGAAAACTCAAAATACAATCATAATATGTTGTTCTTTGCTTTTCATTAATGGAATTTTAATAAATATGAACAAAGTTTTTATTTTTATATCTTCAAAACAGTTTTCAAATAACACTTATCAGACAAGTTTTTTTTCTTTTTTCCCCGAAAACAGTTTTTGAAAACTATTCTTAAAAACTCTTTTCAAATACTAAAAAACAAAATTGAATCAATCCAGCCCTTAGTTTCTTAGAAGTTTCATCTCTGTTTTTTTTTTAATTTTTATGTTTATTATTTTCTTTATCATGTTTTCTTTTATTGTAATTATTTTATTAATATTTTTCTTTATATGTTATTTTATTTTTTCAATTCCATTTTTGTGTTAGTTTATTTATTATACTTTATTATTTTATTTCTCTATGCATATAAAATTACTTATGTGTCATTTCTCTATTTTTGACATTAGTTTTTTTTTGTTTTCTAATATTTATTTCTATTTTTAATTTATTTTTTTAAGAAAATAGTATCATTCATATGGTATAAACATAGTATAAAAAATTGGCATATCAACTAACATTTGGCCTATAAAAAGATTTGGCATATCAACTAACAAAAAATTAACATTTTAAAAAATAATATTTGGTCTATAAAAAATTTCAAAGAGAATATTTATAGTAAAGATTTAAGTTTATATTAGTTTTGTCATTTTACCTATTTTTAATTTTAATTGAATTTTATTATTCAAATAAATATATATCTACTATGGTTAAAATTAGTATGTGCAAACACATGTTTATTTATGATTGTCGAGTACCGACCTATGTTAAATAATTTACCATTATAATTTTGCCAATAAAAGTTTACTTCATATTTGTAATCTACTTTATCATTTGAAGTTATTTTTTTTTGTAAAATGGATCTTTTAGAAATTGACTTAGATTGATATATTATGAAGGTGCTTAGGAAAATAAAAATTCAAATAATGTATTTGTGGAATTCTTACAAAAAAATTAGCTACAAGTAAAAAAATTATATATTAGGTAAAATAATATTGAAATTCCATTAATCGTGTAACAAATAATTTTTTCTTAAATACCAATCACAACTGCTCTAATATTCATGGTAATTAATGAAATCTAATTTTATTATTACTTATATATGATTTTGGTATAGATTAATGAATTTTGTTTTTAGTTTCTATCAACTTACATTTGGTGTGCAAAAAAAAAAAAAAAGACTTATCAACTAACAAAAAGCTAACACATTAACAATTAATATTTGATCTAAAAAAAATTCACAAAAGGATATTAAGCATAATAAAGACACATGTTTAAGTTTATATTAGTTTTGTCATTTTACCTCCTTTTAATTTTATTAAAGTTTAGTATTAAGTAAATATATATATCTACTATGGTTAAAATTAGTATGTGTACATCATATTCATCTATGATTGTTCAGTCTCTACCTATGTTAAACAACTTTCCATTTATAATTTTTCCAATAAAAGTCTACTTCACATCTACAATCTACTTTGTCAGCTGAAGTAATTCTTTGTTATAAAATTGACACTTCAGAAATTGACTAAGATTTATATATTATGAAGGTTCTTAGGAAAATCAAAATTCAAATAATATATACATGAAATTATTAAAAAAGAAAATTAGCAATGGCCAAAAAAATTTACATATTAAGTAAAATAATTTTCAAATTTCATTAATAGTGTCATATAACAAATAATTTTGTCTTAAATACCAATAATAATGACTCTAATCTTCATGTTAATTAATAAAATCTAATTTTATTTTTGCTTATATATGATTTTGATATATATTAATGATTTTTTTTAGTTTCTAATAAATTTTCATTAGTTTTTGTCCTAATAAATTTTTTATTATATTTTTATCTGTAAAATACTATCTAAATAATTTTTTTATAACTTTGAATGCGCTATCTAAATAGATAAAGGAAAAAAAACAAAAAGAATAATTTCATTAGAAACTAAATAAAAAATTTTTAAGAACTAAAAACAAAAATCGATAATTTATTAGGACAAAAAAATATTTAAATCTCTTTTTTTATATTAAAATAACATAAAAATTGTTAAAAAAATGATAAATTACAATATTGTAAAATAATCAAATTATTTTATCATTTCATATTTTATATATAAATATATACTAAATATATATTCTTTAGAAAATGTAATAAATATATTATAATTATAAAAATTTTAAAATTTAAATTTAATTAATTAATATTATTTTGAATGATCTATTTACTCATTATTTGAAACAATTCTACTTTAAACTATTATGAAAACATAAATACTTTTTTATATTTAATAGAATTTCATATGAAAGACTCAATAATATTTATCTTTAATTTAAAATCTTATAAATTAAAGGTTGGATGCTTGATTATTTAAGAATCATATAACATTTTTAATCATATATAAAGTTATTATGTGTTTTCCACAAAAGTCTGACTATTAACACATATGGGAGATTATTAAAGGATTCAACCATGAAGGTGTGACAGATCTCAGTGTTGTGCGAAACACGCTAATGCACTTTCTCCTTGAGAGTGTTTCGCAGCTCAATGAGAATAACCACATTGATGTGACTGCATCAAAATACATATTATTTAAAGAAAGTAAACAAAGGTTTAACGACAACAATGTGGAATAGTGAAAAAAACGTGGGATATGCGCAACAAGAGAAAATCATCATGGGTTAACTCAGAGTGGTGTATGCTAACTCACTTTCTCTTCCAAATCATCTATCACATATTTGGTGTCATAGTCACTCTGTTGTGGCGCTTCATATTATTTTTATTTAAAAAATCACTAATTTTTAAATTTCAAGAAACTAAATAGTTTTTATTTTAAAATATAGAAATTTATAAATAAAACATAAAAAACTATAATTATATTTTAGTATTTTTTAAAAGGAGATAAAAAAAGAAAAAATAGAGAAAATAAAATCTAAATTTTATTTTTCATTATAGATGATTTTGGTATAGATTAATGAACTTTCTTTCTAGTTTCTAATAAATTTTTCTTTACTTTTTATCGCTAATACAAAGAAAGAGTTTATTAAGAACCAAAAACAAATTTGATAATAGGCTAACTTACTTTCTCTTCCAAACCATCTCTCACATCTTTGTGATCATAGCTACACTGTTGTGGTGGGCGTTACATTATTTTTATTTAAAAAATTATTAATTTTCAAATTTGAAGAAACTAAATAGTTTTTATTCTAAAATATAGAAAAATATGAATAAAAGATAAAAAATATAATTGTATTTTAAGATTTTTTAAAAGGAGGTGAAAAAAAATAAAAAAATAGAGAAAATAAAATATAATAAATTTTGTTTTTATTTTAGTATAGATTAATGAATTTTTTTAGTTTCTAATAATTTTTCTTTGCTTTTTAGATAATTTCTCCCTGCACTCAAATAAGTTCTCCCTACACCTCCATAATTTCTCAAAATGGCAAAAAAACTCTTAATGAAAACAGTAAAAATTTAATTATCATGCATCTCTTTCTTTTCTTTTATGTGCACCTTTCTCTCGTTTCGCATCCCTTGTTAATTTCTCTTGCAGAACTTCGTTTTTCTTCTCATTGGATCAATGATTTCTCTTAGTCTTCGTGCATTGTTGTTCATTCCCTTTGTATTTTCTTTGTTCTTCGTGGTTCAACTTTGCATATATCTTCTCTCGATACATTAGCTTTTTTTACAAGTCTAGACATCTTTATCTAGACTTGTAAAAAAATTGCAAATTTTTTTTACAAGTCCGGACCACCCTGTCTGGACTTGTAAAAATATTTGTAAATTTTATTTTACAAATCAAGACACCTCTATCCAGATTTGTAAAAGATTTTGCAATCTTTTTTTACAAGTCTGGATACCCCTGCCGGACTTGTAAAAAATTTTGCAATTTTTTTTCACAAGTTCAGATACCTTTGTTCAGACATGTAAAAAATTTTACAATTTTTTTTTACAACTCTAGACACCCCTGTTTGGACTGAGTCCGGAAACCCCTATCCGGACTTAGCAAAGATTTAAAGATTTTGATTCATGACAAAGACAAAAAACCACTATAAATGTTGTTTTCAAATAAATATTTCGAAATCTACACCAAGTATGTATAAAATAAAATCAATTTTTTAATATATTATAGTTCTTTTAAATTTCTTAAGACTTAAATAATTTAATGTTACAATTTCTCATGTTTAAACTTCAACTTTAAATAATATTGAAAATCTATTAAATATGATGTTGTTACTTTTTTAAGTTTATGTTTACTGCATTTTCAATCTCCATTTTATATTAATCGATTAAGTAATTATAATCATTTGTTCAAATATTTTATTACTAATTTTTATCATTTGACTTTGTTGTTAAGTGAGCAAATTAAAAGTTGTCTTTTATATTTTTAAAGTATCAAACTTTTACTATGTATTTTGAAATCTTATTTACTTTACATTTTATTTATTTTATATTATCTGATACTTATTCTATTTTATAGTTTTACAACATTTTAGCCATATATTCTATAAATTAATTCTTATTAAAATATTATATTATATTATGATATTAAATATAAGTGATAACCAGCTGTGCATATGCACAGGTGTTGAACTAGTTTCTTATATTTCTTACACTAGGAATTTTCTACTTTTCTTCCATCGAGTGCAAGGTAAGGAAGAATTTCCCTCAATGAAGTTACACAAAATATGTCATATCGCTTTAAGTTTTGAGCCACCATTTCCTTTAATTTGAATTTACCTTTTGACAATATTTTCCATGCACACTTTTTATATGAATAGAGAATTAAAAATAACAAATTAACTATTGTAATTTTATGTTTACATAGATTTTGTTTTAAAATAATTTTCAATACTACCTGAATATGATATTAAGTTTACTTAAATAAAATTATATTTTTTTGGGTAGATACAGTAGCATTTATAAAACATAGTTTCATATATTTAATTATTTAATTAAAGTAGAATAATTGGTTGTACTATCTTTTGAAAAACATAGTTTGTAAAAAAAAAAAATAAAATTGTCTTTTTGTACAAAAAGAAATGTGTTGTCTCTCTTGGATCGTAAATATTGTTTTTTCTTTTTGTAAAAGACCAAATTTATTAAGGTTAAAAACATCACATATCACAACATATGACAATGATGGTCAACAAGATACATATACAAAATAGAGGACAATACAATCAGTAAACCTCTGCCTAAATCATCAAGCAAGACCATCCTACAAAGTAATCAAATATCAAGTATAACAATATTCCCCCAACACAGTCACTAAATCAACTAGACCCTGATACGATTCAAACACAAGAGTGGAGACATAGACCGTTCCACAAAAGATATTGATGAAATCGTAAATATTGTTGTTATCATTATTTTAACTAGCTAAAACACGGTGTAACATCCTAAGATTCTAACATTATTCATACCAATAATTCATATAATCCAATTAATTTCTTGTACAATTAAGGTTCCAAAAACATAGATATAAACTTTCCATTACATTGCAATCACTATTAAAACATATATCACAACAATTTCAAAGTTCAAAGCAAAATATAAAATGTTCATACAACAATAGTTGGACCCACAATCATAATCTCATAACATACATAATTTCAATATCACAGTTAAATTCCAAAGCATTCTAATCATTATTCAATCACAATTTCTTCTCAACTCACAATCAAACAAATCATTCACATAACACAATTAGAGTCAAAAATATAAATCAAATTCTCAGTTATATTCGTATAGACACATTAAAATTCATTAAATCAAAGTTTCCATAAATCAAAGCAAGTATCGAACTTTTCTTACCTATTTCTCCACTCACAGGTTAACTATAACCAAAAGGAGGAGAATCTGCCCGAGGAAAACGTTTAGAAATTTGACAAGAATTATAGGTAAAACAAGAATCTTAGAAATCATGATTTTTAAATAAAAAACTCATTTTTGACGAAAATGAACAGAAAAGGGTTAGAGAAATTACGACCAGACTTACTTATATTGACACCTCTTAGAATCAGGAGCAATAAAAAAGATTTTATTCGATTCTTTCAGTGTTACTGCAACATGCAAACGAACAAAGGTTGATGGTGGAAGAGAGAATTGAGATGGTGAAAAGAAGAAGAAAATAAATTGAGGAATAACGAAAAAGAAGAAAAGGTGAAGAAGGTGGGGTTGTGTTTATGATATAAATCCAAAGGGGTTGAATTCGTTTTGCGGATTTATCTAGGTTCAAAGGTAATAAGTTAACAAAACAATGAGAATTGGGTAAACAAGAAAATGAAAAGGATGAAAATGGTTTAACGAAAAGATAGATGACGCCACTTCCAAGGATGGAAGATAAGTCATATTGTGGTGATTTACCCTTGATAAGTCTAGGAGAACGCCACAAGTAAAAATTCCTTGATAAGTTCTAAAGAGAAATTCATCTCTCACAAAAGGGTAAAACCCAAATATAATTTCACTAATTCAATGGTTGTCCTTTGAGTACAATTCAACCCCTATTTATAGAATTAGGTGGGTGTTCAAAATCATAACTTCCAAAAGAAAAATTAAATACTCCATTATCACGCAAGATTAATTGCATGTTACATTAATTCCTAAATTAATGAAACGTTACAAAAAATGAAAAGTCATTGTCTTCGGCATTCACATCAGTTTATGAATGTAATTTGCTATTTACACCTTTCTCTTAACAAATTTCTAAAAACTCTTCAAAACTCAATCAAAACCTTTAACTAATATTGACATTATTAATAAACTCGGTTATTCTCTCATTATTATATTTATCTTAATATAACTAAACATTTAATCATCCGCAATATTCATTTCCCCACTAATAATCTATTAATTAAACCGATCTTTACACATAAACATTGTTGTGCCTTAGTATTTGCATTTTTATTTATTAATTTTAGTTGGAGAAAATGACAATTTCCAATTAAGATTGTACGTGAGTCTGTGTAATTACAATATATTTCTTGTTTATTAGCATGCTCGTTACTGTTATAATTAAGGAACATAATTTTTCAAAATGTGGATATCAACAGGAATAGTACACTTTATTAATAATATATATAATAGATTATTTTTGTGAACAATATAAATAATAGATAATAGAATAATTATGTATGTTGAATATAAATATTTTAAAGTATTTTTTTTGTTCTATGGTTATAAAGATGTTCTAGTGGTAAAGTCCTCATATGGAGAGAGAGAGGTCATGACTTCAAATTCCTCCACTAACAAATTAATATTTAATTAAAAAAAATTATTTGTTTTTTTTTTATTTTTGAATATGTAGTTATTGAAATATTAATAAGTGAAAAATTGGAAATAAAATGTGGACACTAAAAGAGTGAATTCCTTTTATATGTTATAGATTATAGATAATGAGGGTAAAGTTGGAAATAAAATGTGTCCCTCCAAAGAGTAAATTTCCTTTATATATGTTTTAGATTATAGATAATAATGGTAAAATTGGAAATAAAATATTCTCACAAAAAGGGCAAACTCCCTTTATATATGCTAGAGATTATAGATAATAAGAGTAAAATATGCACACCAAAAGGTAAATTCTTTATATATATATGTTATAGATAACAAAAATTAGAAGTATTACCAGAGAACAAAATATAAGAATTAAAAATGCTAAAAAATTATTAAAAAACTAGCTAGCTAAAAGCAAAAATCCAAAAGTAAATTATGATTCCTAAATATATTAAATTTTTGTAAAGTTTTAATTAGTGAAACCTCTAAAGCTTTCTTAAAAGATGATAGAGGTGGACTAATATATGTCCCTAAAATTTGGTAGTTTCTAAATTTAGATAGTGATTTTTTAAAATGTTTAAAAGTCCTAATTAAATTATTTAATAATCAATTTACATAATATAATTTTTATAGAACTAATTTACACAATAAATCATTTTAGAAATCTAAGATTGAGGTCTCTAAATTTCATAGGATAAAATGGTGGTTTAGGATTTAATAAAAAGTTTTCTAAATTCAACACACATGTTTTTAATTATTAATATAAAAATACAGTAAAAAATATGGAAGGATATACTTTATCCAAGAGTAAGTTTAAGATAATTGTTCTCCTGATCACTATTTATTTTATTAAAATTTAAGGTTATAATAAGTAATAACAATTAGATTTCAAGAAAATTAATTATTAGGATAAAAGGAAAGTCTCTTATTCCTAGAGTGAGACTAGATCTCTTCTCACAAATATATATATTTGTCATACAAGTGATTAATTATTGTTAGATATGTGACAACCTTTTACCCAAAATGTTTTATTCTTTATTACAAAATAATATAGAAAATTATTCATTTAAATACTAGATTTTACATTTAAGTAAAATGATTTACATTAGATAATATACATTTATTTTCCAAAACTATGATATAACAAAATGTAGATATATAAGTAAACATGTTATGCTATAAAAAATGACATTTACAAACTTCTCAATAAATAAAACTCATAACGAAACTTTAAATAATTCATATACAGAATGAAAAACTATTATGTAATTCTATCTAACTCATGTTACACCTGAACAGAGCATTCAAAAGAAAATATGTAAAGAAAAGTTGAAGTTTCATCACCCATGTTATTATTAAGATCTTGCTCACTTGAAAGTGACGTTTAACCTAAACAAAACGCAACAACAAGGGGTAAGAATATGCCTCACACACACATGTTAAAACACATATAAAGAGAATGAGAAGTCATCAAAAGCACAATAAATAAACACATAAATTCATTCCACACTCATGACAGTGATTAAAAATCAAAACACACAATGCTTATGCAATGCGGGCTCATGCATGCTCTTCCAGGTACACGCTCGAAGTAGTCTTCTTCTACGCTAGTAACACGTAGGTACAACTATCTCACATAGGTTCACCTGAAGTCAATCCTCTTCTACGCCAGTAACTCGTAGGTATAACCATGCAATGCAAAACAACCCAAGAAAAATTGGTCTAAAGAACCACACAGTGGACAATCTTTACAAAAATTCTTCACCTTTCATACTCATGTATCGTTTCTCCGGTACAGCTCCAAGTTGTACTCTTTTATGCTAGTAACACATAGGTATAGCCATTTCACCAAAGATCCACCCAAAGTGAATAATTTTGTATGTCAGTAACACTTAGGTACAATCATGCAATGCAAAACAACCCAAGACTTAGTTCAGAGCACCACACAGTGAGTAATTCTTATACAACTTCTTCGACTACTATTCTCATGCATCATGTCATCCACAACATAAATCATAATATCAACATTTAATAATGTCATCACACTTCACCTTCAACCGTAATTGGGATGACATCTTATGAGACACACCCTAACCATTATTGTCAACATAAATCATAATATCAACATTTAATCATGTCATCACACTCCACCACAACCGTAGTTGGGATAACACCTTGTCAAGTACACACTGACTATCATCATCATCACACTATATATTCCATTGAAATAAACATCAATATCATACAATGGAACAAATCCTCAATTAATGAACCTCAAATAACTTTCAAATATTTAATCATTTACCACACTCATAATTAAAAGATACATCACAATAATCTAATAATGTCATCCCAATCTACACCAACTTCAACTGGGATGACACCTTGTCACCTTGTCAGGCACACTCTGACCGACATCATCAACATACTATACATCAATTGTAATCATCATCAATATCATATAGTGAGAAAAATCACCAATCCATGCACCTCAAACAACTTTTAAACATTCAATCATTCACCACAATCACAATCATAAGATACATCACATATTCACACCACAACAATCAACACCATTACAACTCACAAATTATTCCTTCTTACTTTACTCTTCTAATAGATTGTGTAGTCTAAATACAATATTTATAGTTATAATAATGATATGAGGGTGGTACAAATTTTATTAAAAAGATAATACAAATTTTATGTTGACAACTCACACTTTACTCCAACAATCTCCTCTTCTATGTTTAAGTCCTTTCCACATTGTAAACTTCCCCTCAAACCTAACCTAACCCTTATTTACACTACTCTTAAACACAAAGGGATACGTTACTTGAACCCTTGTCAGGAAGACTTTCGATGTAGAGATCCACTGTCAACTTTAGCTTGATCACAACCATCGACTCTGATTCCACTTGTTGGTTAAAATCGAGGGGATAAATACCAGGGAGATAGGGACACATGCCAACATATAAGAAAACATAACTTTGTCTATTCTTAACATTTTTATATGATTATTGAGCCTAAACTGTATTCCCAAATGTTTAGTTTCTAAAACAACAAACGAAAATTTATTTGATTAATATACCCAACAGAAAGATATTACAAAAGCATTAGAGTAACTTTATATAAAAATTTTCAGATAATCATCAATTTTGCTATCAATCGATTATATAGTACTTAATTATCATCAAACTTAAGGTTCCTAAAATATAACTTCAATTCCAAACCCTCAAATATTCTACTTCTCTATCTTAAATACTTAATTATCATCACACTTTACAATTGCATTTATAATCATCAATTTTGCCATCAATAGATTATATAGTTATAGTTCTTCATCATTTAATCATCAATAGTATCCATAGAAGCCAATGAGCATGTAAATTGAATAAAACACACAGATATATTTAATGAATATCTAAATCATAACAAATAATACATTAAAAACAATCATAATCATATTTTATCTTTTAGGGTATCCCCCACAATCTTATGATATTTTCCAAAGCTCTATGAGCAAACATCTTATGCATATTCTCATTCTGCACGTTGCCCACACCCTTGTGGTATCTGAAATAGACAGATCTATGTTGCATGTTTGCATAAGAGTTACGAATCCAAAAAACATACAGATAATTTTCAATCCATCAAATCACTCACAAAGCCTAAAAACTCATTATAAAACTTAATACAAGTAAAAAAAATAGTAATCAACAACCAATTGTACAAACACATAATTAAATCATGAATTCCCTTACAATCTAATAATATATCAATACAATCAACAATCCAACAATATATTAATACAATCACACATGAATTCCATGAAGCAAAACATCCTTTAATATACACATTCACTAACCAACCACATTTGAATCCCAATTTCTCTTATATATCATTAAATACAAAACTCCTGTTAACAAAACAATGTATCCACACAGTTATACTTTATTATCACCTCTCATTGCGTGTATTCACAACTCTCCCATGACATACATAAAACTACTGAAGTTTAGGGATTACTTCAGTACCCATTTTCCCTACATATGTCATTTGAGAGACAATTTTTCACTTCTCCCTTACCTCGAAATATGATCTTGAATGCAAAGGGTGTGTGACCTCAACTCTCCAAATGTTGTGCTTCTCAATCTTTCTGGACCTTTCCCTTGCAACTCTCTCTATAGTCGTAAACATAAAACTGAAGCACAATAATACCCTAAGCCCCTGTCAATTACTCTAGGTTAGTAATTGTTTGGGTTTTCTAGTACTAGACAAATTATCCTTCAAACTGTCTTACTATTTACATCCATATTTATTTTATAGAATCAATTCTTAATTTATTCTAATAAACATAAATAATAAATTAATTTAAGTTTACTAATATAAATTACACCTTTTATTAATTTTTATTTTTTTAAAAAACATTAAAAGATGTATTTCAATAATCTCATATCACACATTTGTGAAATAAAATTAATCTCATTACCTGATTAAATAGTCTCATTTATGAAACAAAGTTAGCCATTCTTGATATGTTTTAGCAAGTGAAACAAATCACTCTAGTAACCCAAGAGTTAATTAACCTATCTGGAAAAAAATATTAGGTTTGATATAATTAATAAAGTAAATTTATATTAAAAATAAATATTAAATTAAAACTAAAAAAAATCAAAGATAGAGAATAGGGTTGAATTTCATGAAACCATAGACCATGCAAATTTTTTACTAATTAATTTAATTATTTATTCATGTTTGTTCATCAATCCATAGTTAATGCTATTTCAACCCGAATTTCTAGGGTGTAACAAGTTTAAATTTTATAATTAAACTCTAACCAATACAATTGTCCTATTTTAACTATTTGAATCCGAATTTTTCATTCATAGTCAAAGTCAATTAATTGTTCTATTTTAATTCTAGATATGTCATATCTTTTTTGCAGTCATTTATAACCCATGATAATAGGTGATCAAAGCCAAAATATGAATGGAAAGTAAGAAAATCGATAGAACAATCAAATAGAATAAAAGCATGAATTTAAAGTATTAAAGAGTATATATACATAAGGTTTGCTTAAAAAACACACACACATATATTGTAGTCCCAATTCCTTTAACTCTGACAATGATTATATTAGCTTCTCATTATTGTAGAAGAAAGAAGAACCAAAAAATGATTTTGAGCATTCTTTATAGTCTCACTGACAATACTATAAACTAATTAAAATGGCCAAAGGAATCTAATTAAATTAACCTAAAAAATATTTAGACTCCAAATTATCTTTTGGATGATACAACGTAAAGGTAACAAATAATACCGAAAATAGAAAATAGAAATAAGTAGTTGAACACACTGTGCACAAGTATGCATGGTCAAGAACAAATATGTGCATAACTAGGAAGTCAATTATTTTTCTTGGAAAATGTAACATAAATAACTAAAATGAAAAATTAAAAAATATAAAAAGTAATGAATACTTTATGTTATTTTTTAAACTAAATAATTTTTAAATATAATAAAAGATGAAATGTATCAACCATATATGCAGAATAATATTTATAACATTTTCATAGAAAAATATTTTAAATTTTATATGTTTATATGCAGAAAAATATTTATAACATTTTTATAGAAAAATATTTTAAACTTATATAAAATACATAATGTTATAGAAAAATTAAAATGTCTATATACAAATTACAATTGCTCTATACACATTTACATGTTTTTAAAATATTGTATAATTTTGTTCATTGTTGAAACTAAAAAATAGAAAAATAAGTGGGAAAACTAATAACAATATATTTTCTCTTTTATCTTTTATAGTTTTTTATTTTCATTTAAAAACTACCTTATAAAAAACTACTAATATTTTATAAGTTTAATTGGTATACACTGTATAAAAATTTTTATAATAACGTTCAATTACAACTCTTTATTCATAATAAATTTGTTGATTTTATTTATTACTACTTTAAAAATCACATAAATAAAAAATCAAATGTCAGTGTAAAATTCTTTTACATTGACCATATATACCAATTAAACTTATATTTTATTAGAATTTTTTTTAAGAAAAGTTAAAATTATTTACTATGTCAATATAAAAATATCTTGTGGGAGTGGGGTTTCCAACCGAAATAAATCTACTTTGGATTTTATTTATTTATTTATTTACTTACTTACTGCACCACCGATCCACTTGAAAAATAAACTTAAATACAGTCATTTTAATAAATTTTATCACAAAATTTTGTATAATTTTGTTCATTGTTATTTGTTAATATGAAAATATAAAGTACTAAAATTAATAACAATGTAAAAATGATTTTTATAAAGTAGTAAAAACTCCCTTATAAAAAACTACTGATTTTTATGAGTAAAAGATATTTTTATAAAGAAAAGTTAAAATTATTTAATATATTAATGTAAAAGTATTTTGTGGGTTAGAAACGAAGGTAGATACATCATTGACCCTATTCTTTTTTGTCACAATTGACGCTATTAGTTACTTAAGAAATAAACTAAAATACAATTAGTTATTTTAATAACCTCTGAATTATGACTTTATTAATTATATGTTTAATTGTTTATTTGGTAACTAACTAATTTTGGTATTAAATTTTTAAAAATTTCAATTAGGTATCTTAATTTTTTAAAATATCTCAATATTTCTAACATCCAATTCTCTTCAACCTAATCCAATTACTAAGGAATGAAGCAATTCCTCACTTTAAAAGATACCAACTGCATTATTTTCACTTTAATAACAATTTCCAATTTAACTTAAAAAACTATAAAGATTTAATATTTGTGTGGTAACAATTTTATAAGACTATTTTTAATATTTTAGTATTTAAAAACTAAAAAATTCGTTTGGAGGGTGTTTTCTGGAAATAGTTTTCGAAAATAATTTTAATTTTTTAGTTTTTAAAAAACTAAAAAATAGAAACAACGAAAAGTAGTTTTGTTTTCCAATTTTTTATTTTTATTTTAAAAACTCAAAATATAATTACAACATGTTTTTTCTCTTTTTATTAATGAAGTTTTAATAAATATAAACAATTTTTTTCATTTTTACATCTTCAAAAACAATTTTTAAATAACACTTATTAAACAAGTTTTTTTCTTCTTTCCAAAAACAGTTTTTGAAAATTATTATTGATTTTTTTAAAAAAAATAAAAAAAAACCAAACCAATCAAACCTTTATTTATTTTATGAGTTTAAATTCTTGATTTTTAAAATATTAATTGATAAATTTAATAAATTTCCTAAAAATTGTTATTGAATATTTACATTGACTATTTTATTTTATTATAGTGACAGGGAGAGGTGGTAGAAAAAGGAGATATGCGTTTTATTTTTTAGAATAAATAAAATGATAACTAAAAATTGCTATTATTTTTATTATTCGATTTTAAATTAAAATTTTTATATAATATATTTACTTTTACAGATCCCAAAACAAAGTTGATGTATGGTAGCTATTGGTGTGGATGGAGGAAGCCAATGTGTTGCACTCTGCAAGCTGACATCGTGCACAATATTAAATGGAACAGGTTTCACTTCGTCAGAGGCAGAATCATATTCGACATTGGGGAATGATCAATTTCCGTTACAAGACATTGAGGACTACCATGGACACCAACCTTAGGGTATTTTTTAGCTTTCGGCATTTCGTTCTATTATCGCTGCGAAACATTGTTTAAAAAAATATTGTAAAACAAATATTATCATAGTTTTCAATTTTGAAATTTATAAAAATATAAATTAATTTTTATTTTAAGTTTTTAAACTTTTAAAAATACTATGGTTATTATTTTTAAATTTAAAACATTATTTTGAATGTGATCGTCAAATTTTGACAATTGATAATCACCAATCAAAGGTGGTGGTCAATAATGATCAATAATAAATTTAAATAAAAACAAAAATAAATTAAAATCTAAAAATCAAATTTTACTTTTTTAAAATTAAATGAAAATATTTTAAAACCAAATCTTAAAACCAAATATATTTTAAAATTACCAAATCTTAAAATATGTTGTGTTGTTATATGTGTTTTATTTATTAATTTTTCTTATAGGAATTAAATGACTACAACTCACACACCTGCCTAACTAACTAAACATAGCTACTGTTATGCTAACACATCATCAAAGTATGTGATAGCTCACAAATAATTCAAATTAATTAGTTTTTTGTTTTACTATAACTGACTTTCCTTTAATTGCAGAAAAAATGTTACACTAAACCATAATCAAGATCAACATTTACTTAACTATAGTACTTTGACACATCATCAAAACTAATTTTGAAAAAATGTTAAGTTGCATTAGTTTTCAAAAGTGTTATGTTATGCTGATCATATCATATACTATATTTTTTACTGTAACTCACTTTACTTTTAAGTGTAGATAAAATATTACAGTGACACATAATCTAAATCAACATTATTTTAACTACACTATAATGTTGATATATTATCAAACTTAATCTTGAAAAATATTATGCTACCACGCATAGCTCATGCATAATTTAAATAGTCTTTTTTTTTAACTATAACTAACTTTATTTTAATTGCCGAAAAAATATTACACTAACCATATTCGAAATAAACATTTGCTTAACTATAGTAGTGCTCACACATTATCAAAACTAATTTTGAAAAAGTGCTATATATGCTGCCACATAATATAAATTAACCTTCAATTATAGGAATAGATGTCGTGCTGGCCCTGTAAACAGCTCTTCTGGTTCTCTTCTTTATTGTCAAATATAGAAGCAGTTCAGATCCTTACTAATCTTTGTACAAATAATATTTAATTAGGCTTTCCATTCTCCATAGGGTTATATAGCCAAACTTGTCTTCCATTAAGTTCCTGCGTTGGCCTTGCACTTTCCTCAAATCCCTTAATTAGAACAATTGAAATTTAGATTTTAGTTAAATTATTAATTATATGATTAAGTGACAATTAATATCTGTATTATAATAAATTAAAAAAATGTTTTAAGAAACTATTTGATAAATCTAGTATGAGTGCTTATTTACTTACATGACGATGATGATGAACAACCCCTTTCAAGGCACTTAACTGCTTCCTTGAGACTGTTCCCGCCTGCAAGTAATATGTAACAAATAAATTAAGGTTTGAGAAAATGGTGTATATAGTACAAAACTGAGTCTATTCTTGTTAAGAAAATCAAGTGAAAGTACAAAACCTTCTTCATTATTTTCCATACAACACCTTCAGTGCATGGTGGAGATGTAAGAGAACCAACATATCTGTAGTATTTTCCGCTTCCAAACTTTATGTCTCCTGGGTTGATTACTCCTAAATCTATGTCTTTGTCGCCAATTGATTTTATGGCATTGAAAAGCTGCCAAAAAGAATAATTTTTTCGTTTTAAAAAAATAACAAATAATCACTCACCAAATTAGATTATCTTCTATGACTGTTGTTTTTATAGAGATTAATAGTAATTTACAAGGGTTGAACTTACAAAGAAAAATATTGTCCTTTAGAGTAATATTAATGATCCTATATGTTATTCAAGATCAGAATCTGTTAATCACTTGCTCTTTTACTTGTAGGTATAGTTATTTTATTTGGATGAAGTGTTATCAATAGTTAGGTTATTTGTGTGTTGTCTGCGGATTGTAAATATAGTTTTTGATATTTTTTGGGTATCTTTAAACCAAGAGAAAAAAGTACTAATGATAGCCTAGTGCAGTCTGTGATACTTAGGAACTGCTACATGATACGTAGTTGGTGAGTTAACTCTTGGTATTTTTAGATGATTTCCTCTCTCTGCATCTTATGACTTATTTTTGAATTACCGGGGAGTTCCCAATATGTGGTACATCATCTGTAATTTTCACTGAATTCTGAAATGACTTTGTAACTTGCAAACTTCCTTCTGCCATCATATCTTGTGATTGACTTGGGGAATGTTTGTTCATGATTAATAAATTTTTCCTTTTAAAAAAAATAATAATATACAATTGTTTTAAATATTTTATATTGTAATTCAATTGTAAATCATTATTTAAATAATTTTAATAGGATAATTAATGTAAAAGTAAAGAAACTTATCTTACCATTATGGTTTGTAATTATTGAGTGTTAGTCGTGGGCTACCCTTTTCTTTTCCTGTTTATAACTCAACTGCTCTAATGTTTTAGATTGCAGTCCCCATTGCCCTTATATTTTTCATCATGATTTTTTATATTTCGCGCAGAATATTGTAGCTTGATGCAGTTTATGTAGCCATAATTATACATTATTTACACAATTTTAGTGATCACAAATTAAGCAATTACATTTGTGGATCAATAATTGATCAAAATTTACTAGTATTTACGTATAAAGTGAAGCTGAGAGTTTCAGCATTTAAGTTAATCTTGTTTTTTCTTTTTAATTTTTATATATACGGTGCTTCTAAAATTTGAGATTTACACAATCACATCAGGAGATAAGTTATCTTATAATCTATGGAGAAGTTTTTTGCTTTGCTCTCAATCGTTTCTAATTCACTTTCAAAAGTTTTATCTAAATAAATTTGCTGAGCACGAAAAATGAAATAAAAATTTATTAACATTAAAAAAATATTAAAATCAAACCAAAAAAATTGATAATTTATCAGGATTAAAACATATTTTAACCTACTTAAATTTACATATTTGTACACATTCATTTTAATTAAAGTGATCGAACATGTATGGCTAGTCTATACTCTACCCAGTCATGCATAATTTTATTTTGTTTTTATTTGTAAATATTAATTATTAGTTTATTAATTTTTTTAAGAAAAATTCTAGTTCACATATTCTTTTCTCTTCTTCCAATTTTCCAACTTTTAACCATTAGAACACCATATCACTCCTACCCTCATGTATAAATAAATTCTGCAAATTTAAAGAAATATAGCAAATTACCTTTGAAAGCAAAGGATCGGAACTGCCGATTGTATACAATATTCCAATAACAGCAGCGTATCCTTTAGAATTTTTATGGAGTGCATGCAACTCCAAATCAAACCTAGGTATTAAAAGAAAATAGTTCTGTCACTATTCCATTAACAATTTTGTCATTATATACTATATTACATAAAATATAATAAGTTAAAATTAAGAAAAGATAATAGAATAAAATCAAGAAAAAATAACAGGTTAAAATCACAGAAACTACTTATAGTATGAAACTGCTTTTCAAAAATAATAAATATCCTAAGCTATATCTATGGTAACTGAATCTGAATACTATATTATGACTAAGTAAATAATATCATATATTATATCATACCCCGCAATTGAAGTAGGAGGTTGACGTATGATGAGACTGTTCCGAAAATCTTAAAATAAATCAATGGAAGACCCTTTGTAAAAATATCAACAATTTGATAACGTGACGACACAAATAAGATTTGAACTTCACCTCAAGTAACCTTTTTGTGGACAAAATGAATATCCATCTCGATATGTTTGGTGCGTTGATGTTGAACTAGATTTTCAGAGAGATATATTGCACTAACATTATCACAATATACCAATATAACTTTTTGAATTGGACAATGAAGCTGTAGAAGAAGGTTTCGTAGCTAACAAGACTCAAAGACCATATTAGCAACACCTCTATATTCTGCCTCCGCACTAGATTGTGATAGAGTAGCTTGCTGTTTAACGGACCAAGAAATCAAATTATCACCAAGAAATACACAATAACCAAATGTGGAGCGTTTGCTGTCTGGGCACCACCCCAGTCAGCATCTGTATAAGAAAGAAGAGTGGATGTGGATGATGAATAGAGATTCAAGCCACAATCAAACGTACCTTGTATGTACCACATAATGCGCTTAAGAACGTGCATGTGTGTCTCTTTCGGGTCATGCATGTATAAACACACGTGTTGCACATCATAAGCAATATCAGGTCTTGCGAAAGTGAGATACTGAAGCGCCCCTACAAGGCTTTGATATTGGAAGGATTGACATATGATGTGCCAACATTACCACCAAACTTTGATTTAGTATCAACCGGAGTAGGAGACAATTTACGAGATGTCATGCCAACTCGTTCAATGATATCGGCTGCATACTTTCACTAGGATAGAAAAATACCACCTGCATGAAGGGTGATGGCTATACCAAAAAATAACTTAATAGCCCCAAATGTGTAGGTAGCAACAAAAGAGACTGTCAATATAATATCATTAACATACAAAAGAATGTAAGGTGTAGCTGTACCGTTCTGATAAATGAAGAGAGAATGATTAGAAGTATTATGAGAAAACCCAATAGTAGAGACATAATCAGCAAATCGTTGGTACCAAACCCGAAGGGCTTGTTTGAGCCCATATGGAGATTTCTTCAATAGGCATACATGATGAGGATAATATGAGTTTTTGTAATCAATGAGATGATGCATATAGACAGTCTCTTTGAGTTCTCATGCAGAAACACATTCTTCACGTCAAGTTGGTGAATGGGTCATGCACTATATGGCTAAACTGAGAACAATGCAAATAGTTGCTTGTTTGACTATCGGACTAAAAGTGTATCCATAATCCACACCAACATGTTAAGTTTTGCCAACACCTACAAGTCGGGCCTTATATCTCTTAAACACATCATAAAAATTTTCTTTATGGGTAAAAATCCACATAGACTGAATCATATTAACATCATGTGAACGACGTACTAACACCCACATCTTATTTTTAATAAGAGCATTAAATTCATCATCCATGACCAATTTCTAATTCGGGTCACGAAAGGCAGACACATGGTTACGTGGCAAAGGAGATTTAGTGACAACAGTGTGAAGGTTTAATTGTTGTTTGGGTTTGAAAATCCCATGTTGACTACGTGTCACAGTTGTGGAATTGAAATGGGTGAAATAGTAAGGGCTGGGCTGGGCTGGGTGATGGCATGTGAGGGATTGGTGGGGCAGTGGGATAGGTAGTCTGAGAGGTTAAGTGGTTGATCACATAAGGAGAGAGACTATCATCCATGAAATTGTAAGTGTGAGGTTGTGGATTGTGTAATTTAGCAAATGAGAATTGGGTCTCATAAAAAATCACATGATGACATGATTTTACGAGAGGACAAATCATAACACTTGTAACCACGATGATGAGATGAGTATCCTAGAAAAAAATGCAGAGTGGACCAGGCCTGAAGTTTGTTTATGGTAGTAGAGGGAAATAGTGGATAACATAGACAACCAAACACCTTAAGATGAGAGTAGATAGGTGCTTTTAGAGCCGTCAAAATGAGTCGAAACTCGTGGGCCAACCCGTCCCACCATGAATACGGGCTGAGCCAAGCCAAAAAAACAAGAAATTCATGTTGTAATTGTAAAAACATAGCCTGACCCACTTTGGACCCAACCAATATGGGTTCAACTCAGGTGAGCTAAGTCAGCCCGTATTGAACTCATTAAACCTTTGCTAGTTTTACTATTTGACACATTCTCACTACCTTTAGCCCAAATGTAAAATGACCCACTACACTTTATTGAACCCACTAATTAAATGATTATATTACATAATCTGATAATTAAATAAAAATAATTTTAAAGACTTAATTAAATAGGTAATTTTTAAATTTTTGAAAGATCTCATTTTTAAAAAATAATTTTTTTTATTTTTTGGTGAGTTGGTGGGTTAGTGGGCTGACCTGTATAACCCACCAAGCCATGGTGGGCCGGCCCAGGCTAGTAAATTGAGTAGCAAAGACAAAATGAGTTAGGTTGGATTGTCTTTTTTCTAGTAGGTTGAGGTAGGTTGACCCATATGAGCTGAGCCAACCTGTTTTGACAGCTATAGGTCTTTTTGATAAAGAATCTTCAGTGGTGACTCATATGCTAATTGTTTATTTGGAAGAATGTTAAGAAGATAAGTTACCATTTGTAAAGCATGATGCCAAAATGAAGGTGGTAAAGAGGCATGTACAAGTAAAACACAAACAATGTTATTAATGGTACGAATTTTTCTTTCAGATTTTCCATTTTGTGATGATGTATGCGGACAAGAAAATTGAAAGACTAACCAATTTTTTTTTAAAAAAACTCCCAAAATGGTCAATTATCAAATTCTTTACCATTATCACATTTATGTTCTTTACATTGTGTTCAAATTGAGTGCAGATGAAAGCTCTAAAGGATAGAAAAGTAGAAAAAACTTGAGACTTTTTAGACAACGGAAATGTCCACAAAAAATTAAAGTAATCATCCAACAACAAAACATAATAACGATGTCCTAAACAACTCAAAACAGGAGATGTCCAAATATCAGTATGTATAATATCAAAAGACAAAACTGTGTAAGACTTTGAAGAAACAAATGGTAACTTAACATGTTTCCCAAGAGAACAAGAATGGAAAATATGCGAACTACAATTTTTATGAGACTCAATAAATTTATTCTGCCTAAAAGAGTCTAAAATAGATGGTCCCAAATGACTTAAACGAGCATGCCATAATGATGGAGTAGAAACAATAAAAATAGATGGCGATGCGACTTGAGTGGTGGTAGTGGTTGTAATTGGATAAAGGTCTCCCTGACTCTGACATCTCATTAGATGCATCACTATCTTGAGATCCTTCACAAAAAAACCAACAGGATCAAATTCAACAGAAACTGAGTTATCAGTTGTAAACTTTCAAACAAATACTAAGTTTTTAATAATTTTAGGTGCATGAAATACATTTTTCAAGGCTAAGGGAGGATTTGGGGGAGACAAACTAGTGTGACCATAATCCTGAATTGGAATTGAATGATCATTACCGACAAGTATACCACGATTATTACTAAAATTAAAACAAGGCACGAGAGTACCTTACCTGGATGTCATGTGGGAAGTGGCACCAGTATCATGTACTAATTTGCATATGAAAGATTAAGTTTAAGAGTTTGCATTGTGGCTGCGATGTCAAATTGCAGTTTGTTAAGTTGTTGTCACTGTGTATACCTGTGGTGGTTTTGGCCCAAGGATGTCTGATTGGCGTTGCTGGTTTTGTTAAAAATCAGGCCTAACCCAAGGTAAAGAGGGTGAAAAGGGGTATGGGCAAGATGGAATAGCCCAAGGAATCCATGGCCACTACCACTGTCCTGCAAGCCACTGATAGTGATGCACTTGTTGTTACGGGCCAGATTGTCTTTACCAGCTACCATTGTGGCCATCATGACGACCACCACCGCTGCTTCTACCTCCACCCGGATTTTTACCATTGTTATTATAGTTTTGACCCTTCTTATTACCATAGTTGTTGCGACTTTGGGAAGTCTTGATGGGAGAGTGAAAGTCATTAGTATCATGAGCCACCATGGCAGAACCCGCGCCAATTGTAACCTTCTTTGCGAGACTAGCTTATTCTAAAGTAAGCATAGAGTGAGCTTGATATAATGGTAGGGGAGGATTGCTTTGATGAACGAGCATCGCAACTCCATTGTAAGCCTCGGTAAGGCTAACCACTATTTGAAGAACAAGACGGTTATTTGAAACTGGTGCGCCAATGTTCTTGAGTTAATCCACAACTCCTTGAGTTGTTGACAATACGTAGAGACATTTTGAAAATTCCCCATGTTTGTATGAAAGAATTTTTGCTCAAGAGTGACAACCCAAACATTCTTCGCATCAAGGGTTGACCATAATTCATTTTCAACATCAGTGTTCGACACCCCATCTCTTTGCCTGGCTCCAATGGAATAATATGGTGAAGCACCCTGTGGGAATATGTGTGAATTTTGAACAGTTCTGCTCACGTCGCATATTGAACGTTTTCCATCTCTAAGGTGATGGAAATATGATTCTTGATATTTGTTCATATCAATTTGATACAGCAAGAATTAGGTAGAATTTGTTGGAGTCAGTTATAGTGATTAATGCAAGAAATAGATAGGGGAGAGGAGAAGAAAAAAAAAACAGGGCAAAGAAAATCCTAGGAAAGTGACGAAAGCGAGAAAGGATGTCAATATTTTAGTTCTGATACTATAAAGGAAGATAATTTCGTCACTATTCCATTAACAACTTTATGATTATATACCACATTACATGAAAAATAATAGACTAAAATCAATGAAAGATAATAGATTAAAATCAAATAAAGATAATAGGTCAAAATCAAGAAAAGATAATATATTAAAATCAAGGAAACTACTTTTCAAAAATAATAAATATCCTAGACTCTATTTATGTTATCTAATTTATGAACCTAAATACTATATATTTTATTATATATAAATCTGAATACTATTTTATAACTAAATACATAATATTATATATTCTATCATAAATAAATACATCACCTATATTTATATGGAGAATCATATGAAGCCTAGCCTAAAGAGTTTTCCATACCAAGCCACTACTACAAAAAAAGGGGCAAACTCACTTTAATCCATTCAACGTGTGCTCTGAAGGTATGTGCCAATGGCATTGAATCAGTTTGTAGTAAGTTCCATTTATGTGAAGCTGGCCTGCATCCCCTTTCCATTGTACCTGTCAAAACATTAAGCACAAATTTTAGGTTCATTATCCGTATATGCCTCCGCTCTCAGGGAATATTGAACGAATTAACAATTGATAAGTACAGTCCTGTACACTGCTACATACGTGACTAGAAAAATTTTGTCCCCAGTTGATGAGTTCATGTTAACAAGTAAGATTTTCAGTGTATAGAATTCTTGTTGCTGCAAAAAGATTTAACAACTATATCCAGAAAATGCAAGTCTATGAACGAATTGGATGTGTTTGACTTCACATTAGATCATAAAAAATCATCACTTGACCCCACGTTGAAAAATTGATTCCTGCTCTAAAATTGTTTTTTAATTAAAACAATATAATGTGTTGGAGAAATAATTTTATACATATTAACTTGCTTTAAATTTAAAAATGTTCAAATGTGGATCACTTTTTTCAAAATCAAATTTGGAATCGCTTTTCCTAGTGAGAGGTGATAATATCGTTTAGTGGCTCACCATGATGTAATAATCCATATTCTTTAAGACAGCAGGAGCTGGTTTGTAATCTCCATTAAGTTCACCCAATTGAGGAAGCTCCTTCACCCTATTGTCCATAAGATTAATGGGAGATTGTAGTTTTCCAGACCCACACACTTTCCATTTTGGATTTAGACGCCACCAATTCTCTGGCCCTTTCCTACTTCCTTTTGTGTACGTATATTCTTCCTCTTTTCATTCATACAAGAGAGAAGCCAATAATAAGGTCAGTCAATGAGCACGTAGAAATTATGGATTTTAATGATTCTATTATATAATTCTTCTTTCTATAAGCAGTAGTTTTGGAATTGTAACACGATATATTATTACAATTAGAACAATGTTTCAGGAAATGGGTATATATATATGCAATGAGGTTATCAATTTAATTTATTATAATGTCATCAAACTCCTTTTTTTTTTTATATATATATATATCAGGGTAGAAATAAATGGTAGAAAAATTTGAACTCACACAGAGTAAATATTCACTTCCTAATATAAATTGTTTCTCATCAAAAGTAATAAGACCAAGATTTAAATCCTAAATCATTTGGTTACGGTGCACAAGTTAATACCACTTGTATCAAATCATGTTGGTCTTTTTCCTTAATTCTAGTCCATACTTAATAACCAAGGGTCTTATAAATAAATATTCTGAGAGAGAATTCATACCAGCTTTGGATGCAGCGAAGTAGAGAACGAGCAGCAGGAGGAAGGCAAAGAAGTAGAGATTAATGGGGAGGATCATCGTGCTAGCTAGTTGTGACTATTAGTCTTAAAGTGGTGATAGATACTGTAAAATAATCATGAAAATCTAATGTGTTTGTATGAGTGTGAGCCTCAATATATGTGGAATGTAGTGACCCCCTCTCTACTGATATTTTAAGGTGCTCTAATAATTTTCTTTTACTTGGTGTCACCTCATCAGATATTCAAAACATTTAATTTTATTTATTTCTAGAAACTTAATTAAAAAATTTGATGAAAATAAATTTAATTAAAGCAATTAGGTAAACTAAATATCTTTATATAATGTATCAATCTATATTTAAATATTAAATGCAGATCTTATAAATAATATTCTTTAAATTTTTAACAAAAGTTTATATGTATTTTATCACAATTAATATATTATTTTCTAATTGTAATTTATATGACAATTGTATATATTTTACTTATTTAATTTATAATTTTTATAGCATAACTAATATAGTATTTACTATTGTTATATTTTTAAGGGTTATCATAAATTTTAAATAATAAATAATCATAATCCTATTCCTATATGAATAAAATAAAAAATCATGTTGATATAATTAAAACTGCTATATTTTGATTATTTAAATTAATTCATATAAAATATATATTAGTGGTAAATTAAGAAAAAAAATTTATGTTTCCTAAAAAATAATAATGAAGTATTTTAACATATAAAAATAATATTTTAGAAATATGTATATATATATAAATAAATAAATAGAGTCACATAAAACTTTAAAGTTTTAAAACTGAAATAATGTATTTTTTTATTTTTTAATAAAAAATATAATTCTTAACAAGAAAACATGTAAATAAGTAAAATATGTATAACCAACGTATAAATTATGATTAAAATCTAGTATATTAATTATTATACAATGCATATAATTTTTTTTCAAAATATTTAAAGAATATTTAAATAAAATTAAAACTTACTTTTATCTTATGATTTATAGAATCATAATTTAATATTTAAATAAATGTTTAGATTAATATACTATATAAAAATATTTAGTTTACTTAATTATTTTAAGTAAATCTATTTTTATTAGAATTACCTAATTAAGTTCACACAAATAAATAAATATTAAACAAGTTTAGAATATCTTAATGAGGAGCATCAAACAGGTGGAAGAAAATTATTGGATTGTCTTATAAAAGGTATTAAAACCCTCTGAACATACGAGACTAGCTAAAGAAAGGGACTTGAGAGAGAAGATGAAAAGCTCGAAAATGAATTCATGTGGGGAGAAGATGAAAAAGAATGAATTAATGTGAGAGAAAAAGGAGGGTGATTGATCTAAGTGAGTTTTTTTTTTTTAAATAATTACCTAAATGTGTTTGTTATAAAAATATTCACCAAGGTGGATCTATTTTTATATTTGACTTGGTCAAATCGCAATTGCACTTGCACTTTTAGTGTCACATCAATTGTATAGCCACGTGACTTTTGAGTTGACATCAATCAACTGGTCAAACTGCAATCATGAATTGCAGTTTCGGTGAATTGTCTGGTCAAAAGGAAACCTTTTAAAGTGAATTGTCTGGTCAATCACGATTTTTTGTGGTTTGTGGGTGGTAACTATATGATAAATTCCTATATTTGTATACAGATAAAATAGAGCAGTTATCCTAATTCCTACTCATTAAAACCTTGTTTTCCTTTTTTTTATACAAAAATAGCTTACTTAGGAAAATTAGTTTTAGGATCACATTTGATGCAATCTCACATAGCAAGGTTTCTTAGCTAGGAGGATTGGAAAGTAGACATGGCTTGGATGAAGCATAAGGAAATTATTTTAGGCCATAATCTATACTTGTAAATATTTAAGTATAATTTGTGCCCTTACCTTCTAGTAACTTGGTGATGTAGTTAGTTTCTTTTTAGGCCTTGTATTTTGGCTTATTTTCTTATTTTTAGATAAAAGGTGTCACTAGTTTTTTAGGTGGAGTATGTGATGCATCCCTCCCTAAGGAAAGTTTGAAGAATCCTTGATGAAGAGAATGCTCCCAAGATGCTTGCTCATAGAGGTTCCAAGGTTGAAGAAATGGAGGTGGAAGACTAGAAAATGGAGGAGAAGTAGGCGTCACTCTTGTTGAAGGAGATAAGCCAAAGGATGAAGCTAGCCACAAGGGAAGGAACCCTTGATAATAGCATGAAGAACTCTCACTAAGGAGAGAACATGAACACTCTCAAGAACAAAAGAGCTCTCAATTTAGAGAAGTATAATTTCCATTCAAAATGAGTGTTAAAATCTACATGAAGGAGGGAATGCTATATTTATAGAGCAAAGCATGAACCATGGGTTTAGGAACCTCAAGTTGAACGTCCAACATGCTTAATTAAGAGTTAGTTAGCTTAATTTAGTGTTAATTTAGCATGTGCTCAATTAACACTAATTTAATCCAACTAAAGATCCAAACATGGCCCTAAAAAAATGGATATATGTTCCCTCTAGTTTGAATTTGAATTTTAGAGGGAAATGACATGTCACTTCCAAAATTGAAATTCAAATAAGAAGCAACAAGAATCAGCCATGTAGGAGAGAGAAAGCACATGTGGAGTAAAACAAGGGGACAAGGGGGCCCACGTGTCTCATACATGCTTCATGTGTTGGTTAGAAGGGTATGAAGAGGAATTAGGGGTGTGGAAATTAATAACAACACGTCCAAATCCTCTTGGACCAGCCCAAACTAATTAACACACTCCACAAGGAGACTAATTACACCTCCTAAAGAAAATAGAACCTATAGGCCAAAATACAAGGCCAAAAATTAAACTAGCTACACCCCTATAATCCTAATGACTTAAGGGTGCTTATACAAGCCTAAAAATGGTCAAATTAATACAATTAAATGGAACATTTCCTAAAATAAGCTCCTTGAAGCTTCATCCAAGTCATGCTCCTTTCTTATTGGTCCTAGCTCAAGCCCATGCTAGGCGTGCATGCATCATATCCTCTCCCTTGAGGAGGATTTGACCTCAAATCCTGTGGTCTTTCTTCCTCTTTTTCCAATCCTGCAAAAGCACCCGCATAGGAATGAGTATATGATTATGTACACAAATGTTAAGGGTAGGAGGTCTATAGGGAGACCTCATAGACTTGGGGTGGCGAGGGTATGCACTAAGGTTTAAAAAATGTTTGTTGTGCTTCTGCCTCCACACAACAATTCCCTAAGTGACTCCAAGTTCACTAAAGGCTAATCTCATCCGAGGAGGAAATGAGACAAGCTTAGGTTCCTTGGAGCACTCATCCAAGAAAGCCAAGTAGGCTTTATGTTGTTGTTCACCCCACAAGATGATGATAGGACTAGAGGTGGACCTTTCTTTCAAGGTCTCTTTGAGTGGGCCTTGAGATTGGCTATGGATAGAAAATATTCGTAGGCCAATCTCTTGACCAAACTTGGCCATATCCACAAATGGGTCTTGAGTTTGTGTTTCATTGTGCTCAAAAGTTATGGGCACAATCTCATTTCCTACTTGCAACATGGGAAGGTTGTTTTCAATTAGATTTTCCTTGGATGGCAAGGATAAATCTCCTTTAAGAACAACTTCCTTTTCTTTCAAGTATTGAACTTGAGGTTCTTGTTTGAGTTTTATGAATAAATGTTCAATTTCAACACTTGGTGAATTTTCTTCTTTATGTGCAACTAGAGGTTGTGGAAAGATGTGTTCAAATGATTGAGACACAACCTCCACTTGCACTTGTCCTAAGAGAAAAGTTTCTTTAATAAGATCCTCCCTAGGACTTAAGGAGTAATTTTCTTGAAGACCTTCTTCTCTCTCACTTTTAACCAAGTTTTGAACTTGAGGATTTGATTTGAACCTTAAGGATGTAGGCTCAAGTTCAAAACTTGGTGAAGTGTCAAGTTGGACTTCACATTCACCTTTCTCCATCAAGACCTTTTCCAAGCATTGGACTTCACAATTTTGTTTCTTAAAAGGTAAAGATATAAGTCCAACACTTGTTAAAGTGTTTGATGAAGAATCATATTCAAGGTGAATTTGAGATTGTGAGTCAATGAGCTCAAAAGATTTTTGCACAATCTCAAATTCCACTTGTGTTTTAATGGATTGGTTAGAAGATTGACCTAAGCTAGAGTTCAAAACTAGATCTTGGCTAGGCTCACTCTTCTCACCAATCTCTTTTTCTAATTTTATATTTTTAGAATTTTCAAGGGTGTGTGTGTTTTCTATCTCCTTTCTCCTCTTCTCTCCTTTTCTTTTCTCTTTCCCTCTTGAGTTTTCTTTCTCTTTCTTTTTCCTTTTTTTCTCTTTTTATTTCTCTTTCCAATTTTATCAAACTCTTTTCTAAACGCTCCCAACTTTCTTCTTTTTCCTTTCTCCATTTTTTCTCTTTTTCTTCCCATATCTTATCTCTTTCCCACTTTTCTCTTTCCCATTTTTCTTCTTTCTCTTTTCTCTCTTTTTCATAATTTTTTGTCCTCTCTTTCTCTCCTTTCTCTTCTTTCTTTTTCCTCTCTTTCTTTTCTTTCTATTCTTTCTTTCCTATATCTCTCTTTTATTTTTCTTTCTCTTTCTCTACACTCTTTTCTTTCTTTTTCTATTCTCTCATAGGGGTAGGAAAAAGGAGTGTAAAATAAGGGAGAACTTAGGTCATGGTAATCACTAGGAGGAGGTTTGTACCAAGAATAGAACTCACTCATCTCACCCTTTTTTTTTTGTTTCTCAACTAAAACACCACCTAGAAAACGCAAGAGCATATACCACTAACCTACACGAATTCCTACAAGTGCAAGAGCCTTTGGAACTCCATACACTCCTCTAAAAAATGCATGAAAAAAAGATAAGGTGAACTAAGGCAAAAAACTAAAAAAGGAAAGGGATCTAACGTGCTCCTAAAGGTGTGGAAGGTGGTGTACCACTTCCTCCTTCACACCTTAATTAGCGAGAGACTAAGCTAAATACTTAAGAATAATGGCCTTTTACAAACCAAGGAAAAGAAAATACAATTAAGAATTATCAATTAAGGAATAAAACTAAAAACAATTCTTCAAGTGTCTCCCAAGCAATCTCTCCCAAGGTGTTTCACTCTTTGTCCATGCTCTTTCTTTTGTTCAAGTCCTTTTAGCTATTTCAACTCTTCCTTAAGAGGCTACCCTTGTGGAAGGCTTCCTTACTCAAGGCTTACCTACACAAAAGTGGCACCAAACCAATGCAAGAACCAAAAAGAAGGACAAGCAAAAGTAAAGCAAGAAAAGTATAATTTGAATGGTAAACTATCCAAATGGAAAGATTGATGAAGACATGACTCAAAGAATTCAAAGAAGACAAACTAAAAATAAAGGTAGAAAGAAGTCTAAGCACACAAAGGAAATCCTAGAAAAGTTCTAGATAAGGATAAGGACTAAAAATGCAAAATGACACAAATAATTTTCAAAAATTGCACCAACTCAAATATGAATGGCTGAATGTTTTAGGTAATGTTTCCAAGCAATTACAACAATATTCAGTCCTCTTTTTCAATTAAAAGAATTTTCTATTAGGTACACCAATTTTTTCTATGTATTGTTTTTTACTTCTTTGTTTTAGCACTTTTTTATTTTTGTTCTTTCTTTTCAAATTGTCTTTCGAATTCTTCTCTTTTTTTTTTAAATTTCTTTTGGTTGCACCTAATTAATTTTTTTTTCAGATTTGGTTTGCAAATTTAATGAGGAATAAAGAGGTACTAATCACTTGAAAATTTTCAGCAAGCAAGGCCACACAATTTCCAAACCAAAGATGCAATCTAAGAAAATTTTGGTAACTCAAAGTGCACTAACATTTGAAGTGTTTTAAGGTATGCTTAGGAGTGCTTGATTTGTGCATGAACTAACTTGTTTTGCACAAGATTTTGTTCAATAACATTCAGCCAAAACAGCTCCACACACCAAACAAGATTCACTTCAAACAAGCACACTAAAAGCTACTAAAAAAACTCAACAACACACTAAAATTTAGAAGATGAAATTGAGCTATAAATTTTTTTGAGAATTTTATTTAGGAAACATGCTTGAACTAAAAGCATTTGACACTTCTTAACAGACTTAAAGAAGAGAGAAAACCTCTCTTAGAAGCTCAATTTCAAGAAGCTTACACAACACTTTTTCAAGACTCAAAACAACACAAAAATTTAGTAAAACCTAAGGAATTTTAAATTGACAAATTAAGGACTAAACAAGATTAATCTAATGACATAACAAGCAGATTATAAAACTGAAAATTAACACCTAAAAACAGAACCAAAACAGAGCAAAAAACTGCACTAGTCTTGATGCAAAACTAGCCAAGGATGTGACCACAATGCTGTGGTTTTTGCCACAGTCGTGTGGATTTATTCCACAACTCCTTTTAGGCTCCAAGCTTAGGCAATCAAGGACTAAAACAAGCACAAATTGGACTGCACAAAACGCTCAAAACAAAACTGGAAACAGAGAATTAAAACTGCACAAAAAACACCACATAAAAAGCTAGGTTCAATCCAAAACACTAACCACACATGTGTGGTTCCATCCAAAAAATTATGGAATCACTATTTAGTGTTTCTTAGGATTTATCCAAGCATGAAAAACACAAGAGACAGCAAGAATATGTAGCGGAAAAAATCAGATCTAAAACAGAATTATGATTCAATGAAAGAACACAAAAATTGAATCAAAATTTTTAGAAGATGTAGCACAAAACTTGTGCCTAGAATTTTTTTGAAATTTTAGAAGCAAAAATTGAAAACACAACTTCAATACAATACACATCAAGACAAGTAAATTAAAATTAACAAACAACACGGATGGAATGAAATTAAAATAGAATTGGAGTAGAAGAGAAGATGACAATGCACAAAAATGAACCGAAAATTTAAGCAAGATAGGATATAACAAGAACCTCTATCAGAGCCTTAGGCTCTGATACCACTTGATGCATCCCTCCTAAGGAAAGTTTGAAGAATCCTTGATGAAGATAATGCTCCCAAGATCCTTGCTCATAGAGGTTCCAAGGTTGAAGAAATAAAGGTGGAAGACTAGAAAATGGAGGAGAAGTAAGCGCTACTCTTGTTGAAGGAGATAAGCCAAAGGATGAAGCTAGCCACAATGGAAGGAAGCCTTGATAATAGCATGAAGAACTCTCACTAAGGAGAGAACATGAACACTCTCAAGAACAAAAGAGCTCTCAATTTAGAGAAGTATAATTTCCATTCAAAATGAGTGTTAAAATCTACATGAAGGAGGGAATGCTATATTTATAGAGCAAAGCATGAACCATGGGTTTAGGAACCTCAAGTTGAACGCCCAACATGCTTAATTAAGGGTTAGTTAGCTTAATTTAGTGTTAATTTAGCATGTGCTCAATTAACACTAATTTAATCCAACTAAAGATCCAAACATGGCCCTAAAAAAATGTATCTATGTTCCCTCTAGTTTGAATTTGAATTTTGGAGGGAAATGACATGACACTTCCAAAATTGAAATTCAAATAAGAAGCAACAAGAATCAGCCATGTAGGAGAGAGAAAGCATATGTGGAGTAAAACAAGGGGACAAGGGGGCCCACGTGTCTCATACATGCTTCATGTGTTGGTTAGAAGGGTGTGAAGAGGAGTTAGGGGTGTGGAAATTAATAACCACACGTCCAAATCCTCTTGGACCAGCCCAAACTAATTAACACACTCCACAAGGAGACTAATTACACCTCCTAAAGAAAATAGAACCTATAGGCCAAAATACAAGGCCGAAAATTAAACTAGTTACACCCCTATAATCCTAATGACTTAAGGGTGCTTATACAAGCCTAAAAATGGTCAAATTAATACAATTAAATGGAACATTTCCTAAAATAAGCTCCTTGAAGCTTCATCCAAGTCATGCTCCTTTCTTATTGGTCCTAGCTCAAGCCCATGCTAGGCGTGCATGCATCAGTATGTGTATTAGATTTGCGTTTCTAAGCTAGGAGGATTGGAAAGTAGACATGGCTTGGACGTGTGATTTGTGTAAACCACACCCCTTAGTTTGTCCAACACCCCCCTACTAAGACACACATGAAGGATGAGAGACAAGTGAGACCCCTTTGTTTCTCCCAAGTGGTGTTAATCCCCTCTCTTTCTCTTTTAAGTGACATATTTGAATTCAAATTTGAATTGGAGGGAGTCTGCGTGACACTTTCAAATTCAAATTTGAATTTCAAGGGAACATAGATCCATATTATTAAGGTCTTGTTTGGATCTAGCAAAATTAATTAAGTGTTAATTGACTATTTAACTCAATTGACACTTAATTAATTTAACTAATCTCTTCCTACTAGTAGACGTCCAGGTACAACCCCATGGCCTAGGATTAGTTTATAAATTCTCACAACCACCTCTTGTATCATTTTTACACTTGATGATAGATCAATTCTCTTATTATGAGCTTTTCTTTGAGTGTTTTTCTTCTCCAATTGTGAGAGTTCCTTCATGACTTTTATCAAGGGTTCTTTTTCTTGTAACTAACTTCCTTCTATTTGTAGCTTATCTCCTTGAGTGGCGCCACCTTCACCACCATTCTTCTTCCTTCCACCTTCATATTCGCCTTTGGAATCCTTTTGAAGATGATCATGGGACAAGCATCCAAAGAGGATTGCATAAACATTTGTGCCTATTTTACTTTTATTTTCCTGTTTTCCATTACTTTAGACAAGTTTTTAAGAAGGTTAGAAGAAGTGTTAGAAGAGTTGAAGCCTAATTGGTGTTGTGGTTATGTTTAAATGCTTGATCAGGAAAAGTTGGTATGGAGTCCACACCTAGTAGCCGTGAACTGGTTGCTTAGCACTGAGTCGACACCCAATGACGGTGAAGTGACCATTCAGCACCCACCAACTCGAGATGGTGTATTTTGCTATTTGGCTGCCAACATTCATGACATGGATGCCTAATGCCGATGCTCAAACAAAATCATTGTTAAAAGAAAGTTACGTATTTTGTTGCGAATGATAATTTACATACAACTAACCTAGGGCACGCCTCCACCTCATCTTCTACCTTCGTACTACCTTATTTAAATCACATTTTGTAACCTCATCCCATCAATCATGTTCTCCACCTCCATGGAAGGCTATGATTTTGATGAAACTTTGTTCTGAACTTTTTTGTATACTTTATTCTGTTAATCTAAGTTTATTACTCATTGTTAGAGTTCCTCTTTACCTTGTGCTTTATTTACATGTGTTTTGTTGGATTTCGCTTGTTGAATGCACTCGAAAGAGGAACTTTGCTTGCAAAATGAGAAGAACTCTCAATGGGATTTATTTCTTAGTAGAAACTAAAACCCATTAGCTATCTTGAGCTCCTTTTCTTAATGCAGATTATTTGACTTTAGATTGTGCGAGAAATCCATAGTCGAAAGTCCAAATAGCTTAATCCTTTACTTTTAAGGAATATGAGTTAAGGGTATTTTTATGAGCGATAGGAACATGAGTAATGCATAATGATTAATAGTTCATTAATGCATTAAAATGATGGCAAAGTGAAATCAAAACCCTACCAAACTTCTCATTCCAGTAATCTTAATTTAATCCTTATGCACTTTACTTTCTGTCAACTTAAATTTACTTTTAAATCAATTTATTATTTATTTGCAATCAATTTATTACTGTTCGTCGGGGATTGACACTTGGTACTTAAGAATTTTAGTAATTCTTACTTGTTAATATTCATTTTTTCCTTTATTTATTTTGTAAAGTTTATATCTATTGTTTTGTCTTATGCTAACTTGTGAGTCTAGGTTCTTTGTTTCTTGTTTATGCATGTTAGGGTCTAGGTTGGTAAGTTATTATTTGACCCTGAAATTGAGAAGACAGTTAGGAGGAACAACAATTTAACAAGAAGGAGGAAGCTTTTTGAGATGTAGGCTAGTGCAGAGACATCAATTATTGAATCCTTTCTACTAGAGTCAGTTGAAGAATTAGTGATGGCATAGGAAGAAGAAGTTCATCAAAATCCCTGCACCCTGGGAAGTTATACAACTTATACTGGTATAAGGAAATTCAACAGCATAGCAAGACCCTTCATTGAAGGAAGGAACTTAGAAGTGAAACCTGTACTGATCAATTTGGTTCAGAACAATTTGTTCTTTGGGCTATCTCATGAAGACCCATGCACTCTTCTTAACACATTCCCAGATCTCTACAACATTGTAAGCATACAACATGTAAATGATGATGTGATTAGATTGAGCTTGTTTCTCTTTTCATTAGCATGGAAAGCTAAAAAGTGATTTCATTCCTTCCTATATAATGCCCAAATGTTGCAAGAGAAATTGGTGGATAAATTCATCACCAAGTTCTTTCCTCCTGCCAAGGTGAACCAGAAAAATATTAACATATCTAGTTTTAGACAAGGAGCTGATGAATCACTTTGTGAGGCTTGCGATAGATATAAATCACTTCTCAGGAAGTGTCTAGCCCGTGGATTTGATAAAGGAATCCAGCTCACCATTCTCCTATTTGGGTTAGAGCCTTAGAAAAAAATCTTGTTGAGGGCTCTCTGTTTAACAAAACTCTTAAGCATGCTAGAATAATCATAAAGAATATGGTTGCCATTAATTCAAAGGATCAGTACTCTAGTGGCCTATCTCAGAAGAAAAGAGTCTTTGAACTAAATCATTATGATGCTCTTCTAGCTCAGAATCATAAATTGGTTGAATAGATTGAGAATCTCACAGAGCAAATAGCCTTGATTCCTTAATAGCTAAAGAATATGCTACACATTACTCCTTCCCAGGACTCTCAGCTTGTATTTCAAGCTCAGAATGTGAAAGGACGTGAGCTATGTAGAGAAGCTCACTTTTCTAGTAGTTGTCTTCCCTTTAGTGGGTCTCAAGAAAAAGTGAATTATACAGGCAATCAAGGCAGATCAAACTTCTATGGTAACAATCCTTCATATAATGCTTTCAGTTAGAATTGAGGAACAACAACAATTTTGTCGGCTTTTCCAGTAGACCACCCTTCCAGTAAAAACAACCAAATCACTTCCAATCCAAATTTCAAGGGCAAAATCAATTCAATCAATCTCTCCACCAATTAGTTCAAGCATAATAGACTCAGGAAGCCTACTCTTCCACTTTTGGAGCAATGGTTAGAGCGTTCATGGATGATACTTTGTCTAAGTTAAAGCAAAATTATGCAAATTTCAAGAATCTAGAAACACAAATCAAGCAAATAGCAAATTAGCTAGCTGAGCTCAAGAGTGAGTCTTTCTCTACTCAAACTCAGACAAATCCAAAGAAGTAGTGCAAATCCATCACTACTAGGAGTGGAAAGGCATTGGGGGAAAGAAGAAATCAAGAGGAAGTTGAGAAAGAAAGAGTTGAGAGTAAAAAAGATATTGAGAGGGGTTTGAGTGAAAATCACAAGGAAAATCAGGAAGAGGAAGAAGTAGATGAGGAAATTGAGGTAAAAGAAAAAGGGGAAAAGAGTGAGGATGCTAAGGAGGATTAAATGAGGGACAAAGAGGGTAGACTTAGGCACCAAGTGGCTCGAGAAGAGAGGAAGAAGAAATATATATCCACTGTTATTCCCACTAAGTTATGTTACCCACATGCCCTATCTAGGAAGGATACATAAAGACAATTTTCTAGATTCTTGGACATTTTCAAGAGCCTGAAGATCAACCTACCTTTCTCAGAGGCCCTTCAACAAATGCCCCTCTACTATAAGTTCATGGAGGAACTTCTCATGAAGAAGTGGAGGTATACTAATCAAGTCACCATTGAGGTTAATGGCCATTACAATGCTATCATGGAAAAGATGTTTCTGCCCAAGCTTAAAGATCTTAGGAGTTTCACTTAAGAGCTAGTATAAATTTGATGCCTCTACCTCTGCTTAAAAGATTACTGACCTGGATGTCAAGTCAACAAGAATGACTCTTCAGTTAGCTGACAAGTCTATCAAGTACCTTTATGGTGTGGTTGAAGATGTTATTGTACAAGTCAACAAGTTCATGTTTCCCGTGGACTTTTTGGTGATGGATATTGAGGAAGATACCGAAATTCCTCTCATTTTAGGTCGACCTTTCATGAGCACAACTAATGTGATTATTGATGTGGCTAATGGAAAATTGACACTGAGGGTTTAGGATGATAAGCTTAAATTTGACATGTTTAAAGCTTTGAGTCATCCTAAAGATAAAGGAGATTGCTTCAGAATGGATGTACTTGATGAAGTCATCAGTGAGGCAAGGGCCTTGTTGCACATTTCTTTTCCTCTTGAGAAAGTCTTGATGGACTTTATAGAAGTATTGAATGAAGACGAGAAGAAGGAGATAGATGAATGCCTCCAGGAACTTGATGAAACCAAGATGCTTCTACCTAATGAGATGGATTGAAGAAAGAACCCAAAGTCTAAGCATTCCAAGATTTAACTCAAGAAGCTTCCATCTCACTTGACATATTTATTTTTGGAAGAAAGAGGTGAAACTTGTCATCATTAGCAATACCCTATTTGAAGATGAAGAGAAAAAGTTTGTTCAAATTTTGAAGGACAATAGTGAAGCTATTGGGTGGTCTATTTCTGATCTGAATGGGTGGTCTATTTCTGATCTGAAGGAAATTAGTCCAGCCTACTATATGCATAAGATCCACATGAAGAATGAGTATAGGCCATTGATATAACCTCAGAGACGTCTAAATCCTACTATGAAGGAAGTTGTCAGAAATGAGGTGTTTAAGTTGCTTGAAACTGGAATGATCTACCCTATCTCAGGCAGTGCATGAGTTAGTCTTGTGCAAGTGGTGCCTAAAAAAGGTGACATGACAGTGATTCGTAATGAGAAGAATGAACTCATTCCTACACAGAATGTCACTAGCCGGAGGATGTGCATTGACTACAGGAAGCTAAACCAAGCCACAAGGACAAAACAAATATAAATATTTAATATATCAATAGTTGTTCAAAAGTTTAGTTATCTTTGCCTTAAAGTTATAACATATTTTTATGTAACGTCAAATTTGTATATAGTGTAAATTAAAAAACATTTTATGCAAATTATAATTGTAATGTTTTTCATAAAATAATTAAAACTAATTTAGTTTATCATATTATTTATCATATATTGAGTTATTTATATAAAAATATCAATATATTCTATAAAATTTAATTAAAAAATTATTACATTTTTTAAAAATATAAAGCAAAAAATATTTGTAATAAATATATTACCTACTTTTATTTCAATTAATTTTTTAGTATAAAAATTTTAATCACGTGTGGGAATATGTATATATAAACATGTTTTATATATTTTTTAAGTAAAATTTATTTTTATTAAAATATATTAAATTAAGAGTTAATTAGTATACACTAACAGGGTGAAAGAGTTTTACATTGATGTTTTTAATGATAAATTTCCATTTATATGATTTTTAAAGTATTAATTGGTAAAATCAACAAACCTATCATAAATAAATGTTTGTGATTGAATGATGCTTACTAATTAAATTCTTAAAATAATCTCATAGGATTAAAACTAATATATATATATAATTTAATTAGTATGCATTATCAGTGTAAAAGACTTTTAAATTGACGTTCAATCACAACCTTTCATTTATAGTAAGCTTGTGTTAAAAGTCATATAAAAGAAGAGATATTATTGAACTTCACTATAAAAGTCTTTTATACTCTCAATACATACTAATTAAACTCTCTATATATACAAAGAGTAGGCGTCATGTGAGATTAAGATATCTTATGTGAGAGTGAGAAGAACAAATCTTAACCATTGAAATAAAATTAATGGTTGAGATCAAATCTTACACATTTACTCATTCTCTCTCTTTTAGCATTTATTATCTAGTCACTTTTTTTCTCTCTCCTATCTCACCAACATTAATTTTATAAATTATAATTTATGTTAATATAATTTACATATTGATGTAATTTACATTTTATAAAAAAATGACGTATATTTATATTTACTTGAAAATCATTTTTAATTAGAAATAAAATTATTTTAATTTGACATAAATTATTATATGAAATTTATTTTTAATACTATTATTATACCAAATTATTATTTATAATATATTAATAATCTACATTCATGAGAGATGAGAGAGAATAAAATTTGAAAAATTATTGTTAATGAGATAGGAAAGAGAAAAGAAATGATGATTATAAATGATAGAAGAGATACAATGAGTGCATGTGTAATAAAAATGACTATTTACCAGAATATCCCTAAATTAATTTATTTTAACAAATGAGGTGGTTGGTTATTTTGTCAAAAAAAAAAGTCTAGGGTGTTAACATACGCAAAGTAAAAAATAGTTAGAGTATATTAGCAATCCCTATATATATATATATGGTTTTTCTAATGCGTGCCCTAGGTTACATGTTAACAATGATTGAAATTCAATCTCTAATGTAACTTTTGATATATTTATGATGTTAAAGAGTGAATATAGTTAAAGAGTATTAAATTTGTTCTTTAATACTAATTTACTTCCAAACCTAACCATGTTTTTTCACTTCAATAGTTCAATTATCCTTTAATTTTTACTTCTACATTTTATATATTATTACTTCTACATTTTTTTCATATATTTTTTTAAAAAAAATAAACTCAACACAATGCATATCTATTATATTAATAACATTATCTTCCTTATTTTATTTGTTTATATTATTATTTATTTTTTTATAATATTGTGATTAACTTAACGACAAATAAAAGGTGAAATATAACGGTGTCTCTACTATTTTATCTTTTTCGCACTACTATATTTCACATTTTATTCGTCGTTAAAGTTAATCACAATATTACAAAGAAACAAATAATAATATAAAAAAATTAAAAAAAAATTGTTATTAATATAATATATATACGTTGCATTGAGTTTATTCTTTTTTTAAAAAATAATATGAAAAAATGCGAAAGTAATAATATAAAAAAAATGTATAAGTAAAAATTAAAGAAGGATTGAACTATTGAAGTGAAAATACAAGGTTAGAATTGGAAGTAAATTAAAATTTAATACTATTTATCACTCTCACATAATAAATAAATTAAAAGTAAAATTCAAATTTTCATTTTAATAATTGTTAACAACATATTAGAAAAACCTCTATATATATATATATATATATATATATATATATATGTATGGAGAATGTGTTAAATACTCACAAGAAAAAAATTTGACCCCACAATGGTTTTAGGTATAATATTTTCAAGTAAGATTATTGTCCATGAATGGTACTTACAGTTTTTTTATAAAAGAAATTATAACTAATTTAATTTATGATATTATTAATAATTAATTAAAAAATAGTATTATTCAATAGATATTAACAAATAAAACTTGCATAAGACAATTTATCTTTTCTTTATTAGCACCAATGTGAAGAATATTTTCATAATAAAATTAATATATTATTAATAGTACCCACATGAGATTTTCTTTTAAAAAAAAGTCAAATAGATGTATAATAATTTGATTAATAATATTTTATTAGAATATAGATGAGATTTTTAATATATATATATATATATATATATATATATATAAAATTTTAAATAATACTTGAAGAAGGATATTTAACCAAATACAAGTTTTTATTTAAAAATTTAAAATGATTTTATAAGATTTCAAATTATATTTAACCATGCATAAACAAAAAAAAGACATAGAATTTTTTAACTTAAATATGATTAAATTCTAACAACTAAATCTTATTTAATTCCAACTTTCAAAAAATATCCTTAATTAATTTTCGAAAATCCAAATTCTTAAGAAATGAGTTCCTAAGAAGAAATAATTTGTAAATAAGTAATATTTCAAAGAATCTATTCTATCATCTCACATTTTGCTTTGTAGAGACTAGGATGAGGTAAAGTCATAAATGCAAATACAAAATAGGAAGAGATAAGATATGTAATATTAACATCTACCATTAAAAGTGATTAACTAATTAAATGTATTGTTTCCTATACAAATTTTCCAAAAATTTAAGAGAATTACTAAGGGTAGTTTAGTTTTTTTTATTAAATCAATAAAATTAAATGAATTAACTAACTTCCTTAATATGTATTAAATTATTTATTTTGTTTATATATGAGTCCAGAGGGAGTATATACTCAATGACAAAACTTTAACATCTATAATGGTTTTGCTTATAATATAATAGTGTGAAGTAAAATTTTTTCTCATGAATAATAGTTATAAATGATAGTTGTAATATTTATCATTAAATAAATTAAAAATAATTTCATTTATGAGATTTTTTATTAATAATTGAAAATTATTTTATGAATATTTTATTAAAATTATTTTTTAATAACATTCGTGTATTACTATCCTATTTATAAGACTCAATTGACTAATTCATCAACATGAGTAAATCTTGGAAAGTCATGCACCTAACACATCCTCTTACATACAACCAATCACAATTACTTAAATTATTAAAATAAAAAAATTAAATTGTTACTATAAAAATGCATTTATGGACATAAATGATGTTTTTTTTATCATAAATGCATTATCTATAAAAATTAGTGATTTTTTGTTTATATGCACATTTATTCTTGTTCAATGATTATATCAGATATTTTTTTGTATGTTTAATTTTGTAGAAAAAAAAATTACAATTGATGTTGACGGCATCTCTAACAGGAGCAACTCTTAAGAGCTACTTATTGCATTAAAAGAAGTATTGACCAATTTCTATAGTGTCATGTTCTTACTAAGCAACTTATACTCAATTTTAGTCTAATGGAAGAAGTTATAAGCCACTCAAAAAAATTATAATTTTTAATTTTTTTCAGTTGCATATTGTTATTAATTCGTATAGATTTTGTGAAAAATTATTTTTTTTAATCATAAGCAACAATTGTTTGGTGAAATAACTTATCTACTTTTTAAACAACTTGAATTGTCATTGCTCAAATGGGAGAGTTACTCCAAGCAACTTATTAAATTTTTAAGCAATTTTGTAAGCATCTCTCATTGGAGATGCTCTAAGTTTGATTATGAATTGAAATAACATAAAATAATTTTTACATTAAATTCACAATTTTGTATTAAATTTTATTTATATTTATAGTAAAAAAATTAACTAAAATAAATTTAATTAAAATCAATTTTATTAACGTTTATCTAAACATGTACCTAATCCAATTGCAAATACTTTCTTAGTTTCTTTTTTTTATATATTTAAGGTTTTTGCATATAAATTAAAATTTTTTAATAAAACTTAAATATTATATTTATTCAAATATTCTTATTTAATATTTAAATTTTTAATATATAGATAGCTAATAGAGGATATTCCTTAAGACTATAAACATTGAGAAAAATAAAATTAGTGAATTATATTCAATTATTGATAAAAAATTATTAATATAATAAATTTTATCTTCACTCAATACTATTGTAAAATGTCTTATAAAAAATATCAAAATTTATTTTTAAAATAATGTCTTATAAAAGTAAGGGAAGGACTATTTGTTTATGGAAATATTTTAAAAATATTAAATTAAATAATTGAAAGATTTATTCATTCAATTCCTTTCAAGGCTTTAGTCTTAATTAGTATCCTCCATTAGTGGTATATACATTCAAAATTTAAATATTCAATAAAAATATTTTAATAAAATAGAATATTTAAGTTTTACTAAATATTTTTAATTTATATAAAATAACCTTAAATATATAAAAAAAGAAAACAAAGAAAGTATTTGCAATTATATTAAGTGCGTGTTTAGATGAACATTAATAAAATTGATTTTGAGATGATGTGATTTATGTTAGAATGTTTTTACTATAAATATAAATAAAATTTAATATAAAATCAGTAATCTATCGTAGAAATTATTTTATGTTATTTCAATTCATAATTGAATCCAATATCAATTCTAATTTAATTTTTATAGAAAAATGTATTTAGGATAGAGGAAGTTTATAAATACTATATAGAGTAACAATATAATTTTTGTGTTTAATTAATTATTTAATTGTAATTAGTTGTGTGTAAGAGTGACCTGTTAGGTTGTGCCTATCTAAAATTTACTCCATCTAATAAAAATGATTAGTTTAGATGATTACAATAAATATGTCCTAAATATAGTTTTTCCAAAACTACCATTTTCTTCAATATTTATTTTTTATCTCTTCTTATATGTGTGACTACAATCTTTCTTTTGAAAGGATAAGAGGTATTTGATTCTAAAAGTAATAATAAATGCAAGAGATATTATCGAGATTAGATATCATAAAAAGGATGAAACATTTCTTTTATCTTAGTCTTATACATATGTGGTAATAAATTTACAATGTTAAGTCTTTAAGATGAGATTATCTCCCTTAAATGATACCTTTAGTTTCTTTTATTCAACATTAATCTAATTTATGATATTATTGAGTAAGTAATTTAAGATTATTTTATAATAAATATATTTAATAAAATTCTATCATATATTTATTATATTTTATATATTATTGTCTTGAATCAAATATTATGGATATATGTCTTCTAATCCATCAGATAAAAAAATAATTTATCTTATGATATATGATCGTTGTTGGTTAAAGAAAACTTTACATATGAAAGGAATCAAATATGAGTTATTCCATTAGTAGTATTCGACACACATTTTTTTCGTTAATGATTTTGTAATATATATCATAAGTTAATTAAAATAAATTTAATTTAAGTCATCGAGTCGACTCCTTGAGTCGAGCTCTTCAACAAATCACAGCCCAATGGCAATCAGATCTGGAGATAATAACAGAACTCCATACACTCACCCAAATGAGAGGAGAAGCCATAAAAAGGAAAGTCAAACGAAAGTATAACACTAATGTGGCTCCAAGAAACTTTCAAGAAAGAGACCTAGTACTCAAGAAGGCTCAATCCAATCAAATAGCAAACAAACTTTCACCCAAGTGGATTGGCCCATACCACATCCACCAAGCCATTGGGAAATGAGCATACAAGCTGCAAACTCTACAAGTCATCCAACATGGAATTAATTAGGATTTGTATCCAATGAGAGATCTTGCTCAGCGCAAACTACTCTATGTTTAAAATTAAATAGGATCTTTAGCGCAGCGACGAGTTTCGCTGAGTATACCCACAACCCGACCCACTATAAATATTTGTACCTGTTATCCGCTTAAAACTCATAGGGTACCTGCTATAAAACTATAACAATACTTATGGGTTTTTTCAATATTTGCATGTATCCACGTGTACCCACAAATATTTTTTTTAAAAAAAATTAAAATAATTTTTTTACATGAAATTTTATCAAACAAATAATTTATTTGTTGAAAAATCTAGAAAAAAATTATACTAGTTTCTAAAATATTAATTGAATAAAAATAGATTAATATAATGTATATATATATATATATACAAAATATTTAATATAAATAGAATATTCATTTTACATTACTGACATTTTTTATAAAAAAATAATTCTTTGAATCATGCATTTTTCATGAAAAAAGTAACATTGATAATAATGAAATTTGACAATTAATATTTTAAGTTTGTTTATTTAACAAAAAAATTATCTTCTTCAAATTGCATATGTATAGTATTTTGATTTAGCGGATACCCACGAGCACGAGTACTATGATACTCATATTTGTGCCGCTAAGGAATGGGTAGAAGAAAACTTGTACCCATGAGTAACAGATACCTATTTAAGGTGGCGTTTGGTTTGAGAAAATATTTTTGTTTTTTATTTTCTATTTCTTTTTTGAAAATTGTTTTTATTTTCAAGTTTTCAACATTAATAAAATATGTTTACTTTCGCTTGATATTTTATATTTTCAAATAATAATATTGTTAAATTTAATCAATTTTTGCAAAAAATATTATAAATTATTTATAATTTAAAATACATTTATATATTGTTTTTTGAGGAGGGATCCACTTACTCCAAAAACTTATTCTTTATCCTAACCTTTTATTTTATTAAAATCTAATGGTTGTAATGAGTAACTAATCTTAATAATTAGATCTCAAGAAAATGAATGGTTAAAATGGAAAGTAAGTCTTTTAAACTTACTCTTGGAGTAAGTGGATCCCTTCTCTTGTTCTTATATAATTACAATATTGATATTAAGTTTTCGCATAGTGTTAACTTTTGAAAACACTGAAAACAACTTTTTTTCTGTTTTCTATTTTCAGCGAAAATGTTTTCTAAATAATAATCAAACACATCTTCACTACTATTTTCTGTTTTCTCTAAAAATAAAAACAGAAAAGGTCCAAAATAAACGTCGCCTATATAAATTACCCGTGTGGGTATTTTTACTGATTTTATCCGCAGATGCAATTTTTTTTGTCATCCCTAATAAGTACATCTATATGTTGTTTTCAATTAATATTTTAATATGTAATTCTAATTTTCATTCTTATTGTGTATTTTAGCAAATGTAGCTTATCCTATAAGAGGAAAACCATTCTTGGATGGACAATTGATTGGATTGAATATAACAGGTTGTTTAGTTTAAAAAAATTATTTATATTTTTATTTTGGCTTAAATAAGTTTTTTATTCTTAACGTTTTACAAAAAATTATTTTTAGATCTTAAAATTTAAAAATATTATTTAATCATTGATTAACTTTTAATCTTTCTTTTTCGGTTAACGTCGTTAAAAAATTTCACACCTGCACAGTCAAATAGGTTAGGCTGAAACTTATAAATGAATAATGTTAATATAAAAAATAAATTAATTTCATGGACCAAAAATAATTTTTGATAAAACTATAGAACAAAAAACTTATGTAAACCTTTTATTTTTTATTTTCTAAAAATAATTTTTTTAAAATTTTTAACTTTAAGAAAATATGTTGTTTTTACTTTATATTTTCTAGTTTAAAAAATTATTAAATTTAATCAATTTTAGTAAAAATATTATTGTATATATTAAATACATTTATCATTTTTTTATAATTAAAATATCGTTATTAAGTTTTGCATAATTTTGATTTTTGAAAATAATGAAAACTATTTTTTGGTTTTTATTTTTCATTGATTTTTTAAAACTTTCAAGAAAAACTATTTTCTAAATTATAATCAAACATATTTTTATTACAATAGAAACATGTAAAAAACAAACGTGACTAAATATTTCATTTAACGTACATGAGCATATTTATAGTTCAACTACTCTAGGATACCAACAAAGGATCACCACGTAATTTTCTTTTAATCCCTACCTTCTGCTTGAGCAAGACTTCTCCAACAAGATTGATGAAACTTGGCCATTTCAACATTTTTTTCTTCACTAAACTTGAACAACAATGGATCTCCCACTATGAAGCCACAACCATAACATACTCAGGCAATGATAGCAGAGAAAGCATCGTAATTGTGATTGTCACTGCCCCTACCACCTTGAGGACCAGACCAGATCTGACTCCATTCCCCAACGCCTATCACTTTGTTATCATTTACTACCTCCAGAACCAGCTTGAAAGTATAACTGAGAACTTGGATGGTAAAGTATGACTGCATCAGAGTGCATTTCCCATATCACTACATCGTTGCTTATTCTGCGTTTCGGGTTTTCTCATTTTTATTTTATTTTTTCAAATATTTTAAATTTCAACCATTAAATTCACTTTAATAACATAAAAATGTCATTTCAAGACTCACTGAACAAGAATTGAAACAGAGGATCCGGACCAACGATACATACCCTCGTAAAGAATCAATGACAATATTTCATACATTCTCTGTATCCACAAAAAATATTTTATACATTCTATACCCTGTTCACTCACTTGGAATCTAAAAAAAAGGAAAGAAAAAAGATGTAGAAGCAGTTTTCAACTATGACATGGGATACGTAATTTGGATGGATTGAAAAAATCATGTATTTATGGTATGATTCCTTTTTTTCTTAGTGATAGAAACACTTCCTATTAAGATCCTCAATCAACATAAAACATTGATACATGATAATTACAACTGCGTCTGTTACATTCATAAAGTGGCAAAAACCCAACTGCATTGGCTCCGTTGTCTGTGTTTGTCTGACTGTATTTGAACAATCCCTTTCCCTTTGAAAAACTCGTCCAACAACGAGCATGGGATTTGGGGCAGGTTTGTATTAGTATGAATGCCTTGTTACCATCTAAGTTGGTGTTAGCAAATATATCCCTGTTAGTGTGGCCTATTCTTCTCTCATTTCCAAGCCTAAGTCCTTGGCTACTTGAAGGAATGCAACATCCGTATATCACTATGGCATGCTTGCAAAATGTAAGTACAATCTTGTTTGAGTAATGGCTAGGTTCAGACCCAAAAAATAAAACAATCAAGGCCTGAGTCACACCAAAAGAAATTACAGAAAAAATATTAGTAAAGGCCTCGGTCACTTTCAACCATTTAAGCATAGGAGTCATAATTAAATTACCTGCAACAGCATATTTAAGCCTCTTTTTTTCATACGATCAAGAATGAGAAAGAATGTTACTTTCAGCAGGTCAAGGAACCTCAACACCCATGGGATGAGTATCCTCTTACCATCGAGGGTATGAATGTTTCCAATGATCCCGTCCATATCGTCTGCTAGACGTTCTGTCAGAGTGGGAATTGTAACCATCACACGGTCTTCCACACCCATAAGCATCTGAAGATCTCCTGTTTGTGCCACCTCTATTACTTAACTTGGCAGCTTTTCTTATCTCCTCTTCCAGATCATACTCGGATCGCTGATATCAATAAAAATAGAAACTTATCAGATTTTCATATTAATTACAAGAATAGAACCTTAATGAAAATTATGGAACTGGACTAATTTCAAAACTTTGAACTTCCTCCACAACAAAAGCAGGAACATGGAAACAAAGGAGATATTATGTTTGAAGACCCAACTTGAAAATAAGTGTTTGAAGAAAGGAGTGAACTTGAGCATTTTAGTACAAATCTCATTCTGACAGACTTCTGGCAGACATTCTTGTTAATGCAAGGGAGACACTACAGTAAGCCATTCAATCATTATTTATCCACTACCTCTATCTTGCTCACCTAGCTCGTATTCTCAGATTATAGTTAATAATGCATCCAAATTTTCATTAACTAGTAAAAAAAAAATGTGTATAACCTTGGATGGGTCTGAAAGGATAGCATATGCTTCTCCAATATTCTGACAGAACTTCTTGCAGACATTCTTGTTAATGAATATTCTGACAGAACTTCTTGCAGACATTCTTGTTAATGTAAGGGAGACACTACTTAAGCCATTCAATCATTATTTATCAACTACCTCTGTCTTGCTCCCCTAGCTCGTATTCTCAGATTATAGTTAATAATGCATCCAGATTTTCATTAACTAGTAAAAGAAAAATCATGTGTATAACCTTGGCAGGGTCTGAAAGGACAGCATACGCTTCTCCAATCATTTTGAAAAGCTTATCAGCATCCTTGTACACCTCCTCTGAAATCTCCTTCCAAACTCGGCCTTCATCTCCACCATCACTTCTTGCCAGCAATTGACCAGCCTAGATTCAAACCAAAAACAGATAAAATAAAGTTTCCAGAGTACAAAAGTAACCTAAAAATGAGGGGGTCCCTCCTTTAAACCCAAACGGTTATACTAAGATTAACTATACTGCAGGCACAGAAGGACTCAAACCTTGTCTGGATGATGTCTGAGAGCAGCCTTGTGATATGCTTTCTTGATATCTGTCGCTGTATCAGCTGATTTGATTCCTCTGGCGTTGACATTGTAAAGAACAGAAGAGCAACTATCAGCAATAGAAAAAGTTGAAAATATGGAGGATTATTATTTGAGAATAACTGGCAGGGATTCCTCCCTCGTTATAAAGGGGAATTACATCATATCCTTAAAAAGGGAAACTAAATCCTAAATAAAGGAAAGTAAATATCACAATAAAGAATTACCTAAACAAGGCTAAAATAAAACAGGAACAGAATAATTAATAGTAAATTATCTATACAGGGAAACAATATATATAGAAGAAAATTTAGTTACAGAAATATTTCAGATTTAATCCTCTTTTGAAACCTTGTCAACACTCCCCTCTCAAGCTGGTTTAAAGATATCTTCCATGGACAGCTTGTTGTTTATGATGTCTAAGAGTTTCCAGGATAATCCTTTGGTCAAGATATCTGCTAGTTCTGCAGTGGGAACATAAGCAATACAAATTTATCCCCATTCGATCTTTTCCCTGATGAAGCATTTGTCAACTTCTACATGTTTGGTCCTATCCTTGCTTTTCCAGGAAATGAAATTTCCTTCAATGGACACACAGTATCCACTTGTGGATCATCTGTCTATTGGACTTCTTGCTCAATCAGCATCACAATATTAAGAAATTTGTGTATTTCCCTTGTCTTCATACAACAATCCTAGTCTAGGAGTCTTTTTAATGTATCTAAGAATGCAAATAACTGTATTCCAATGATCAATATGAGGATTCTTCATGAATTGACTAACAACTCCAACTACAAAGGAGATATCAAGTAGTGTAATTGTGAGATAAACAAGTCTTCCAATCAGTATCTTATATCTCTCAGGGTTTGAAAATGATTTGCCTTATTCTAAGATTGGCTTTTGATTTGGGTCCATGAGAATGTCAACATGTCTACCATTAGTTATGTTTGTTTCCTATAAAATATCAACAGCATATTTTCCTTGAGAGATAACAACTCCTTCCTTTGATTGAGTCACTTCAATGCCAAGAAAGTATTTTAAACTACCAGGATCTTTGGTCTAAAAATGACTGAATAAGAGTGTTTTTTCAGCTTAGAGATTTTAACAGCATCACTCTCTATGATAAGTGATAGCAATCTCATCTGCATAGACAATTAGGTAACACATTCCCAAGAGAAGTATGGCAATAAAAAACTGAATAATTTGCTTAGCTGCATTTCAAACCAAAATTCTGACCGATGCAACTAAATTTCCCAAACCAAGCATGTGGTTATTGTTTGAGCCCATATAGAAAATGATGCAACTTGCAAACTAGACCATATTCCTCCTGAGCAAGAGCAGCAAACACTGGAGGTTGATCCATATAAATATCTTCTCCTAAATCACCATGAAGAAAGACATTTTTAGTATCGACCTAGTGAAGAGGTTAATAACGAACAGCTGCCATAACTAGGAAAAGTCCAACAGTGGTAATCTAGGCCACTGGAGAAGAAGTGCCACAATAATCAAGGCCATAAATTTCAGTGTAGCCCTTGGCTACAAACCTAGCTTTAAAACAATCAATTTCACCACTAGGGCCAACCTTAATCAAATAAACCCATCTACAGTCAACAGTTTGTTTCCCCAATGGGAGAGGAACTTTGACAATAAAAGCATGTTTGCCTTAGAACCCGCAAGCCAAACTCAAGTAAAAAAGGAGATCTGAGACTTGGAATTGATAGAGAATGCTCTGATGAACTGGCACAGGTGACCAGTAGAGATCTGAGGGTAGGAAATGTGCACATGTGCTCCAAGGCATGGCACAGAATGAGATCAGTGTTTAGAGGTGTGTGGCTGAGAGTTTGATGCTGAAACCACTTACGTTGGGTCACATGTGACAAGACGCACCTAACCTTGATCTGGCCAAAGAAAATGGTCGTCGAAAGACGGCAACAAACAGCGGTCCAGTGACTAACAATGTTGCCGGCAATAGGGATCTGCAGAGCGGGATTGGTCCTACTCGGATACCAACTTGAGTTATTGGATTTTGTGTATAGCCAAAAATCAATGAGTATACCTCATCAGAAGCTTAATATTTATATATGAAATGAGGATAAAAAGCCAAAGGACTGAGGCTCCCTTCTAGAGTGGCTACAATAGAGTAGGTCATCATTACAAGATAAAAAAGATGATATGACAAGTATAAATATAAATACACAACTGACTTCAACAGTCATTTTAGAGGTAAAGGCTCGGTGATTTTGGTAGAAAACATACTTGGAAATGGGATGGTTTGTGCCAGGTTTGGATATTTTTTGGTGCAGGATCTAGTTCTTTTCCTAAGGGCCATGGGCAGATCAATATCAGGTGGGACCGTGGGAATTGCAATGTTACCTAAAAGTTCTTGTGGTATTTCTGCAGGGCCGTCTTTCGGGATTTATGGTTGGCTTGATGCAGAGATGATGGACTATTTTCTAGTCCTTTTAGAATTTTTTTTCGCATAAACACAATGCTCCTTTTCAGACTATGGAATTTATTTCCCTGGTTGGGCTCTTCTAAATCTGGGACAAGGTTTCCTTTATCAATTGTAGAATTTGTTTCCACATTTTCTTTGCTATCATGTTGATCAATTAAAGTTGTATTCTCAATTTACAAAATAGGAGTGGGTCATTGTTCATGCCAAAAATTATCTTCATTTATATTCTACACCTAAAGGAAAGATTATTTGAAAGTACTGTTGATGTTCCAAGAAAGTTACATTCATGCTAACATGAAGCTTCCTTGTGATGGGATTTGAACATCTATAGCCCTTTTGGGTGGGGGAATAGCCAATGAAAATGCATTTTTCTGCTCTTGGGTCAAGTATAGATTGAGAAGTAGGTGGCGTATGGCATATGCATAAAAACAGTACAACCAAACACTTTCAAAGCAAGGTCAGCATGCAATCGACATGTTAGAAAAAAGCTTTTAAATGTGTATGCATAAATAAAAACAGTACAACCAAACATTTTTAAAGCAAGGTCAGCATGCAATCAACATGATGGAAAAAAGCTTTTAAAGGTGTCTGAAGGTGTGTGTACTTTAACACATGAGTGAGCATTCTATTTATGAGATATGCTGTTGTAAGGACAGCAACCCCCCATAAATACTTTGGAACATTACTCCCAAACATGATCACGAGTTAATTCAAGGAGATGTTTATTTTTTCTTTCTGCAATGCCATTTTGTTGAAAAGTATTTGGAGATGTCTTTGTTTTAAAGAAATTCATCAAATTGCTTATTAAAATTTTCAGTGTCATCACTTCTAAAAATAGAGAATTTTGTGCCAAATTGTGTTTCTACCATTTGAGAAGAAAATTTAAATATATTAGGAACATGAGATTTTTCATGCATAAGGAAGATCCAACACATTCGGGTGTGATCATCAATAAACATTACAGTACAGACCATTTTTTCCCCAAGTTGGGTTGTAATTTGCAATGGACCCCATACATCACTATGGATCAAATGAAAAGAGGTTTAGATGCATGACAAGGTTGAGATGAGTAAGGAGTTCTATGACTTTTAGAAAGGACACAACTTTCACATTCAAAAGAAGGAAAATCAACATATTTGAATAAATTTCAAAACAAATGCTTAAGATATTGAAAATTAGGGTGCCCTCGTCTATTATGCCAAAGCCTTTTGGTCCTTAACGGTGGAAGAACTAATACCACTAAACCCTTGGGCTACTTTATTCTCAAAAACATATTCAAAGTAGTAGAGACCACCCATCATTTTAGCACTGCCAATCGTCTTCCCTGAAGTCCGGTCCTAAAAAATGCAATGACTGTTAAAAAACATCACTACAATTAGAATCCTTGCAAATTTTACTAACAGAGAGAAGGTTACAAGAATGTTTTGGTACATGTAGCACGTTTTTTAAGTCTGTATTTAGATAATGTAATATTTCCTTCTCCTGAAATTGCTAAGAAACGATCATCTGCAATGCTAATCTTTTTATTTCCAAAAACAAGGAGAATATGTTTTAAATAAGGAAGAAGATTGGTCATGTGATCAAAAGCACCTGAATCAATGATCCATGGTATACACAAGTTTGAGGTGCAATTAAAAGAGTTGGAGGTACTAAAATTACCTGTTTGTGCCAAAGAACCAACAGGAATACTACTAGATAATGAACTAGATTTTAATAATCTTATGAGTTCCTCAACTTGTTCCTTACACAGAGGTATTTGCTGCCTCATGAACTGTAGGGCCCAATTTAGGTCCTGATTTAAAACCCAATTTACTCCCCTTTAGGTGTGTTGGTCTCCCATGAATTTTCCAACAGGTTCTCAGGTGTGACGTGGTTTATTGCAGTGGTCACACCAAAGATTTGAGGAGTTCTTCCAATCTGCTGAGCTTGAACCCTTATGGGCAGTAGCTTCTACAGCCAAGGCACTGGTCTCAGGAGGTGGATCCACATTTGCTTTTCCCATCATCACACTTTTGTCAGTTTCCTCTATTCTGACCTCTGCAAAGATCTCACCTAGTGATGGCTGCGTCGCTCTCCTAATGATTCTACCACGAACTTCATCTACCTCCTCAATGAGCCTAACAAGAAACTAAAATATTCTTCCTTCTTCGAATGTTTGGTAGTATTTGGCATCTCCGGTTGACTTCCACTTGTAAGTGTCAAAGAGGTCAAGCTTCCGCCACACCAAGTTCAAAGAGTTCGAGTATCTTGTCACATTGTCACCTCCTTGCCAAATTTCTCTAGCTTGCAATGTGAGTTCATAAATTTGAGATTTATTCCAAGATCTTAATACATTTCTACAAACACTATCCCACAATTCTCTGGCTATGGAATAACACATAGTTGTTGCTGATGTATTCTTCCATGGAATTCACCAAGCAGGTCATCACCATGGAGTTTTTGGCATCCCACACAACAAGCTGTGGTTCTGTAGTATCAGGCTAAGGTTTGTCACCAGTGAGGCATCCAAGCTTTCCTCTACCATGGACATTTGAACAGATTGGAATCCCCAGGGATAGTTCAATCCATTAAATCAGAAAGAGGTGATTTGGACAGAATGAGAATCACCAAAAACAACTTTTTGCTCCTGTTTTGGAAGCTACGAATTTTCATCATTGGTGGCAACTAAGGAACTGTCAGCCATGGCTATTACTCAGAGACACAGGGATCGAGCTCTGATACCAAGCTGAAAATATGGAGGATTATTATTCAGAATAACCGGCAAGGATTCCTCCCCTTTTATAAAGAGGAATTATATTAGGTGATATCTTAAAGAAGGGAAACTAAATTCTAAATAAAGGCCAAACTAAAACAACAGAATAATTACCAGTCAATTATCTATAAAGGAAAAGAAAATAAATACAGAATCAAACTTAATTACAAAAATATTTTGGAGAATCAAATAGAGATTTAATCCTCTTTTGACACCTTGTCAACAAAAAACATGGGAGTTCCATGCATTTGAGCATTCATACATGTATTGATATTTTGAGACAAAGTGACAATATAAATGATTGACCATTGCAAAATAAATAAAAGGTTGTTCCTTGTGTAACTAGTTACTTTACAGTTACAAGCATCAATGCAAAATACACAAATGGTGCATGATACTAAGCTATGATCAGAGTGATCATGGGATCAATGATCTTTTGAGAGCCAAGTTTGGCTATTGCAGCTGGGTTTTGCAGGTCAGGTTTTGCAGCCTGGTTCGCAAAAAAAAAAAAAAAACCTAATCTTATGATTCTCTCATTTTTACTGATTCTCCCTCTTCCACTCTCAAATCTCTCCCATTCCTTCAATTCTTGTTCTTTCTCTCTACTACTCTGCCTTCTATTTGCATCCTATAACTTTGGCCATCTTTCTACTTTCTGCCTTCTCTATGCACATTCTAACATCTAACCTGAGCCACCTGCATTCTGGTCTCTACTAAGGATTCTGACTTGTGCCATCTGCATCTCTGCCTTGTGCTGATTTCAGCAATCTCCCACAGCATTCTGATCTATTTCTTTGGTTCTGGCTTCGCCTTTTGCACCAAATGAATTTTCAATTTATGTTCACTAATTTAGTTCAATGTTGAGATTTAGAATTTTTTTTTATCTGCTATTTTTTATGCATATGTACAATTTAGTTACAATATTTCATTTTGCTAGGATCTTAAAATTTGTTAGTCTTGCAATCTACTATCTTCTACCTCCTTCCCAACCCCAGGAAGGATCTCAATTTTGAAACAATTGGTTGAAAGAGACATCAAGTTTTTGGAGCTGTTAATTGTGTACAACAGCAAAAATGAGAATATTTAGGAACAATATTGATTTTTTTTTTCTTGACAACACAATTTCATTTTATATGGAAAGAAATTTTGCCAGATAATCCCCAATTTAATAATTTAATATAGAACTTACAGAATGAGGTAAACATCCAAGGGTGTTCCCTTCTTGGCTTGATCTTCCACTGAATGCAAACGTTGATGAGCTTGCCTTGATTCTTTGGTACTTTCATTGGATTGAGATTCAAGAACAGTAATATGTCTCTTGAGGTCACAAGTTGCTTGTTCATAATCTCTAACCATCTCATGTAAGGTGGCTCTTCTTGAAATTGCCTACAAAATAAGATCAATAAGATTCCATAGAAAAATTAGAGTCTAACAAAAAATAATCATATTCAACAAAACCGACCAATTTAAATGAAATTTCTAAAGAAATCCATATTTCTCCTCAAATTTTAATAGGTTAAGCTATCATTTAAGAATTTTAAATGATAAAATTCAAATATGCACCTACGATTACACAACACCTAATTTGAAAGACTTCAGATAAGTATACCTTTGCATAATTTCCATCAAGGGCAATAGCCACACTGCAGTCTGCAATGGCATCAGCAATTTGGCCCAAAGCTTGATGTGCAGCAGCACGGTTGCAGAAACAAATGGCCATAAAAGGACGTGATTTAATATGGCATGATAAAGCAGCAGTGTAATTTGCTATAGCTTCCGTATACTTTCCCAATTTAAAATTTTCATTCCCTGCCCTCTGTTGTTAAGAATAATAATAACGATAAAAAACATTAAGAGTAGGCATGATACCAGCAGTTATCAGGAAATGATACTAAACTACATTCTGAAAAACTTTCAGATAAAGCATACGAAGCTAACCAACTCATTTTCTTGTATAAAAAAACAGAATTAAAGTGGAATCAGGAATTAAAAAATATCATATGTCATAGATTAATTCATACATGAAAAAATATTATGCAACTACATCTGAGAACAATCAAGAAGTTTTAATAATTGTCATTTGGAATTCGGCACTAATTTAGGAAAAAAGGAATCTTGGAATTACCCTATGGTTTAGAAGTTCCTGTATTGTAGAAGCTAATGTCAGCGAGTCCTCCATGTTATCAATCCCACACCTACACAATTGAATTTATCACAAGGCATCCCTAACTGTTGAGAAAAGAAAATTTATCTTGATTGAAATGGCAAATGAAAAATTAATTAAATTACTTGTCAGTGGAGGTCACAACATGCTGTAATTTCTCAAGAACATTAAGTGATGCTTCAAGCCTTCCCAAATGAAAGTAACACTTGGATATCAATGACCATCTCCACAATTTTACACTAGAGTAACTATCACATAAGGAACAATCACAATTCTCTGCAGTTTTTGCCAAGAAAAAATTCTTTTCAGCAAGATGCTGACTCTGTTCAGCAAGCTGAATAGCTGCATCATACTTTTGTTGCTGCAAGACATTACAATAAATAAACAGAACTTTTTATTATCCCTGATACAAATAATTAAGCAAAAAAAAAAATGCTTATAGATGAGTGGAGCAAATAATTGCATTAAAAAATACCAAACATAAAGCCTCTGCCTTCATTTGAAGCAATTTTTCCGAGTACAAACTGATGGACAATGCCTTAGAAACTAGTTCCAATGCAGTAACAGCTGCATCAGAAGTCCTCTCTTTTAAAAGTTCAGCAGCATTATTTATACACTTGACTACTTCCTGTTCACATGTAGGAACACTTATTAGACATGAGACATCTTATAAAAGCATGGACACCTCACTAGTGAACAAACATAGAATAGCATAATTGACGATTAGTTGCTCATTGAAAGACTTAATAGCTAAGCTAGTAATCATATTGGACAGTAATATGAAGCTGATAATAATATTAATACAAGTTTTTAGCAAAAGAAACGGTCATTGACACACGAATTGACAGTATATAAAAAAAATGCATCAAAAGTGTGAGATCAACATAAAAGAAAATCATTGAAATACCTCAGCCTTATGTAAACCTTCAGCTGCTTCAACTATGATCCTCCGGTCCAAACAAACAATGCTAACTGATTCCATGCACTTATTAAAACACTGCTGAGCATTTTCTAGTTCCCCTAGCAAAAGATGACAGCTGGAGAGGAAAATCATGTCATTACTTGAGGGGGAGAAAAACTAAAAAAAAAAAAAATCAATATTTTGTGATCCAAAAGAATACAATTACAAACAAAAATCCTTACTTAGCAGCTCTCATCTGTACTTTTAGAAAGGCCGGGTCCAGAGCTGAAGCCTTCATGCAATCCTCTAGTGCTGCTCTGATCTTTCCCAGACCCATCCGTGTTGCAGCACGGTTACTATAGCACAGTAAAAGAGGCTTAACCCAGCATTCTGATCTTTCACTTGAAGAGACAGAATTTATCCCTCGTGTGTAGAAGTCCTCAGCTTTAGAAAGATCCCCATCTTTATGGGCCTGGTTCCCCCTAAATAAAATAACAATTTCACATACAAATAAAGCATGCAAAGTTAAGTAACACCCAACAGAATTCAGCACAACAAATATCAATACACTAAAATATATATGAAAGAGCTGATTTCTTTTATAGTCAGCACCTGAGTCTCCACATATCACAGGCTGCTGGAATTGTATCTAATGATTCAACATTTCCCTCCTTCAATTGGTCGCTTGTCTGAGAGCTATCCATGACATTAGAATGTGATTGCAAATTGGCAGTGTCATGTGGTGAAAATTGCAGAGAAGATACAGGCTTTCCATTCACACTAGGAGAAATACCAAAAGAGTTGCACCCCACTCTCCTTCTAAATTTCTTCTTCTGTTGACGCTTTAATGGTGGTGCACCCGCCACAGTTGACGATGCAGAAAATGAAAAATCTTTCCCCTTGGAATCATTCACACCATGAACAAAAACAAACACACCATCCTTTTGCTTCTCAGTGTTTGAGGTGAAGTCAACCCCAGAGGCACCAGCTCCACTACCCCTGCAGAATTGATTGATTTTTAAATTAGGCCAGACTATCTAAGGGCCAGAAAATTAAAAATCGTCAACAGGACTTCCATTACATGACCATAACTTGTTATTATCTAGACATACATACCTTTGATCTGTTTGTCTGGAATCTTTGCTCCCCATAGCAGGCAACTGTTGGTCTTGATCATTTGCTGTTGTTTCCTGATAGGGAGAAAAATCCATGGGTGAGTGGATACCAGAGGAACCAGGGGTTTGGGGCACATTGTTTTCCTTGGACAAATGACCTGACCCCGCCTGTTTCTTCTTTAAGGAATGAGGCTTCAATTTTTGCCTCATATATTTTAGTCGACCCTTTGGGGTGGATTCAACTTTTTTATTTAAGCTGGAAAACAAGTTGTCTTTGAAAGAAGAAGGATCCCATGCCGGGGGTTTGAAGTCTGTAAAAGACTCTTTAGAAGGTGGGGGAGAACCAGCAGAAGCACTAGCATGCGAATTCTCTGAATTTCTAGTGATATCAGCAGCACCCTCAGGATCTTTAATGTTCAGCTTGTCCATCTCATCTGATAGATTACTCATTGGAACTTCACTACGAGTAGCATCCCACACGCTGCCAACAGGTTCCGGTATCTCGACATTGACACTCGACTCTGGATCACTATGACTCCCACCAAATTCAAACTTACACACCCCCTTCCCACCCACACCGACATTGTTTCTAAAAGCACAAAAAACAAACACCCCAGAGGCAGAAAGGGTCTCTGAAACATTTTCACCGTTGTTTTTTGTTTCCGGATAACTGTGTGTAGGACTAAAAACAAATTGTCCAATTTTGCCCTCATCCGATCCCTGGGAATCCCTAACAGACTCCCAATTGCCCCTACCAGACCCAAACACAAACACGTCGTCACGATGACGGTTTTGGATCGCAGAATCACTAACGACTCCATTATTATGAATACTATTGGTTACCTTGTCCGAGAGAAAATGAGTGAATCCGGCACAAGATGCATCCTCGGCGGCGGTGGAGGTGGAGGTGGAGGTTGTGCCCCGGGACCTGACCTGCTGAGAAGCATGGTGCTTCCTCAGTTTGGCGAGTCTGGGCCTCCTGGAGCGGCCTTCAGAAGGGTTTACACAATCAGCATTGAAATGGAGGAACTGGGCGTCAGATGAAGAGGACTTGATTGGGGATTCAAAATGCACCGCCGCGGAGGAAGACATTGTCCCAGAGAGAGGAGTAGGGTTTAGAAAATGTTTCAACTTTCAACAGGTTTTGAGTCTAAGAGTTCAAATTGTTGAACTGTATTTATAATTTATAATTTAAGGCTTAGAAGTAGATTGGATAATATGAAATGAAGGTATAAATATGGAGTAGAAGGGATTGGTGAAGGAGTTGGAACTTAGAACTTGGAGTGTCAAGGTGTGTGGGCCTAACAACTTATTTACATCATTTTAAATCTGGGATCCTTTTGCTTTTCGGCTTTACCTTTTGCCTTTTGCCTTTTGCCTTTTGCTTCTACATTAAGCCTGCTCCTACCTATTTTGCAGGAATGGTAAATTGCCACGGAGGATTTTCTTTTTAAATAAAATAGAATGTTAGTTTCTTCTATATATGTATTTTTGTTTTGGTGTTTTATATTTATATAATTTTATTTTAAACTCATACAACCCATTAAATTAATTCTTTCATTCTAAGATAAGTTAGATGGTTGGCGAAAAACTTAACAGAGAGGGGGAAAAGGGAAGGAAGGTCCTCAATTTTAATCATCCAATTGACATTTAGTTAAAAAAACTAACAAACTAAATTTCGATTGATAAATAAGTTCTTCCATGTCTCACCAAAAATTGTTTTGAAATCAAGATTGTTTCTAATGTAACTATCTCACAACTATGTTTTTGTATGTGTATTTGATGTCGTGAAAGGCAATTGTGAGTCTATTAGGGATTTAAAGGGATCCGAGCAGAGATTAGGAAGAGTGGTGGTGGAAAATTTGTATGTTAGTGCTAAACCAAGCTATACAAAAAGGGAAAAGAATAATAAAAATGTTACAGGACAATAAGTTTCTTGTATGGGGAGAAAGACGGTGTCGAATTTGGAGAATTTTATACTAGTTTGCATGGAGAAATATCCTCAAAAGGTTTAAATGAAGGATCTACATGTGATCTTTTACCACTAGCTTGCATTCTGACCATGGATTCCAAAATTTGTATTGCCAATTGTTTTATTGATAATACGAGTGTAATGATTTAATTTTTTAATCTCGTGTGAATTTTTATGTTAAAAAAGTATTGATGAAACTTGCAATAGGAAGTTCAGTTAAAATATACATAAAAAAAGACGAATGTATCAATAGTTAAATTTGCTAGTTGTGTGAATGTTAATCGTAATTAATTTTAAGAAAGTATGGTGTGAGAATCATTTGATGTATCCTTCAATAAATACATTTCTCTCTTGAATCAATTCGTTTAAGGTTATGAGAAGAAGTGGTGGATGGTGTAGTAGAAAAGAGGTGGGGTGGAAACGTCACTAGGAATAAATTAGATAAGCCTTTGAAGTGAAGATGTTTGTTACAAGAGAAGAAACTCTTGATAAAAACATCAGATGCTATCAATTTGAGAAAGAAGGGACACTCAAGAAAAGAAGCAAAACTTTCAAAATTTCATTAACTCAAGTGTAAAATTTACAAAAGAGTGGTGAGATCTGTATATAGGAGAGAGAAGGCTTGGGCCGTGAGAAATAAAAGAAAAAAAGAGAAAATTTTAAATTTGAATTAATGAACATATGCTCCTAAAACCAAGGATCTTATATTTAACTACGTGTCATGTAGGATGTCATGTGACATTAATTTAAAAATGGAACCTCTAGGAGGGAACAAGGGTTCCACCTGTCTCCTTTATGTTTTATGTGCTAACTAACTGGGTTTTAGTTAGTAAAGAGAGAGTGTGGTTAATAAAACAACTCATCAACACTTCTAATAGGCTCAATTAACTAATACACTCCACAAAATTATTAGGCATACCTCCTAGGCCCTAAACTCATGAAAATAAATGTTAAATACAAGACTAAGGAAAAAAAATATAGATCACTCCACCTAAAAAAAACAAAGCAAATATAAGGCAAAAAAAGAAACATGAGGACTAAGGCAAAATCTTTATGCTCATGAGAAGGTAAGATCTTTCTCTATCAATTTTAGCCATATCCTCCTGTATCCTCATAACCATAACCCTAGTAATAAGTCACTTGCTAAGGAGGAATGCATCACCATTGGTTCCCACAATTGATCATTGGTCTTGTTTGGAGGGTTGATGACCAAGGACAACAACTAAAAGGGGATAACAAATTTTTAAAATGCATAAAAGTGTATAGTAATTTTTCTATTGTACTAGTTCACACAAGGCTTGGTTTGGAAAGACAACAACCTTGGGTTTATATCTCAAAAAGGTCAATAAAAAGTTTAAAATATTCTATATCAACATATGTATGTATAGTAATTTTGTATTGTTTTATTTGAAGTACATTGGAAAACAAAAATAATCTTATTTATTTCAATTATACCAATTACATTGTTAACTCATATTTATAATGGTTAATCTCACTAAAAAGGAAAATAGAAATAAATGCAAATAAAGATATAAAAATAAAATCTAATAAAATAATAAATATTTGGTCCTAATAATTAAATATTATTTTCAATATTCCTCCTCAAATTGGTCCTAATAAAAATATCAATTGTTTGGAGTTTTAGTGAGACATGATTTATAGTCTTCAAACTTCTACCTATATTATCCTATAAAGTCTTACATATACCTAGAGTAAGGGTTTGATACTTAGTACCAGGGTTCCAAAAAAGATAACCATAGAAAGAGTTCTAAAATACATTAGATAAAACAACCATTGAGGGTTCCATGTTGGTTCATGTTGAGCACGAGGGTTTCATATTCTATTTAAGAAGTGTGGTAAGATCATGGCCAATGAACAATGGAGAAGGCAGACAGACCACCATTGGAAGACAACATATGTAATAAGTTGGAAGAGATCCCAATGTGAATCCTAACACCCACAAGGATAAAATTAGTAATAACGGATCCTGTGCTAATCTTAATCTTTATGTTGATTGAACAATTTCATCAAAAATGTTATATCAGACGCACCAAATAAGGAAGAAAAGTGTTATTATTTTTAAAATATTTCCTGCAATAAAAGTTGGGACGTACTATTACAAAATTGGAAACCAAGTTACTATTGTCAAGTAAATTAATTATAAAGATAAATGGAAGGACTACATATAGGTTAACAAGAGGTAGTGAGTAATAAAATTAAACAAAAGAAAAACTCTTCAATCACATTTTACCCATTAATATTTTAGTAGAAGTTATATAAACTAAGGTTGTAATTGTATGAGTTGTTTTAAAATAAGAACAACAAAACTGTAGAATTTTAAAAATAGGAGACTTGTATTTAAACCTTAAATAAACTTAATCATTTAAAAAAGATAATAATGTGATTAATATATAACGTATCATCATTTTTTTGTAATTGTATATTTATATTTATATTTATATTTAATTATTTATTTCAAATATAATAGTTAATTAAATTTCGACATATGACAACCAATAATTTAAATTATTTTATTAATAAATAAGATTCTATACTTAATTTTATACTTAAGTTCATTATAATAATTTTTATTTAATTCAATTTACATAAAAATATTATTTATATATTAATTCCATATCATAAACTCTGATACCAAGAAACGGAAAGAAAATATAAATAAAGAGAAAGAAAAATAAAAGAGAGAAACAAGAGCTGGATTTATACGGCGGTAGTCCGCTCAATATCAGTTATCAAGGGCACACCTGAAGATACAGGCTTACAAATCCCAGGTTTTCGAGAAATCAAAGGTAGAAAGAGAAAGAAAAATAAAAGAGAGAAACAAGAGCTGGATTTATACGGCGGTAGTCCGCTCAATACCAGTTATCAAGGGCACACTTGAAGATACAGGCTTACAAATCCCAGGTTTTCGAAAAATCAAGGGCACACCTGAAGAATCAGGCTTACAAAACCCAGGTTTTTAAGAAGAAGATGAGAAAGAAGGTGAATATACAAACATATGATAAGCCTTTAAATGATTATCGCATCTTTAAGTATTTATTGTTTTAGGCATCCGGAGATACCTTATAGGTGAACTACTCCATGCTTTAAAAATATAAACGCATAAGAAAATACTTACAAAAGGGGAATAAGAGAGGAGGGGTTGCAGAAACCTTTGAATTTATTGCTCAGGAAAGAGATTTACAAGAGGAGAGAGAAGAAATGTAGAGAGAAGGAGGAGAGTTTTTGGAGAGAGACAGAGATGTGTAGAGACCTTGCTCAGTATAAGAGACTTACGGGTCTATTTATAAACAAATTTTATAACCGGAAACTGGCTGATGAAGTCACCTGTAGATTGGCAACTGGCTGTGTAAGTTTTTACCTTTCAATCTATTACAGCAAAGGTAAAATTACTATGTCACAGGTAAAAGCTTTATTTTGTCCGCGTGATTGATGCGGTAAATTCTTGGAATTCTTCCTCCATTTGCTCAGGAAGAGATTGGTTGTCTTCTTCAAATGGAATAGAGGATACTCCTGGTGTATTTTGGCCATAACAGCCAACTTCTTCGTAAATTTCTTTGTAAATCCTTTCTTTCTCGAAGTGTCTGACCAGAGAAGGATTAGCTTCGGTAGCAAAAGGATGAAATTTGGATCCCATACTCTTTTTCCAATAGAGTTTGGTATCTTTAGTTTCTTTTAGTAGGATCAAAGTTTCTGAGTCATGTTTGGAGAAATTCCAGTTTGATCCTTCTGTGTAGGCCTTCCAGAGATTATATTGGTAGGTTTTGTTTTTATTTAATGATAATCCTTTTAAATCATCATGTTCCATTGACATAAAAGGATGAATTTCTGGGTTTGTTTCTGTGTATAATTTTATGACATGTGTGGGGAAGCTATCTGCAAGATGAATGCTTCTCGGGGAAGTGATGATTGGAAGTGCTACTTTCTGCATGTGTTCCGCCTGGACTTCATTTATGATGGAGTTTAAAGGGGCGGAGAGTGAACTAAATCTGTCTATTGGTGGGATTATCATTGAATGGAGACACCCGACTTCTAGAAAAGACATGGGTGTTATGAGGCAATCCCTGTATAAATGTTGTTCAAACTCTTCTAGGTTTATTTGAGCTTTTCGAACAAGAAACCTAAGCTGACAGGTGCAGTCTTTGGTTATTGTTTTACAATAGTCAGATGAGACTAGACATATGGTTTTATGGTTGAAGTAAGTTTGTATTTTTACAAATAAGTCGTTGTATTTTATGGCTTCTAAGTGTAATTCGAACAAAAATTCTTGAATCAAATTAAATTTACTTAAAAGGATATTTGGATTAAGGCTGGAGGGAATACTACTAGTGGCACCAACATATGTTTGTGTTTGAGCTCTAGGCTCCATTTGTAAGGCAGATTTAATTTTTTCTTCATCAATAGTTTCAAGACGAATTGTCATTTGTGCTTCTTCTCTGGAGTAGAAGCCTTTGTATGTAGACCATAATTAGTCTTGTTTTGCTTTAGAGAGATCTTTGAATGAGGTGTATACCCCTTTGTTAGGCCCATTTATTAGGGCAAAATGTGTAAATCCTTTACCCGAAGGTGAGGCCGGAGAAGTTAAAACAACTCCTTGATTGTTTTGTCCACAAAAGTGGTAAAGTGCACATATAATGCTTTGTTTCACTTTCGTGACTTGTAATTCATTTTGTGATGTATATTTTGGAATATTCCAAATGTTGTCAATCAAAACATTAAGTTTGATATTTGTATTATCTCTTCCAGGATACTGGAAAATATTTGTAAGAATCGGCAACTCTTGTTTGCCATATTTTGTGTATTGGTCTACCTGAAAAGACGACCTTACTTGTTTAGGGCCAATAACTCTTTTCTTTGTATTTTTCATTAAATGGATATTTGTGTATTTGACCAAACAGGTCTTTGTAGAGAATTCTGTCTTCACTTGATATACCTGGATAAAATATCAGCACAGATATTGTCAGATCCTTTTATATGTTCAAAACAAATGTTTTTTCCCAAAAAATTTATGTAGTCTTTAAAGAGCAACCATCTTTTATGTGGTTTTTTATCATTATTGATTTGGTTTTTACCATAGGAAATTATGGCTTCACAATCTGTTCTGATTGTTATTTCTTTCTTATTTATCAAAAATAGTTTGAATGCATCCATTGCGTGTATGATTGCATTCACTTCATAGTCTGTACTGGTTTTGTAAATTTTGGGTTTTGTTGTATATTTTCCAGAGGCATAACTGCATATTTGTTCTTCTGTTTTTGGTAAATGTTTATTTTTCTTGTGTTTGAGGATTGCTCCCCATCCAAGTTCACTTTCATCGCATTCGATTATTAAATAATCTGAATCTAATGGTAATTGTAAAGTTGATATATTTGTTACCATCTGTTTTATTTTTTGCACTAATTTTATGTCTTCAGAATTAAATTTCCTTTCTCCTTTTAATGCAGTTTTGTTGTATAATAGAGATGTGTATTTTCCTAGATTAGGAATAAAATTTCTTGCATAGTTTAAGAGTCCTAAAAAGGATCTAAGAGTCTTAATGTCTTCCATTTTATCTGGGAAGTTTTGTATTTTTTTAGAAATATGCGCTGGAGTTTTATAGTTTCACTACCGATTTCTGTTCCAAGAAATTCAATAAAATTTTTGCAAATTTTCATTTTTGAATTTGAAACTATTAGTCCATAATGTTCCAATTTATATAAAACTTGTTTTAGATGATGAAAATGATCATTTTTTGTTTTGGAAAATACTAGTATGTCATCAATATAGACACATGTAAAAGATTTATCATTTTTATAAATATTATCTATTTTTCTTTGGAAAATTGCAGGTGCATTTTTTAGAACGAATGACATAACGTTCCATTCAAACAGTCCTTCGGAACAAGAGAAGGTTGTCCATTTTTACTTGATGAAATCCACTTTTTAGATCGAATTTAGAAAACTATTTGGCATCTTGAATTCGGTTTATTAAAACATCTTTAGAAGGGATCGAATATTCATCTTCTACTGTATTATCATTTAGTCTTTTATAATTGTAAACCATTCTTGATTTACCCCTTTTCTGTTCAGAAGATTTGTTGACTATAAAAGCCGGACTTCTGTGTGGACTCACACTAGGTGATATAACTTGTAATTTTAGTAAAGTTTGTATATGGTTCTGACATTCTTCTTGTTCCCAATTATTGAATTGAATGTCTTTTGTTTTAATAATTAAGTCTGGATTAATGATTTCTAATTTGCATGTTACGGGATCTTTGTCCCAAAATTTTGTAGGATCTTCTCCTATTATGTTTGTTTTATTTAGCCTGTCAAGAATTTGTTGAATACTTTCAAATTTTATAGATTTTGAAATTTTTATTGAAGTAAAGGTTTCAACTGTATTATCAAATGTATTAAAAAAATAATCGTCATTTGTTTCATCTAATGTGTATAGATATTCTGTAGTGCAATCACATTTGTCAGAAAATGTTGAGTTTTTGCAATTACAGTCATTATTATTTGTTTCTTGTTTTACAGAATCTCCACTGACTATTGATGTCATTTGTGTTTTGTGACTTATAGTGACATAGTCTTTGTTTATTGTGACTGATCTATTTTGACCTCAAATGAAATCTAGACCAATTACCATATTTTGTTTAGATGGGACTAAATTTTCTACCCTCATTGATTTTATGAAAATTTTATTACCAAAAAAATCACAATTTGTACTAAACTGAAGAATAACATTGTTGACTTCTTCATCATTTATCATAATCTCATCGGACATTGTCCTAGTTTTTTGGATATGTTTACTTTTAACAATGTTTTGTTTTGAAGTTATAGTTTTGCATATAACTGTTTCCGAACAGCCTGTATCTAATAAAGCTTGTATAGTCTTCTCTGTTGATGGTTTATTATTTATTTTTGGGAAAGTTAATTTAACTAATACTTTTAGAGTTATTAGTTGTTGTTTGTTACAAACTAATGGGATACTTCCATTGTTCCCATCATGTTATTATGTTCAGCTGAGTTACTGGATTCCGAGAGATCTATTTTACTTTTCCCTTTTATTTGTATTTCTAAAAAAATTACCTTTTCTTCTAGATAATTTATGCGAGTTTCTAGTACTGAAATTCTAGTGTCAATTAAATCCTTGTTATACAATTTATTTATATTTTCTTTCTTTTCAAAAGAGGGTATGTCTTGTTCTTGTATATCTAAGTGTTTTTCTACACATTTAATACAAAATTTTTTATAACAGAGTGGGCAATGTGCCCTTTTTGATATGTGAAAATATCTTTCACAATATGTGTAAGGGATTGATTCAGTTCCTGAGTAAAACTGTATTTTGTGAGAACAAGGATTTGTATCTATGGTTTTCATTAGACAATATCCTAAATCGTCTAGTATTTTTCCCATTTCGTTGTATTCTTCCCCCATTGGGAAGTCATTTTTGTTGTTAGAATATAAGTGACTATATTTATTATTTGTAAATTCATTTATTAAATCATAATTTTTGTATATCTTTTCTGAATTTAGTTCATCTGTGTATTCTGTTATGCTAATGATAGACAAAATTTCTGAATCAGTAGATACATCTTCATCAATAGGAAGAAGATTCATATGGCAAGATTTTATTAAATTTGCTTCTTTTGTATAAAGATTTGAGATGTTCGGACAATCTCGTGAAAAATGTCCTGATTGATTACAAGCAAAACATTTTAATATTTGTTTGTAAGTTTTATTATCTCTAAATTTCCTAACATGTCTATTAGGATTTAAGGTAGGTTTTCTAGCATTAGATGCCCTTATTGTATACGTTTTCCTAGGATTTCTTGGTCATAAGTATTTTTGTGTATCCGTATTTCTAGGTTTATTTCTAAATATATTTCTTCTAGTTTTAAACTTATTTTGGGAATATTGTTGAGGTGTGTATATCTGTTTACAGACCCCAGCATCAGAATGCTTAAGCTGTTTTTGTATAGCTATATGGGAACAAGTGTCTTCCATTATTTTCATAATGTGTTGTATTCTTATGGAGAGGTTATTCAGCATGGGAGCAACCTCATCATTTTTCCAATTTTCTCTAATTTTTTGACCCAGTTTTCCTGGAAGTTTGAGAAACATTTTGTCTCCTACATTAACATCATTAAAGCATCCAGCTATAGATACATACAAGAGATAGTCTTGGCAGTATTCTTTTATTTTACTATAATAATTTTTATTTAATTTAATTTACATAAAAATATTATTTATATATTAATTCCATATCATAGTAATTTTTTAAATAGTATTATAGTAATTTATTTTTGAAAATTTTAAAATAGATTCCGTATTATAGTAATTTTGTAAATTTTTGTGTAATTTAATTGATCAACCATATTAATTAATTGTTGACTAAAGTAGAACTATGTGATCATTTATTTTTATGCATTCAATCATAATTATTTTTGAAAAAAATTTATTACATATAAATGATTTATGAAATAAATTCCATATCATAGTAATTTTGTAAATAGTATTCTAATTTAAATTGATAGTTGAATAAATTTCGACTATGTTAATCAATAATTTATTTATTTTATTATAATTTTTTTATTACATAAATGAATTATGAAAATAAATTCCATATTATATATTTTAAATAGTTGTTTAATTTAAATTTATCATACTTTCAGAAGAGGCTTTTGGTTTTTCAAAAAGTACTTTTTAGAAGCATTTTATTATCAATGTTGTGATCTATGATATTTTATTGTTAACTCATAAAAAAAAGCATAAAATAAAATGAATATGGAAGTATAAAATGCCTCTTCTTGTTGTAATAAGAAAGAATAAAACCTCCTATGATTTCTATTATCCACTATTAATAAAATTATTTAAGTAAAAACCAAAAATAATCATAAATTGTATTAAAGTAGAAGTAAATATTGATAAATGTATAAAATAAAAATAAGGTTTAAAGAATAATAAAGAAAAATTGCATAAATATATAGTAAAAATAATCAATTAGAGTACAAAATTAGTGTTTAAAGAATAAAACAGATAAATTAGAATTAGAGTTTATATTAAGACCCTGTTTAGAAGAGCTTATTTACAACTTATTTTAGTTTGTCTTATCATATAAATACATGCAAATGTTTGGATAAATTTATAAAAGCACTTATATATGCTACATATAAGTTGTTTTAGGCTTATTTAAAATTTGCATTCCCTTCAACTCCCACCTTTAACCTTTTTTTTTTTTTGTCTCATGAGTAAAACCTGCTATAAAGTCTCTCTCTCTCTCTCTATATATATATATATATATATATATATATTCAAATACTTTATTTTCACATAACTGTTTTAAAATTTATATATCCAAACATAAATTAATAGCTTATTGAATTTCAGAACTTATACTATGAAAATATTACATTGTGAAATATAATTAAATAACACTAGCCTTATAAAAATATAAAGAAAAGGATTTTGAGGATGAAGTCAATTATTTATTTATTTTTGGCTTAAATGCAATTATAGTTCATTTATTTTTCAAAATATACTATTTTGGTCCTTCTATTTTAAAATAGAGATGTTTAAGGATTGTTTTTATTTAGTTTGAGTTTTTTTAAGAAAACTGAGAAAAATATTCCAGGAATACAAGAGAAACTAAAAAGCATGTTCAAATACCTAATTTTCAAAGAAAATTGTTGGAAAGTAGAATATTGGTTTTCCAGAAAACTAGAAATCTATCAAAAGTAGTTTTCTAAATTTGGAAAACTGAAAAACATAGTTTCTTCTTTAACCACACTGAGTTCCCTTACCCCTTTCGCGCTCCATCTTTCACACATCTTTCACCGTAACCTATGTCACATCTCATGCTTTTTCTCCTTCTACGTCTCCTACTTTGCCACCTCTCTGTTGCCATTTTTCACAATTCTTCTGCATCTCCACTCTAACATTCACTACCTTTCTGTACAGGGATGCATTTGCCCTCCCCATCCCTATCCCTAGAAAGTGTGTGGCGAGACAGGTATAAAGAATATAAGTATGAACTTTTAATCCTGTCCTCATCCCCGTCAGGTATTTTTGGGTTTAGGTTTCCCCCGCGAGTATCCCATTATATTATTTTTTATAATTTATATTTAAATTTACTTATAATATATTAAATAAATTATATATTAAATTGTTAATTATATTTTAGTTTTAATGGTCCACAGAAGTATAGATTTGTACACATACATGTGAAATTTTGTTTAACATATAATTATATGTAAAACATAGAAGCGGGGCGATAGTAGGGACGGGGACGGGGACCAACAACATGGGTTTTTCCTGTCAAAATCGGGACGGACATGATTGTCATCCCTACTTACGCTTCTTTCATGCCTCCTACTTTAACCTCTACCACCACTTTGTCATCATTGTTGCCACCTTTCATACTCATTTCACATCTCTCACTACGACCTCTACCACTTCTTTGATACTGTCATCGCCACCTCTCACGTTCTTTCCACACCTCTACCTCAACCTTCACCACTTCTCTTCCTTTGTTGCCAGTGCCTCTATTGCCACCCGTTTGCTATCACTACCTTCTTTATTTGTTGGAAAATGAAAATATTTCAAAATTGAATGTATCTAAACACATTTTTCCAAAAATTCATACTTTTATAGGAAATAAAAATTTGGAAAACTGGCTAAAAACTATTCCAAAAAAATAGAAAATGCAACTAAAATACCCTATTTTTCCAAGAATACAAGGGATTGAAGAAAAAAACATGTTCAGAGACCAAATTTTGAAAGAAAATTGTTTGAAAATTGAAAACTAATTTTCCAAAAAAACAAGTTTGTCTCTTTATTTTTTCAAAATCCATAATTTTGTTCCTCTATTTTAAATTAGAGACATTTAATCCTCAATTTTTATAAAATTTATTATTTCGTTCTTTTGTAAATTTAATAGTATTTACTACTAAATAATTAACTTGGTATCACTAAAATATAGTGACTTGATTTTGACGTGTGGGACAGTGAAAATAATTTGAGAGAAATTTTTTATTCTAAAAAATATTATTCTATTTTTTTATCTTTTTATTTATTTAATTTTTTTGTCTTTTTAGGCTTGCCTGGAATTAACTTCTGCTTTTACGTATCTCTAGGTGCAAAAAAAAAAATAGAGTTTAAGTAGTTATTTGAGTATTTCTATGTTAATATTTTTAATTTTTTAATCTTTATTAAGTTTAGGATTTTTAAACTATCAGTACTCATACATTCAAAATTTAAAATTGAAAAAGGTATATACTAAAACCAATTCGTTAGAACATTTTTATGTTATATTATTTTTATAATTTAGAAATATAATTTTGACTAAATATTTTAATTTTTAGAAATGAGATTTAAGAAAATAAATTGTCACAGTTTATGTCCGAAATCTTAAGATTAAAAAATGTTACATATAATTAATCATTTGATATCTAAAAGGTTACAAAATAAGGAATGTAACAAGAAAGTTAAGATATTATATGTTCATTATAAATTAATTTTAGAGCAAAAATCTTGATAATTGAAATTAATTAAAGAAAAATTTAAGTACACCAAACTATTACAATAATTTGTATTTTAAAGTTTTAGAAGGTAAAAAAATTTCTCATCTAATTAACCTCTTTTTTCCCTTATAAAAAACTTAAATACTAATCCTAATTAAATTATAAGTAGATAAGTTTGAATATTTTTCGTAAGACAAAATTTATTAATTTTCTTTTTATGAAATTGATATATAAATGAAAATTTATTATTATCATTCTTTAGTAAGAATGGGATTTAATTGTTAATTTATTACTTGTTGTTTCATGTATTTGCATTAATATCTTAACTAGATTGAAAAAAGTATTTGGAAAAAGGAAAATGATAGAAAAAGAGAAAGAAAGAAAAAAGAGATAAGCCAAAATTGGTTTGTATTTTAGCATCAAACTCTTTTTCTCCATATACCTCATAAGGTTTTCCCTACACCTCCATAATATATTAAAAGAAAAAAAAAATCTTAAAGTGGCCATTTAGACAGGATAATCTAGATTTTGTTTTTTCTAAATCCAAATTACCTACTGTGGACACCTCATATCAATTTTAATGAATTTAGATTGGGTTGAATTTTATTTTTTTACAAATTTGGATTGCCTAATTGAGACTTAACGTGTCTCCGACCCATTCTCTTTGACAACTCTAAGGTTGAGAAACGTTAGGTCCTCAATGACACCTTCATGCCCTCAATCTCCTTCATCGGTAACTATCACGCCCGCTCCTTCCATAACACCATTGAACCCTTTTCATGCCTGCCTTAATCACTTCTACCTCAATTTCCTTACCTACAAGCACAATGCATTTTTCCCACTCTTCTGCAACACCTCTAAACACTTCAAAAACCTCAAAGAGAAATTCATTGCTAATTCCGCCAAGGCCAACTTCAATTCCTCCATGGTGCAACCAACCTTCAACTTCCTGGTTTGCCTCCTCATCGATAAAGATCCCTATGAAACCAAAATCTACATTGAGTTTGGATTACTTAATTTGGACTTGTAAAAAATAAAATCTAGATTACCTAATTCTGATTTATTAAAATTGGCATGAAGTGTCCAAAATAGGTAATCTGAATTTGGAAAAAACTAACTCTTGATTATCCAATCTGAATGGTCACTAAAGGGTATTTTTTTCCTTCAATATATTATGGAGGTGCAGGAGAAATTTTTTCTGGTGGAGGGAGAAAAAGCCTCAAAATACAATGAAAATGCAAAACCAATTATAAAGAAAAGAATGAGCTAGGCCCAACGATGATCACGAAGAGGTATGTTTTCCTTTAATAGGGCTCACTTAGGCCATCACATATAAGTAAGTACCTATATATCAAAGAAAAGCATAAAGGGATTAAAATTCCTAATTGAATGAAAAGAGCATGTGGCAACAAAGAGAGAGGAGAAACCGAGATAAGATTGATAGGTAAAGGGAGAAACGAATAGAAAGAATGTCATGCCAGAAGTGATTTTGATGCCGCCTCCACCATCGAAAATCATTATTATGTATATATTACGTGTATTAGTATATAAAATCAACTAATTAACTCCCAACATTGAATATATATATATATATATATATATATATATATATAAAATATGTATATATATATATATATATGTTTAATAATATTTTTATTTCTTTATAAGTCTTCAAGTTTATTTTATTTTTATTTCACTTTTCTTTTTAACTATATTTTCTATAATTACTTCTCATATTTATATTTATTATTTTTTCATTCTCTTACTAATAAAGATGAATATATGTCCCAATAAGTAGAAAACTATAATTTCTAACAATTTTTGAAGTTTCTATTTTTATTAAATGATTCTTAATAAAAATTAAATAATATTATTTCATACTCAAAATTAAAGAATGTTATTTCATTATTCAAAGTAGAAATATTTTATTTTTATTATTATCAATTCAAAAATTATTTTAATAAATTAGAGGGTCAATTTTTCTTTTATAATTTCAAACACTATATATAGGTATATAAAATATTATTATATCATTAGAATTGCTAATGAAATTTCGAAGCTAAATTCTTTTATCTTGTAATAATTATATTTTTAGTTAAATTTATATTATTTTTATTTCATGATATATTGATGATAATTGTGATTTTTAGTTGTTGGTTAAATTTAATATATTAATTAGAAATATTTAAATTTTTATATTCTGATACCTAAAATAAAATACTATAATTCCAATTTTATATTTATCATAAAAAAGATATTACCATTTCATATTAAAATTTACAACTATTTATTTATTTATTCTCGATAATTTCAGTTGTGCTTTTTTATTTTAACCATGATATTGGTTCAAATTAATCATCACGAGTAGCAATGTTGACTAAACTTTATAGAGAACTTTGAGTGTATAAATACAAAATGAACATTTTTGTCCAATTTGTTTTTGTTCTATATCCAAAGTTACATAATTAAGAAGCATAAGTTACTGTCACTTGTGTTAATCAATGTTAGTAATTTTGTATATTTTATCTTTTTAAAATTTAAACATTTAAAAAATCATTCAATATAAAATTTTAAGTGTAATTAACACCAATAACATTACATTTTATAATCATGTACACGTTATATATGATTTTAGATAAAAAAATTAACATAATAATTTTAATAATTTATAAAAATAATATAAAATTTTATTTATACAAATAACATAAAATTTTAGATTTCTTTTCATTTGGAATCATTTAAAGAAGGTGCAGAACCGACCTAATTCTATGCACAAGAAAAATTGTCACTAACAAATGTAAATATAAATATAATGATACATATAAAGATAAAGATTAAGTTGTTATCTATACGAAAATAAAAATAAATAATTTTTTTATTTTTTTATTTAAATAACTTTTAAAATATTAAAAAAACTTTAAAACAAATGGTGTGAAGACGCATGCTGCTGATGTCACGACTCCGCCTAGGCCTCTTGATCTGCCTTATGGGAGGGGAGACTCACATGGGAAATGTAGGTCCTTCAGAGATAAACTTATGGGAGACAAGGAGGTTGCACTTCGTTAACCATGGGTTGACCTTATTCAGAAAGAGCTTTTTTATATTGAGTTAAAGGATGGGAATCGGTTGAAGCCCAAGTGTTTTCGTTATGAGAAGGTAGTATAGTCATTACATCCATCATGGAACGAGGTCGTGATTATCAAATTGTTGGAGAGGTTTGTGGGATATTTTACTATGAAGGAGAAGTTACGAGCAATGTGGAAGTTAGTAGGAGGATACGATGTTATGGATATTGGTCATGGGTTCTTCATGGTTAAGTTAGATCTTAGAGTGGATAGGGAGAAGGTTATCTCACGAGGGCCTTGGATGATGTTGGATTAGTATCTTGCGGTGGGGAGTGAGTCTTTGATTTTGTGGCTGCTGAGAAGAAGATTGATAAAACTTTAGTGTGGATTCGGTTTCCCAGTTTGGGTATGGAGTATTATGATGAGAGTGTCTTGTTAGCTTTGGCGCCTACAATTAGATGTCTAGTAAAGGTAGACTTAATGACATTAAATGTAGCTCAAGGAAAGTTTACAAAGGTATGTATGGAAATTAATTTAACTCAGTCGATAGTTGGAATATTTTGGTTCTGGCGTTCTTGGTTTAACATAAAGTATGAAGGGTTGCACCTATTATGTGTGTGTTGTGGTCATTATGGGCATGTCGCACGTACTTGCCCATCTAAGACGCAACCTCAAGACAAAGCACTAACGGGCTCACAGGGCGAAAAAGATGATGGAGGTGGTCCTCCATGACAGCGACACTCGATATTTCTAACCCTAGAGGAGATCATGTTGAGCAGCATGATTTTAATATTCCAAAATCTAAAATACAAATATTCGAATAAATATTCAGTTAAGAGAAGATAGATTAAGTTGTTAAAAAAAAGAAATAAAAAAATTTTATATCACTTTGAATAACAAATTCAGATAATATTAATAGAAATAAGATAAAACAAATAAAAAGATTTGATATCACTCTGAATAACAAATTCAGATAATATTTCCTTTAAAATAGAAATAAGATAAAACAAATAAAAAGATTTGATATTACTTTGAATAACAAATTCAGGTCCTTTAAAATAGAAATAAGATAAAACAAATAAAAAGATTGATATCACTTTGAATAACAAATTCGGATAATATTCCTTTTAAAATAGGAATAAGATAAAAATAATTAAATATTTGATACAATTTTGCATTTAATCTGGTAAAATCAATCTTTTATAGAAGATATAGAGAGAGGAAAATCAACCCTAAACTACTATATATAGGGTTAATTAGTTCCCTCAAATAGGAGCAGAAAAATTAAAGTGGTGAGATCTCGTGTCAAGAGGTGAGTAAAACTTTTCTTTAAACCCCTCCATGGTATGTTTTAAAGAAATACAATTTTTAAGGTTTTTCATAACAAGAAAGAATTTAAAAATACTAGTAGAACAACTATTTTGTTATCGATCATTCATGAATTTTAACATAATTTTAGGTGTGCAAACTATAGGAATTATGTATACTATTTTGACTCTTGTGACCGAATAGAATTCATGCTGCGATTACGCATATTATTTTATAGCTAGAATTTGATTTGATTTTATCAATTTGATTTCACCACATTAACGTTCACATATATAATGCCTAGAAAGAAAGCTTTTACAGTTACGAACTCGGGTAATGGTTGAAAATAAAACTCAACTTTGCCTTCTTTTTGTGTACTCAAATTCAAAGTTTTATCTAATTATTATTATTTTTCTATTGTTATTACTCAATTATGTAAAAAGTTAACTCAATTGTTATATGCTATATTGGGGTATTTAGGTCACAATGACAATTGGTGCATGATGATTCTCAAGATTTAATTGAGAATTGTTTGAGACATATTCCTTTAACGTGAAGATAAAAATTGAGATACATTCATCCAAGATGGATGTATAAGATATCTCCGTTTAATACGGGGAAGAAGTTTTAGATACCTTCATCTGGGATGGAGAAGAGATTCTGGATACCTCCATAATAGCGTGGGGAATGCAGTAGGATGTCATTGTATGGAATATGAGCTCATAAACCCTTTCGAAGAATCTATTAAAAACCTTGGTTCTGGGAATCATAGAGTCGGAGCGAGTGGTCTTGAGCATCACTATTTTTTGCAGCGATTGTGTTATGAGAGTGTTATTTAAAATACCCTTCTCTTTTTGTGTTTGTAAATTATTCATATTAGACATTATTTGGAATAAATCATTTTGTTTAATAAAAAGAAATCTCCTTTATTTGCGGATACCATAGTTATTTTTCCAGATTCCGTACTTGGGAACAACGTTATTTGTGAACCTATTTTAAAAATTGTTTTACTCATTGAGATTTTCATCTCATTTTAAAATTGTTGTTTTCAGAGTCAGAAGAAAAAGAAGCTGTGAAGGCTAAGGAGACATGAAGACTTAGCCCATAGTTTAGATTTTCCTTCTATGAATGTTGCTATTATAATTTGAAAGAATTTTCCTTTTTATGAACGTTGTTATTACATTTATCCTTTTTATTATTTTGAGATTTTATTTCTATTTATAATAATTACTTAATTATTGTACCTTGGGTGTTATTGTAATGAGGATGTTACGTTATGGTATAAGAGCGGTTTGATTCTAAATCAGACTATAGTAGTTCTAATCCTTTGACTACAATATTTAAGCTTAGGTTCATCGGTACTACTACATAGAACATTTGCCTTTAAATCATATTTTACACTTCAGCTTGTTGTATGCATATACATCAACTATGTCTTTTTTGTCTTTTCCAAGCACCAAGACCCCTCGATGCAACGAGGGGTGAAGTACTTCTATTGGGTGATGATGTATTTCAAGAGAAGGAATGAGATAGTCTTCAGGAGGATATGAAGGTCGTCATGGAGGGGATGGAAGGGTCTAGAGTACATCTGGATTAGTGAGATGGTTCTACCCTTGTTTTCCTTAATATATTGATGATGAGTAGAAACCATTGTAACTTTGGAAAGTTCGAGGTGTTTCTGGGAAGCTAAATAAGTTGCACATTAAAGAAACTATTTGTAGGTCTCGACCAAAGATTATATTTCTATTTGAGGTTCATGTTCAGTTTGCAAAGGTGACTTCATTTTGGGATCAAATGGGTTTTTCTTCTATAGGGATCCAAGAAGCTAAAGGCCACGTCAGTGGTGCTTGGGCATTATAGCATGTAAATTCTAGTTTGCAGGGGTAGGTGCTTAACTCTCATCCTCAACCTATCTCGGTGCAAGTATCATTGAATGGCACCAATGGTGTTGTGCAGGAGTGTATGCTAGTCTTAATCTTGTTGAGCGTAAGTGGCTTTGGGCTCACTTGAAAGTTTTTAGAAGGGGTCTAAGTATTCCTTGGTTTCTAGTGGGGGACTTTAATGATACCCTATCTCCATTAGATAAAAAAGGTGGCACATTTCTACAGAACCGAGCGTCGATGTTCTCACAACACTTGGATGATTATTTGTTGGTTAATTGGTTAGAGGGCGGCATACTTGGCATAGAAAGAATCAGGGAATGGCAAGTGTGCATAAATAGGTCGATCGTGCACTATGTGATGTACCATGGAGATTGGCTTTTCTAAAGCAGTGATTGAAATGCTGCCATGAGCTCACTCAGACCACAATCCTCTCCTTCTCATGTGTGGAGGGTTGTTTCAATGGCCAAAAATTGACCCTTTCAGTTTGAGGTAGCCTAGTTACCTATCCGGATTACGGGGCAGTAGTGGCTAATGCGTGGAACAAGCATTAGGGTGATATCTTCTCCTCTCTTAGGCATGTTAGAGAGAATTCTATAACCTTTAATAATGAGGTATTTGGTAATATTTTTATTAGAAAGAGAGTCTTCGGAGCACAATTACATGGGCTAGAGAAGTTCTTGGAAAGGGTAGACTCTATTCGCCGTGTTCAACTTTATAGTTAGTTGTTTCGTGAGTACGAAAGTTATGTTACTCCAAGAGGAAACACTTTGGTATCAAAAGTCGAGGGAGAAATGGATTAAGCTTGGAAATCGTAATACCACCTTTTTTCCACGCCCAACTGTAATTAGGCAAAGGCATAATAAGGTTTCATGGTTTGGTTCTCCCTTCTATTCTTGATGTACTGGCCAAGAGATTCTAAAACAAAAGGTTATTGTGTTGTCTTTTAGGTGTCTTAGAGGGGGTTCAAGTAAAGGGGTTACTAGCTTGTCCTCTTACTTTAACCTAAGAATAACAAAATTCATTAACAGCTAGGGTGACTAAGGAAAAGGTATGGTGTGCTTTAAAAGGCATGAAGTCTTAGACAACTCTAGGTCTAGATGGGTTTCAACCTATATTCTACAAGACCTTTTGGCAAGAGGTGGGAGAGGAAGTGTGGCAGTTTGTAGCTAGAGCTTTTGATATAGCGAGTACGGATCCAAGAATTATGGAAACTTTAGTGGTTTCAACCTATACACACACACAACATTCTCTTACTTTTCTGCATGTCCCTCTCTCCTTTCACACACTCATATTTAATTTCTCATTTCCTCTCACTATTCTTTTCCTTCATTAAATACTAATCACTCACTTAAGTGTTTTTTCACCCAACTTTCAATTCACTCATCACAAATTAATTTAAGATGTAAAGATAACTTATTCTCAGGTGAAGGTAGGGGAGGGGAAGAACTGCAACTTTCTTATTCCTTGGTGAATTTTAGGTAAGGAGGAGGAGATTGATTTTTAACTAGTAAGTTATCAAAGTTGGTTAAGAGTAGAGAGAGATCCCTTAATCTCTCTTTTCTGATAACTAAAACTTTAATTGAAAGGTGTTTGATTTTAACATGGTAATTATTCTTGCTTAGTGATAAGAATTTGTTTTACATATTTTTTTATATAGAAGTAAATTATTTTAATTATTAAAAATAATTATATAAAAAAATCTATTACATTTTGTTACTTCAAAATTGTTTTGAGTTTTGCATAATGTCTATTTTTGGGATGTAACGTGTTTCTTTTAATTATTAAAATAAATGTTTACATATGATATATTTTTAGGTGAATGAACCTTAAAAAAGTTTTGAATTATTATTCTTAACAAAAATAAATAATTAATACATGATAAACTTAAAATTTATTTATAATTGTGTGAGATTATGATAAGGATATAGTGAATATCCATATGGATGATATTGAAATTTATATTAGGATGAGAATGATGAATAAGTTTTATATGATAAGTTTTGTACTCTTAGAAAAAGGGTATGTATAAAAAAAATGAAGAAATTTTATTGTATTCTGAAGAAATAAAATAAAATAAACTTATATTAAAATAGTTTTTTTCTATACATGAATCATGTGCATCTTATAAATATATTTATATTATATTTATGATATTTATTATTATGAGATTATTAATATGTGTTTCTTAGTATGAATATTATTTCTAATTGATAAATTGGTTAGGCATTATTTTTTATGAGCAACTGATAAAGCATAAAACTATCAATTATCTCCCCTAAATATATGAGATTAGTAATGGAGATTAGTAATGGGTCCTGCATGCATGCATACATTAAAAAAATCATAGATTTTATTTCATTTCATTTAATCACATAGATGATCTTAAATAAAGACCGCCTATTTGTGTGGAGCTCTGACACTACAATTTGTAATTGCAAATGTTAAAAATCATAAATGTCTCACTTCTTTATTTTATTTTTATTTTCTTTGTATGGTAAAATTCTATATAAACAGTGGTAGATGACTCTCCTAGAGTTTGCGACTATGATAAGAATATCCTTGAATTATAGTAATGAGAGATTCTAAACTCATGATATTGACTCTAGTCTAGATACTTTCACATGAATAGTTACTATTTACTTTATGCCTGTGGACCCTACTAGTATGATTTCACCTTCCTCTATAGATTTACATGTAATATTGACTATTCCTCCTGCTTCTGGCTACGTGTGGATGCCTCCACCTCTTCACCCGCTTCTGATGATGCTATGACTAATGTATTGTTACCATATGTGGATTAGTACTTTGAGTCATCATCGCCTACTAGTGTATTCCTAGTTATCATGTACCAAGATATCCACCTAACACTCAGTATGATTTTCTTATTACTGGCTAGATACTTGGATCTGCAACTGGACCTTTTAATGCGCATGGAAGATTGAGAGATAATTATTATGAGTTCGATAATCATGTCACAGGGAGTGATCTGAGGGATCACAATAGAAGAAATAATGAATATATAGATATGTAGATATAATGGCATAGACTGACTACTCTGTTTGAGACCTTTTCCCTTTTAACTGTATTATAGGTGGAAAAGGTAGGATCAAGCCTTTTCGAATGTATATGTTTAGTCAGTTAGTAGTGAAAGTTAACTTTTGATATTAAAGTAACATGTATGATAAATGTATGTTAATTTTACATGTAGCATTGTTAACACGTTAATTGTATTTTTTTTTGTAAAATTTTGAATACAAGAATATATATATATATATATATATATATATATATATATATATACAAACACATATTAATTTATTATACTATATTAGGATAACTATTAAGAAGAGTACTTCATAAAAAATGGTACTACATTTAGTGGTATTAGAGCCGTTTTTTCTTGTCGAGCTTAGTGTTAGGACCTGACCAATTTTGTTGTTGTACATTCTTTCATTATTTGTTAATTAACAGTGATGTAAGATTATATGTTTTAGTAAAAAGTGTATACCTTGTATGTGGAACATAAAATGGTTATTTATTTTAGGAAAAGATGGCTAGAGGATCTCAAAATCTTGATCTTGTTACTCAACATCTTTTGGAAAGAACAACTACTATATTAGAACAATTACAACAAGATCATCAAAGAGAAGTTGAACCTGTTGTATACAAGGGATTGTCTATGTTTAAAAAGAATAATCCACCACAATTCAAGGGAGGTTTTGATCCTCATGGAGCTAAAAATTGGATAAGAGAAATTGAGAAAATATTTGTAGTCATGGCATGTATGGATGTTCATAAAGTAACTTTTGCTACATTCATGTTAATAGGAGAAATTGAAAACTGGTGGTGTTATACTAGACAATTACTGATAACTGAAGGGAAACTAATTACATGGGAAGTATTCAAAAGAAAATTTCTTGAGAAATATTTTCCAGAAGATATGAGAAGGTGAAATGAGGTAGAATTTTTTAATTTGAAGCAAGAAAGAATGACTGTTGGTGAATATGCTGCTAAGTTTGAAGAATTGTGTAAATATTGTCACTACTTCAATGAGGGAGTGGATGATTATTCTCAGTGTTCTAAGTCTGGAAATGGATTAAGGCCAAAAACCAAACAAGTTGTGGTGTATTTGAAAATTACACATTTTCCTACTTTGGTGAATCATTGTAGAATTTATGAAGAATATACTATGAAAAAACAAGCATAATTGAAGCATTTTCGCCCACAAAGAAATCAAACAAGGGATTTTCGTAACTAAAAGAAACCTTATCAACACCCTTTCCACTCTCCTGACAATTCATTTGGACAAAGAAATCAAAATTTTCCTACTACAACTCAAAATTTTAAGACTAACTCTACTCTCAAATGTTGTCAATGTGGAGGACCTCATCTACTTAAAGGCTGTAACCAAAAGCCTATTACTTGTTACAATTGTGGAAAGATAGGACATTATATGAAAGATTGTTGGTTATTGAGAAAATAAAATGGAAATTATAGTAGGAAGGATAATCACAACAACAAAAATAAAGTGGGGAAACAGAAGGTTATAGGCAAAGTATTCACTATGAGTGGTAGTGAAGTTGCTCAGTCTAATGATCTAATTCGAGGTAAGTGCATCATAAATGGATATTTCTTAGATGTATTGTACGATTCATGTGCAACTCATTTATTTCTTATGATTTTGTAAAACATTTATATTTGTCTATGTCTTCTTTTCCTTTTGATCTCATTATTTCTACTTCTACTAATGATCATGTTACAACATCTCAAGCTTGTCTAAATTGTTCTATTTCTATGGAAGGTATGACCTTTCTTGTAAATTTGATTTGCTTACCTCTATCTCATTTAGACATAGTATTAGGAATGGATTGATTATCTTCTAATCATGTTCTTCTCAATTGTCATGATAAAACTTTGATTTTTGAATCTATGTCTAACCATCCTGTTGAACATTTAAATTCCATATTTTTTTCTACCAACCAAACTATAGCTTCTGAGAACAAGGAAACTGAAGTATACATGATCTTTACTTCTTTGGAAATAGAGGGAAACTCAAATATCAATGAGTTACCTGTGGTTTGTGAATTTCCTGAAATCTTCTCTGATGACATTCGTGAGTTACCACCCAAAAGAGAAATAGAATTCACCATAGGTTTGATACCAGGATTTGGTCCCATTTCAGTAGCACCTTAGAGGATGTCTCCTTTGGAATTGGTAAAGTTGAAGAAACAATTGGAAGAATTGAGAAACAATTCATAAGACCAAATGTTTCTCCTTGGGGTGCTCCAATGTTATTGGTGAAAAAGAAATATGGAAGTATGAGATTATGTGTGGACTACCGCCAATTAAACAAAATTACTATAAAAAATAAGTATCCCCTACCCAGAATTGATGATCTTATGGATCAATTAAGAGGAGCTAGAGTATTTTCCAAAATTGAATTGAGATCTGGTTACCATTAGATTCGAGTTAAAACAAAAGATATTCCAAAAACTGCATTCAGAAAAATTATGGTCATTATGAGTACTTAGTAATGCCTTTTGTGTTACTAATGCTCCTGTAGTTTACATAGACTACATGAATAAGATTTTCCATCAATATTTAGATAAATTCATAGTAGTTTTCATAGATAACATTTTGGTATACTCCAGAAGTCATAAGGAACATGTTAAACATTTAAGAATTGTCTTACAAATTCGAAAAGAAAGGCAATTGTATGCAAAGCTTTCAAAATGTGAATTTTGACTAAAACAAGTTAATTTTTGGGAACATGTGATATCAAAAGGAGGCATTGTTGTTGGTCCTACTAAGGTAGAAGTAGTAGTATATTGGAAACAACCAACAAAAATCACTGAGATACATAGTTTCTTAGGATTGACAGGTTACTATAAAAAATTAATTGAAGGATTTTCAAAGTTAGCACTACCATTGACTAATTTAACTCGTATGGGACAACCTTTTGATTGGAATAATGCATGTGAAACTAGTTTCCAAGAATTGAAGAAAAGACTAACTTTTGCTCCAATTCTAATACTTCTTGACCATTAGGAAAGTTTGAAGTTTATTGTGATGCCTCTAAACAAGGATTGAGGTGTGTTTTAATGCAGGAAGGAAAAATGGTTGCTTATGCATCAAGACAATTACGACCACATGAAATAAATTACCCAACTCATGATTTGGAATTAGCTGCAATTGTTTTTTCTTTAAAAATATAGAGACATTACTTGCATGGTGCAAGATTTGAAGTGTTTAGTGATCATAAGAAATATCTCTTTGATAAAAAGAATTAAACTTGAGACAAAGAAGATGGATAGAATTTTTGAAAGATTATTATTTTAAACTACACTACCATCCTGGAAAAGAAAATGTGGAAGCAGATGCACTAAGTAGGAAGTCCTTATCAAAGATGATGATTAGGGAAATGGAAATGATTGAGAAATTTAGAGATTTAAATCTAGTTATGCAAGTAAACCCGAGAATTTTGTGTTTTGGAATGATAAAGATCACAAGTGAATTCCTTGAACAAATTAAGCAATCTCAAGAGAAAGATCAATATCTTAAAGAAAAGATGAAAACAAGAGTTGTTGACAAAGAATCAAAGTTTAACAAAGATTCAAATGGGATTATAAGATTCAAGGAAAAAGTTTCTGTACCTCAAGATGAAAAATTAAGGAAGTTGATCTTGGATGAAGGTCATAAAAGTAAACTCAGTATTCATCCTGGTGCAACAAAGATGTGTCAATATTTGAAGAAAATGTTTTGGTGGCCTAACAAGAAGAAATATATAACTGAATTTGTGGCATCCTGCTTAATTTGTCAGAAAGCAAATATAGAGCATCAAAGACCATCTGGTGAATTGCAATCTTTGGATATCCATGAAAGGAAATGTGATAGTATTTCAATGGATTTTGTCATAGGATTACCTAGTACAACCTCTAACCATGATGCTATATGGATAATAGTGGATAAATTGACTAAATCTACTCATTTCTTACCCATTAATGTCAGGTACTCTTTGGAAAAGTTTACCAAAATGCATATAAAAGAGATTGTTAGGTTACATGGGGTACCATCTAGTATAATTTCTTATAGGGATCCTCATTTCACGTCAAGATTTTGGGGTAGTTTACATCAAGCCTTGAGAACTAAGTTGAAACTTAGTTCAACTTATCATCCTCAAACAGATGGACAATCTAAAGGACTATTCAATCTTTGGAAGATTTGTTGAGGGCATGCATATTAGAGCAAACAGGTAATTGGGATAAGTTTTTACCACTAGTGGAGTTTACATATAATAATAGTTTTCATTCTAGCATTGAAATAGCTCCTTACGAAGATTTATATGGGAGAAAGTGAAGAACACCTTTATGTTGGTATGAGACTGGGGAATCCTTAATCTTGGGATCAGAAATAATTCAACCAACAACAGAAAAAGTTAAAATGATAAGAGAAAAGATTATGGCGGCGCAAGACCAACAGAAAAGCTATTATGACAAAAGGAGAAAACCCCTTGAATTTCAATAAGGAGATACGTATTCTTGAAAATTACGCTTACAACTGGGATTGCTAGAGCTTTGAAATCTCGAAAACTTTCTCCAAAATTTATTGTGCCATATCAAATCCTTAAAAGAGTTGGTCTTGTGGCTTATCAAATTGCTTTACCTCCAATTCTTTCAACCCTTCACAATGTGTTTCATTTATATCAACTTAGACAATATACTCTTGATCCTTCTCATATAATTGAACATGATAAGGTACAATCAAGAGATAATCTTTCTTTTGATGCAATACCTGTGAGAATTACCGATCATAGGATTAAACAACTTTGTGGAAAGGACATTTCACTTGTGAAAGTAGTTTAGAGTAAATCTGATAACGTAAATGCAAGGTGGAAACTAGAAGACAAGATGAAGAATTTATATCCTCAACTCTTTTAAAGGTTAGTAAATTTCGGGGACGAAATTTCTAAAAGGAAGAGAGAATTGTAACATCCTCAAATTTATATCATTTAACTTTACATAAAATTTAGAAATTTATATTTTTATTAGAAGCCAAAAAATATATGTTTTTGATAAAAAAGGGAAAAGTTTCAATACTTTCACCTTTTTTTAAAAGTGTAATAAAATATAAAATAGAATTAAAACTAGTATATACATATTAAATAAACTTTAATTTAAATATAATAAAAATAATTAGTCCAAATAATCAATTAGAAAAACTATATGTTAAAAAAAATAAAATAAGAATTATTATAAAATATTAATATGCATAAAAAAGAGAGAGAGAGAATTGGGAAAGGCATAAGAATAGAGAGAGAAGAAGTTTAAGTGGATTAAAAAAAAAAGAGATAATGCCAGAAAGAAAGAGTAAGTGTAAGAAAATGATAGAGATTTATTAAACAATGCTAACAGAACCAAAAGGGTGAGAAACTAAAAAATTTAATTATTCTTGTTAGATAGAGATAAGAATACTTACTTATAGATGAGAAAGACAAATAAAAATATACAACAAGTTCATTCTCTCTCATATACACACACAACATTCTCTCATTTTTCTACTAGTCCCTCTCTCCTTTCACACACTCATATTTAAGACTTGATTGATTTGATTTTGTTTTTTAGTTTTTGAAAAGAATTTTCAAAAATAGTTTGCAAAATCTGTTTTCAGGAAGAAAAGAAAAAAAATCTTGTTTGATAAGTGTTATTTGAAAACTGTTGTGAAGATGTAAAAATGGAAAAACTTATTCATATTTATTAAAATTTCATTAATGAAAAGCAAAAAACAACATATTCTGATTGTATTTTGAGTTTTCAAAATAAAAATAGAAAACTACTTTCAGTTGTTCCTGTTTTTTAGTTTTTAAAAACTAAAAAACTTTTTAGAAATCACTACCCAAACTAGTTTTTTAGTTTTTAATTATTAAAATATTGAAAACAGTTTTATAAAACTATTGCCAAACAAACACTTAATTTCTTCTCTCCTCTTACACTATTCTCTTCCTTCATTAAATACTAATCACTCACTTTAGTGTTTTTCTCACCCAACTTCCAATTCACTCATCACAAATTAATTTAAAATGTAAATATCACTTATTCTCAAGTGAAGGTAGGGAAGGCGAAGAACTGCAATTTTCTTATTCCTTGGTGGATTTCAAGTAAGGGGGAGGTGATTGATTTTTAATTAGTAAGTTATCAAAGTGGGTTAAGAGTAGAGAAAAAGACCCCTTAATCTCTCTTTTCTGATACCTGAAATTTTAATTGAAGGGTATTTGATTTTAACATATTATTCTTGCTTAATAATAGGAATTTGTTTTACATATTTTTTTTTATATAGAAGTAAATTATTTTAATTTATTAAAAATAATTATATAAAAAAACTATTACATTTTGTTAATTAGAAATTGTTTTGAGTTTTCTATAATGTTTATTTTTGGGATGTAACATATTTCTTTTAATTATTAAAATAAATGTTTAAATATGATACATTGTTAGGCGAATGAACCTTAAAAAGAGTTTTGAATTATTATTCTTAACAAAAAATTAATACATGCTAAACTTAAAATTTATTTATAATTGTTTGAGCCTATGATAAGGAAATTGTGAATATCCATATTGATGATATTGAAATTTATATTATGATGAGAATGATGAATAAGTTTTATATGATAATTTTTATACTCTTAGAAAAAAAGTACGTATAAAAAAATGAAGAAATTTTATTGTATTCTTAAGAAATAAAATAAAAACTTATATTAAAACAGTTTTTTTTATACATGCATCACGTGCATCTTATAAATATATTTATATTATATTTGTTAATATTTATTATTATGAGATTATTAGTATGAGGATTATTTCTAATTGATAAATTGGTTGAGCATTATTCTTACGAGTAGATGGTAAATCATAAGACTCCTAGTTAAAATATAGATAATGATATTATGAGATGACATGATAAACACTCAATTATCTCTCCTAAGAGATTAGTAATGGGTCTTGCATGCATGCATACGTTAAAAAAAATCATAGATTTTATTTCATTTCATTTCATCATATAGATGATCTTAAATAAAGATCGATTGTTTGTGTGGAATTCTGACATTACACTTTGTAATTGCAAATGTTAAAAATCATAAATATCTCACTCATTTATTTTATTTTTAGGGTAAAATTTTGTATGAACAGTGGTAGATGACTTTCTCGGGGTTTGCGACTATGATAAAAATGTCCCTGAATTACAATAATGAGGGATTTTGGACTCATGATATTGACTCTGGTCTAGATACTTCCATAGGAATAGTTACTATTTCCTTTATCCATGAGGACTACTAGTATGGTTTCACCTTCCTTTGTAGATATTACATGTCATATTAACTATTCTTCTTGCTCTTGGCTATGTATGGATGCCTCCACCTCCTTCACCCCTTCTGATGATGCTATGGTTGATGTATTGTTACCATCTGTGGATCAGTACTTTGAGTCATCATCGCCTACTAGTGTATTCCCTAGTTATCTTGTACCACGATATTCACCTAACACTCAATATGATTTTCTTATTACTGGCTGGACACTTGGATCTGCAACTGGACCTTCTGATGCACATGGAAGATTGGGAGATAATTATCATGAGGTAGATAATGATGTCACAGGGAGTGATTCGTCCGATGGATCACAATAGAAGAAATAGTGAATATATAGATTTGTAGATATAATAACATAGACTGACTGCTCTGTTCGTGACCTTTTCCTTTTTGACTGTATTATAGGTGGGAAGGGTAGGATCAGACCTTTTTGAATATATATGTTTAGTCAGTTAGTAGTGAAAGTTAGCTTTTGATATTAAAGTAACATGTATGATAATTTTACATGTATTATTGTTAACATCTTAATTGTATATTTTATTTTGTAAAATTTTGAATAGAATTATATATATATATATATATATATATATATATATATTCTCACTTGAGTTGTCCTCTATATGAGGTCAACTTAGGTGAGAAAAAAAGTTATAGTGAGAAATAAAAAAAACATAATAATAACCACAAGATTTCAATAAATGGTTGAGATTCAATTGTTAATTAAACAAACTCACGTGATTCTCTCACATAGAAACCACATAGTTTTTAATTTTAATATTTTGAATGTAACAAATTTCAAATATAAAAATACATTTTAGACGAGTACACCAAATAATTGCTTATTGTATATTGTTATTGAGATATTAAAAAAGTTACGTCTAGTAAATTATTTGGATTTATAAAAAAAAAGTCTAGAATCCTTTGTAAGGTCTCTACTGCTACCATTATCATCAATACAACTACCACCATTGCTACCGATCACACAAAAGCCTTTCACACAGAGTTGTATATCAATACCACAACTACCACTACCATTGTCATCAGTACCACCACCGCCATTGCTACCAATCACACAAAAAATCTTAATGTGTTGCTCTTGTCACTCCTGCAAAATCCTCTACAAGGTTGTCACCACCATCGCCACCTCGTCGCCACTGCCATTGGCAATGGTGGTAGTAGTGGAGTGAAACATACATAACCTGTTACTGTTTAAAACCCTAATCAAATTGAAAAAAAATGAAATTGAGAAGAGAAAGAATTCAACAAATACAAAGCGTTGCAATGAGAAGGAGACAAAAACAAAACGACACAAAAGTCGATGTTGTTTTAGATTTGAAAGAGACAAAACAAATTGCGTTTTTGAAACACTTGCTCTTTCACGATGATTATAGAGTTTCAATTTGAGTTCTCATCACACACTCGCACTTCTGTGTCTTATTTGTTATTGGAAACAGAACAATGATAATGGTGATGGGGTGAAGATGGTGATGACCTTACAGAGGATTCTTTAGGGGTGACGAGAGCAATTTGTATGTAAAATTTGTGAGAAATTTTCTGTGTGAGAGAACCATGTAAGCTTGTTTAATTAACAACTCAATCTGAACCGTTTATTGAAATTCTATGGTTATTATTATGTTTTGTCATTTCTCACCATAATCATTTTTCTCACCTGAGTTGTCTTCTCTCTCTCTTTCTATATATATATATATATATTATTTATTATATTATATTAGGATAACTATTAAGAAAAATATTTTATAAAAAAAATGGTGTTACATATACGAGGCAAGTCCAGTGGCTACCAATGAGGTTCGTAAATTTCATTTAGTTAATTGGAGACAATCACCAAAAAATGACAACAAGATGGCTTTGGAATATGTATGGCTCGCACTATAAATATTTCCCGTCTTGGAAAATTAATGTGGGATCTTTATCACAATACCCATAAACTATGTTGCAGGTTGCTTTCACTAAATATCGAAGTGGGGATGTTCGTTCTCTATTTAAGGTGAAAGGTTCTTTCTTTCTTTCCTCCTTCGTGAGAGCATTTGATGTCTTACACTCGGGTTTTCAACTTTAGTTGGGAAATGGTGAGTCTAGTTTCTGGTTTAATGGATGATTCTTTGGTCCCTCTCTAGACGTGAAGGTCCCTTTTGTGCATATAAGTTATCTTCATCTTCGTGTTTGTAATATGTGGTAGGATGAGGGGTGGGCCTTTGACCAGTTGTCCTATTGGTTGTCAGATGATGTTAAATGGAAGATTCAGGAGCTGCATGTTTGTTTGCACCAAATGCGATGGATTCCATGGTTTGGTATGTCAACCTAGATGGAGTTTACTCGTCTCGATCTGTTTATCAGTGGTTGTGTGAGACAAATTCTCCCAGTAATGGTGCTTGGAAATGGTTGTGGAGGTTTCCTATTGCAGAAAACATCTTATTTTTCCTTTTGTAGGTAGGCCATGAGGCTTTGCCTACACATGGTTTCTTGGTTCGATGTCATGTTATTAATATTGCGACTTGCTCTTGTTGTGGTATGGAGGAGAAAATGATTCAACATATTTAGGAGTAGCTTAGTTGTAGAGCCATGGTGTGTCTTGATATGGGAGTAGCTCAGTTGTGGATCTATGGTATGTCTTGGCTAGATTGGAGGAGAGACTATAATAGAAGGTATGCCATTCTGCATTTCATTGCTGGTTGGACTTTTTGGCAGATTTGTAAAAAGCAGTTGTTTAATATGAAGGAGGTGAGTTTGTGGGATGCTTTTCGACATGTCTATGCTTTGCAAGCTTCAATGTGTAAGGCTTATGCTATGAGTGCAGGTCCTTATGTGGAAGTCACTAGTGTAACACATTCGGCTACATCTATTTTTGCCAATGTAAATGAAGTCAACTTGCATGTTGATGATAGTTTGTTAGGCCAACCGAGTCTAGTTGGTGTAGGGGCCCTTATGAGAGATGCATCGGGCAATGGTTACATGGCTTTCCTGGTGATATCTTGGAACAACTAACAACTTAAAGGTTGAATTATTAGCTATGTTGTGTGAGCTCAAAATTGTGTGGCAAAAGAATTACCGTTCCATTGTGTGTATCTTGAATTCAACATTTGTTTCGCATTTGATTCAAAAAGATATGCTGGGTAGTCATAGTATACAACAATTATCCACCACATTAAAGAGCTTGTGACTAAGTCTTGAAATGTTAGACTTTGTCATTTGTTGAGGGAAGGTAATCAATGTATTGACTTCTTGACAAAGTTTGGCTAGAATTCAAGTGTTTTACTTATTGAGAAGGAGGAGTTTTATTAAAGCTAACTTCCATAAAATGCTAAAGGCACTTTGGTGTTACAAATGTAATTTTTTTTTGCTTTGGTTCTTTTTGTTCTTCCTACTACTTAAAAAAAAAAATGGTAAATTAATAAATTATAACTTACTCTAAATAAAAGATTATAGTTAAATAATAAAGTAAAACTTTTTTATACCTTAACTAGTAATTCGTACCAAGACCCTCCTGGGTACTGATTATTGAATACTCGTAGATATTTTCCCATTTATCCAGTTGCAACTGCAAGTAATTTTTTAGGGATACCTCTAGACTGACCAACGTAGCACAAACGGTGCCTCTGAGGACACGTGGCCCGTTTCTTGCAGTCGGTTATAGACCTATACTTACAGCCCTCACATAAACCTAAAACGCTATTCCAGAATCCGCGTTCCGTCACGCTTCACCTTTTCACTTCCATCCATAGCCATACCCAACTCCAGGTACTGCTTTTACCATCCACCGTTGCTTCAGACCCACACCACTGCCATCTATACTTTCACCTTTCATTTTATTTCTGTATACCTTAATTCTTTTTTACATCTTTGCATTTCATTGATAGATACAAATAATTGTTACAGCTTTTATCACTTCTTCCCCTTAAATATGTCGGCTACTTGGTGGCTGGAGTGTTCACAAATCTAGTATTTTTCTTGTTTCCCCCCTTCTATGTTCATGTTTTGGGTTATTTACTGACTGGTGATTATGGTTGCTTCAAATTTGTATTGCACAGAAAAAACTAGTGGGTGATTCAAAACTCAACTTGGACTCTGTCACGGGTCATCTCTAACGTCAGTCAAACTTATCTATGTGTGTAGATTGTGATACCCTACAACCCTGTTTTGATACACTAACTCATAAGTAAAGTACTTACATGAGAAGAAAGCAATAAGGTATAATCAATGGAGTTTCTCCTATATGTTAAAATCGACTTTTTTTTTTTTTTTTTTTTTTAATGCACGTAACATGAATGGAGTTTCTCATATAACTTTTCTAAAGCTAACGTACAAAAGTGGATTTTAGCTTATAAGAGAAACTCAATTCGTTTTACTTTCTTATTTTTATTATATACTTATGGAGAAGTTTATCATAATAACGTGTATCTTTTTCTGTATGTTGGGTCCTCTCATGAAAATTGGGCTCAGATCAATGTCCGACTTTGTTTAGCTTTCACAAATTAGCTGCACTGCTTATGTTTTTATTATCCAATACATTCATTCTTGAAGTTGCTTTTTCATCCATTCAGGTTCACATGTTGTCAATGACATAGCTTGATATTCAGTTCACATGTTGTCAGTCTCATGGTTCAATGGAATGAATGCTTTGTATTTTTCTTCTGATCATGACTTGGCAACCATATAGTGTTTATTACTTTTCTAGGAAGTGGGGTTTTCTCCTATTAAAACTTTATATCTTGAATTTGACCATCCATTTAGATGGAGGTTCAACTCAATTTGCATCAGTATAGGAGATTGCATGGGTATGTCCCTTATCTTCATGTAGAAGATATTGAACCCAACCTGTGCAACTTTGAAATATTCTTGGGTGCAAATTAAACTACTACCCACTTTAGTGATTTTTGCTTGGAGCTTGTAGTGACTAACTAAACAAGCTCAGTACAACTTAAATGTTGGATGGATGATAGTGAGATAATTCAGTCTCCTAACAAGATGCTGTCTACAGGCTATAGTACAAGAACACAACTGGTACAACTGCATAGAATAAAGAAATGATAAATACTAATAACTAAGAGTGTGTGCTCTTTCATAATTAGGAAAATGCCAATACTTTTTGATAGATCTTGATAGATACTGTAGTCACAGTGGAATGTTTCTTCTCTTTTACTTTCCTTGTCATTTTTCCTGCAGTAGTTTCCAAAACCCTCCATTTTAGAGTAATTGTATCAGGCAAGCATGCAGCTTATGCACTAGACATTGTTAAAATAATTTACTTCTTTCTGTAGGCAAGGATTTCAGAAGATTTTGTGGATTGTCAAGGCTTCAGCCTGACAGAGAAAGTGAATGAACTTATATAGGAATACAATGCAGAGCTATTAATACAAGTTTTTATCTTTCATGGAGAACAAATCAGATAAAATGTTGCGTGGTGAGGGATATTTTAATTATTTTATCTGAAACTCACTTCAACCACTTCTCCATCTGGAAAGAATATTTGATATTACTATGTAAAGTTGACACTTGACAGTGTATTCAATAACACTGATTATCTCATTTACTTTGATGAAGCTAGGTGTGAACGTTTGTATAAATGTGATGAAGTCATGAAAATTATTTGGCAATCATTACTATAGAAGTAAGAAAATCAGATATGTTTAACTTTTTTTGAAGCATAGTCAATGGGTGAAGCATGCCACAGCAATGACATGCTATAAAATTTCTTTGTCCTTTCATCTGAAGACAATTTCTGTACTTTCATGGACATTTTTTGAGCTTCACTCAAACTTCTCCTCACTATATTGACCTTTCAAAGTCTATGTACTAAGTTATTTGACATTTATTTCTCCATTTTAATAAGTTCATATATAATGCATCATGTTAGAGCACTGTCAGCAAGGCACTTGTTCAAGTGATATTTAACTGCTTTGCAAACAGTATTAAGTAAAATAAATAAATTGGAGAAGCTTTTTAATTCTTTCAAACATGTGTTAAGTGTAAACACCAATTTTAACATTTGCTTTGACGGTAGGGCTTTTTTAGAGGGATATATGGTTTCTTCTGCGTGATACATTTTTAGAATTTGTTTCAAACTACTTTAGAGATAATGCTGCCTGAAGTGGAAGTTTTCTTATTTTGACTCTCTTTATTTACTAATTCTGTATCTTAGGCTTTTCTTACTTCATTTACTTTCATTTGATACTCTGGATTAAGACTTTGATTGTGTGAGTTCATCAGACAATAAGGAGAGCACTCGTGTAGACAATGTATTAGCTGACACCAGTCATCCTGAGATTGGTGAAAAAGGTGTTCTGAAAAATTTTACAAGATCTTCAGGGGATGTTATAGAGACAAAGATAGCAGCTGATTGGAAAGGTGGAGAAAGTTGTCGAAAGGGTATACATCCTGAGAAAGTTGATGCATCTGGGGATGTAAACATGGAGGCATCCATAACACCTGATGATGTTATTCGGGCTGGAGGATTTGGTGCAAGAGATGATATTAGTAACTTTCTTCCTGTTGCAAGTGATTCAACTGACTTTGAAGCTTCAATCCGTGATGCACGAGATTATGAAGAACCCCAGGGTCCAATAAGCAGGCCTGGCCTTGGCTGGACCGGTGCTACTAAAGAGGGGGAATGAATGTTGCTGTTGCTATATGAACCAGTATTCACAATTGTTACTTGTTTTTAGCTGGGAGGATCATCTGTTTTTGACTAATATTTGCTGGTACTTCCATTCTTGTTAAAATCAATGTCCTATGTTGTAGGAGTCTTGTGGGTAATATCAGCAAATGGATTTTCTTGTAAATGTCTGATCTGCCTTTGTTAAGTTGAGATGATATATTTAAGAACTTCGTTTGGGCTGGATAAGAACTTGTCGTTTAATTTTTGGAACTATGTGTATTTTGGATTTTGGTCAAATTTAAATACGGAAAAGTAGTGCAATGCTTTGCCAATTTGGATGGAGTAATACCAAAAAGCTAGCAGAAGTACATAATTTATGTTTCTCTTTGAGTATGCTTTGATGATTTTTTGTACGAAAATGTACTCATATGTTTGTTATTTTAGACCTCGTTCAGGTGATTTATAGGTTTTGATTTTGAAACTCATTTTGAAAACATAAATGAGTACGACAAAAATGATTGTATTTTGATTTTTAGTTATTTTAAAAATATTTTTTTACCTAATTTAAAAATAATAAATTTTTGTTTTAAAATTTTTGTTTATCTATTTATTTAAACTTATAGAATGTAATGAGGTGTCATATATTATTACTTTTAGCTATTACCGTTAGATGTTGATTTTTACTCTTGATTGTTATTTTGGATATTACGTTAATTTTTTATTGTTAGTTATCAATTACCATTATGTACTTTTAGTTGTTATTGATGATCATTGTATTACTTTTTGTAGTTTATTATTAACTGTTATTGTCTATTTGTCATTGATTTATCACCTTAAGTCACTGATCATCAATTTTCATCTTCAATGATTTGTTGTTAAATCATTAGTCACTTGTTATCATTATTTGTCGTTGACTATTAGCGGATAGTTGTAACATTAAGAAAAAATTTTGATAGATTAAGATTTAACAATAATATTTAAAATTAAAAATAAATAGTTTTTATAAATTTAAAAACTTAAAATCAAAACTTATTTTTGTTTTTTATAAATAAAAACTGAAAACTAAAACCAATCCACCTTAAATCTATTCTATAAAGTGAAGTGTGATATACGTCACTTGTTGTTAAGGTTGTTATGTAACAAATGCTACTTTATGATGGGGAATGTTAGAAAGTGCTTGCAATTTGCAGGAATAAACTTACAAGGAGTGAATTGTAGAAGTAGATGTATAAGAATTGCTTGGTGAATTTATTTCTGAATGTAAAAGTTTTTAATAGGTATGTTTTTTTAAAGTAGTTTTAACAAAAGATAATCATGTTTCTTAATCATATAATTACACTGTAAAAAATTATTATATTCTCAATACATTGTAATTAAATTCTTCTAATTGAGGAGGTAATAAAATTTGTATAAGATGGTTTTGATGACATGGAAGGACATCTTACAGAAAAAAAAAGGATGAAGTTAAAAAACACACTTTCAAACGACTATTGAAATTTGACTTCTGATAGCAAGTTAGAGTCTATGAGCAATTCACCTCGAGACTTGGAGTGCTAAATTTGAGAGAGTCAATCGAAAATTTGACAGAGCAAATCCTTTTTCCCCGAACAAGATTGCTTTGCTTTATGGTAGAGAAAAGGTTTAAACAAACAAATGGTTAGTTATTAAGTTAAAAGAAAAAATAAGAAAAGGTAATAACAATTCTCTTTATTTAACCTTTGATTTACATCCAATAATAATAATTTTGTCTTACAAGGGCTACCTAAAGATGTAAACTTACAAATTTTCCTGCAAACAACTTAAAATATCAGCACCAACTCACTATTGGTGTTTTCCTAAGCCAATCTTCTAATCATGACCTAAAAAGCAAGCTTCCGTTTGAGTAGAAAATACATTGGCCAGGCTCACAATTATTGAGAGTAAGGCCAGGGAAGAAAGAAACATACATGATTAATTATGAATAGTTCACAACCTCACACTCTAAAACTAACATGAAGATGACACTGCCTTTTGAAAGATTCTGTGGCCAGGGGCTAGTAGTGCTAGTGGGTCATAGGCCCTTTTTCTTTCCACGAATGCCTCCCATCGTGATCCAAAGTGGGCTAGCCATTCTTCCTGTGTGCTGTAATGGGGAAGGTATTGCTTCACTCTCATTTGGGCACCGCTGTAGAACTCTATCATCCTTTTGTTTCGGGCTAGAATGTGTTCTACACCATCTGCTCCTGTAGAATTTGGGAGTGCAGAGGATAGGAATGCTACTAGATAAAAAACATCTTCCTCTGGGGTAACCAATGAAGTTTTACTGTTCCACCTGTAACAACAGAAAGTAAAAAAATGATACATAATCAGAATTAATAAATAGAGTATATTCATTCAATAATATATGCACTAAAATAGTAAAATATATTTATATTGTCAGCCACACAAATTTTTATGTTTAGTAATTTTGTTCACTTCTAAATATTTTTAAGAATATTGATGTTTTGATCATCCCAGTGCTCTATGTACCTCATTGACACATAATTCCTTTTTATTTTTATCTTTTATCACATCGTATTATCTATTATATTTATATGTTTTTAACTCTTTGTTTTGCTACTGTTAAATCAAATAGTTTGTTGGGTGTCCAACAAACATTTTGTTTTTCTTTAAAAGTCATATCTCTTTTGATTTCTGTTTAGAATAATAGCACATAGTAATTAAACTCATTGGTTTATGTCATGTACATATATTTACCTTGTTTGGTTGACGGGGTAAATGAGTATGGGACCATTACTTGTGTCCTTAAGAATATTGCCAAATACTTCTTCAGCAAAGTCATGAATCTCGCTGCTTGGGATCAGAAGGTTCAGCCAAGGATGGGGAACTTCCCACAAGCCTTTTGCTCTTAGCTCTTTCTCAGAAACATGCACTCTGTCTAGGAATTCCACGTAAGAAACTTCTGATATGAATAACGTGGGAGGGATATAACTCAGCTGTGACAGTAGGTGATCAACACTCTGCATTTGAACATAGGTGACGGACATAAGAACCTTTTCTTTTTTCTCACAATCAATGCCTTAGTTATGAATCTTCTGATCATGCAATTAATAAGTTGATTGGTATGCCATACCTGATTCATGACATCGGCCTCATCAGGGTTGAAGTATTTTGCCATCTCTAGACAGTAGAAGGTTTTCCCATCAGAATTGAATTGGCTGGCTAGAAGTGGGTTTTTGGGATCAAAGGATGATCTCCAATTGTTAAGAATGCCAGTTCTGTTTATGATCACAAACCCTTCAATATAATCAAATGTGTTATTGAGTGATATTAAGTACTCTTGATCCCTAGTAAATATAGAAAAATCTGAGTAGAGCACTCTGATCCATTTCGCCTGCCAAAAGCCACAAATCATGTCATAAATAATATTATTGGGAACCATTCTTTTTTTGTTTTAATAGTATAGTTTTGAATGTACTCTCACCATCCTAGGTGCTGGTTCCAGAGAAATTCTAGCCCTTGTAATGATACCAAATTGACCAAGGCCTCCAAGGACACCATAAAAAAGATCAGCATTTCGGTTTGCTGAGCAGGTAACCACCTCTCCTTTCCCTACAACAAAGTATTAATTTTGCAAACAAGATTAATGTAATGAAAATAAAAAATGATTGCCTCACAAAATGGTTAATTAGTTTATATAATGCACCACTCACACTCCAAAGTGGACACTATTATTCTCATTCATCAAAGATAAAATCTAAAAACTTTTACTTTATTTTGGGGAAATAGTTGCTTATTTTTTACTGTCTTACTAGAGTTTTTGAATAAAATAATAACAGATTTTTTCTAACTAGGCCAAACAAGCACTAAAACAAAACCTTGATTACTACAAATACAAAATCCCATTTGGTGGGAAAAAATTATGAATGGATTTTGTTGAAGCGGTTACCTGTGATTACTTCAAGCTGAAAGATATTATTGATCTGAGGTCCATGTTTGAAGGCTTGACCGCTTATACCAGCATTTGAAAGAGTGCCTCCAACAGTGAGGTGAAGATAATCTGTCCATGACTTTGGTGCCAAGCCTTGTTTAAGAGTTTCATGCAGAATGTTTATCCACAACTCACCCCCAGAGACATCTACATAAGGGATTTCTCCATTGTAAACTTTCATTTCAGGACCCTGCAATGACTCCATGTTAATGACTAGGCCTCCTTGTGCTTGTGCCTGACCCTGAAGGGAATGGCCATGGCCTCTAGCAGCAACCTTTAACTCTGAGGCAAACCCCATTTCAAAAATATACTTAATGGTGTTAGAAATATCAGAAACTGTTTTTGGATGCAGCACTGCTAGAGGAGGAAAATGGAATATGTTGCCAAAGTCCTTGGCAGCATCCTCATTGTTCCTTAAGCTAAAGTGGCCATCCAGAGTTAGTGTTTGCAATGATGAGAGGATTTCCTGAGGTGCAAATGGAACCAAGGAATTGGAAGCAGAGTTGTTGCAACCTGATTTGGCTTTATGAAGTGTAGAAATAAGGAGTACAAGTATGAGGATTTTAATTGATGGGAAACTCCCTTGATTATAGGAACCACCAGGTTTTGACACCATGGTTTCTATGTGAAAATATTGCTTTGTATATGAAAAGTTGAAGGCTTGGTATTGTTTTGGAAGGCAGGGTATAGAAGCTGAAGGAAAGGTTTGGAAGAGCATAGACTGACTGAAGAAGTGACTCCTTTTATAGGCAGGCAACCTGATTCCTGATTCCTTGAGGTGGGTGTCCTTGCCTCTTTTTACTTTTTTTTTACTTAAATTTAATTTTAGTCATTTAGTCTAGTTTGTAATATGAGAAATGTTTACAGTACACTTTTAAATACAACACACTCTTTTCTCTTGATTAATGATTTTATAGTTGACTTTAGTGATTATATACTAATAGTTTAAAATTGTTGTATGCGTTTTTTTATTGTTAACCATATTATTATTATTATTATGAAATATACTGATTTTGATAATATTAAATAATATTTAATTTCTTTATAAGTTTTTTTGACTAAATTAAAGCATTTAATTAAAAAATTATTCCATTGCTTTATAGTTGATAAATGATAAGTTATTAGTTGTTTAATCATAATCTAATATGCATTTAGTTAGTAAAAAATGTCAAATGTCCTTCAAATAGGATTTTGATAAGATTTAGATTTCATTTTAAAAACTTAAATTAATTAAATTCGGACTTTTATGGTTTAATCCACTATAATTTACTGTTCACATTGAGTCAGATAATTTGTTTTATTATGTCAAACAAACACTTTTTTTATTATTATAATATAAGGAAGGTGAGTGTTTTTTTTTTTAAACTAGAGAATGTGTAAGTATCATTTAGAAAGTCGTTGAGATTGGTCAATGTGATTTTGTCATGAAATAATATACTACCTATACGTGACATAATCTCTTATAAAAATTGTTAAATTATTATACAGACGCTTGAGATTAATAATTACATAAATATAATTTTTTTTATTCTTACACAAGTCTCCTGTACATTTTTAACAACATTACATTAATAATTTTTTTTACATTACACACATTTTTAGAGTTTAAAAAACATACAAGTAATAAATATACAAATTACATCAATTAAATTTTGTCAAACCTTATCTTGCTTAAAACTTACTAATTAAAACTTCAAATTATAATTTTTTTTTTTATTTTTAACATTAGTATGACTTGTTTGTTAAGAGAGGATAAAAAAGATCGCAAGTTTATTCTTACTATTAAAAATATTATTTTAATATTTTTATAAGCATTATTTATTTTATTTTAATAAATTTTATTGATAAAAAATATATATAATGAAATAATATTTGAGAGTTTAAAGGAAAAAAATTAGAGCAGAACTCAATTTTTTTTAAAAAAAAAGATTAATTTAATTAAGTGTAGAAAACTACTTAAAGAACCAAAATCGTATGTAATCCAAACTAAAGGAGTCAAATACATAATTAGTCCATACTTTTTCTATTTACATCGATTTTGGGAAATCCTATTTACAAAGATAAGGTTAATACCATTGTTAAAGGTCATGTAGATTGACTAGATGTAGTGGTATTGAATCATTGGTTTAACTTTAAACTAGTAATGGGTTGCTAATTGAATAGGTTAAAACCAAACTTGCAAATATAAATGTTAGAATCTTTGACTTAATAATTAACTCAAATAACATAAACTATTATATCACGTCTTCCCGTTATCAATTATAGTTTTTTTTACACTTACTTAATATGGGTTAATTTGATACTTCCTTTTATTTATTTTCATATATATACATATATGGGAACAACTTATTTCCAAAGTAAGTTTAAGGGGTTACTTTTTATCTTTACAATTTATCTTTTTGAAATTTAATGATTGTAATAAATAACTAATTTTTACTATTAGATTTCAAGAAAATAAAGAGTTGAATAAAAAATAAGTCTTGTAAACTTACTTTTGGAGTAAGTGAATTCTCTCTTATTTTAGTTATATATATATATATATATATAAAAAGAGGAGAAAACTAACACACATTTTAGTTATTTTAGTTGGAGTGAATTAGAAATGTACCAAAAAATAATTATATATAAAGACCAATATTTCTTATCTTAAATAATTTATATGAAGGAGTTTATAGTCTTTAAAGTTCAATTTCAAAGACTAAAATATTTTTTACTCACCTATGTTCTCTTTCATTAATTGTGTATAACTACATCATAAATTTTGAAATATATTTCATCTTCTTTTTCTCTTTCATTTTATTGCTTTCCTAGAAAATTATGTATTTCTTTTTTCTTTTTATGTTTGTTCAAAAAATTAATATTTTACTTTAAATATTATACATTAATTATTTATATATGTTTAATAGGAAGTTATTTAAACTAAGGCAAAAAATGTTTTTTGAATTTCGTAGTTTTTGTAAAAAGAAAATTTATGCATAGATATAATCATGAGAATAAAGACACGTCCAAACCAAACCTCAATTTTTATGGGGATTTTTCATTTTGACTAAGGACAAGTACAAATATTACTATATGCAATGATATAAGTATAGCTGTAGGTAAACAATTATATATACCTGTCCCGTTATAATTGTAACAACTATTTAATAAGTATAAAAAATTATATATTTAATTAAAAATTTAAACTTTAATTTATAATTTCTTGTTATTTATTATTATTTATATACTTTTAAATTAAAATATAATTAATAAATTAATATATAATTCATTTAATAGTAAATAACTAAACAAAAATTGTAAAAAAATATAATGGACTACCCACGAGTATATTTAAACCCAAAATTACCTGATGAGATGAGGGACGAGGACTAAAATTACATACTCACTTTTTTTATACCTGAATTTGTCCTACACTTTTCGGGTCGAAAACAAGAATAGTCAAACCCGCACTTCATTATAATGTAAAAAAAAAAAAAAGATGGATAAGATAAAATATAATAGAAAATATAAAATTGTATTGATACATAGGGAGAAAAAAAAAACTTGTTTTTAATTTTTACAATTGAGTATTAAAATAGAATAATATTATGTTTATCATTTTCTTTAACATAACAAAATATTTGATCATATAATTGACACCATTTTTTTATACGTTAACATTTTGATTCATTATATAAAGTTAGTAGTTTCATATTAATGGTTTTACATTGAATTTGTCTTTAATGGTATAACTTTTATTAGCGAAACTTAATTAAATTGTTAGTATACATATTTCGTAGGTCTATATTAATAAATATGATACATATTACATATATAATATGTTATAAAGAATTGATAGATATCATCTCAACATTAAAAGTTAGCAAAATACAATGTTAGTTCATTCTATACATCAATTTAGTTTTTATTCTGTGAAAATTATACTAATGGTTGAACCTTTTTGTCTCTGTTAATAAATTATAAATTTTTGTAGTGATTTTGGTGACTCTTTTATGCATCAAGATATGAATTGTTTTGGCGTTTGGACTTGGGAGATTGGCAGATTAAATCAGAGTTGAGACGTGAGGTGATTTTATGCAAATTATAATTTTTTTTCTACTGCATAACATTGTCATGCGTGTGTATGTTCAATTATCACTGTAAAACTATATCTTTGGCTTCAACTATAACCTACTGGACCATATGTGTCCGGACTAATATATAGTTCAGTTATTTGGTGTTCATTTAGGATGACCAGTGGCAGCCACCCTTTTATCTCCTATTTTCGAAACTACGGATCGATAGGGGACAGGATCTTATATAAAAAAACAAATGAGTATAAAATTTTTATTTTTACCTTTGTCATATATTTTTTAATTTAAATATCATATATCTATATGTAACTTGTTATATTAGTTTTTTATAATTCAAAATTACTTATTTATATTAAATAAAATATATATTAAGTTATTAATTATATTTTAATTTTTAAAAAATATATTACTATTTACGAAGCATCTTTCACAATGGATGAAAATCATATATAAAAAATTAGTGTCTTAATTCTTATTCCAAGTAATCAATAAATGTCTTATCTTTTAATAAATTATATAAAATATAAAATGGTTAAGCCGTAAATTAAGACACTAATTTGAAAAAAAAAAGATCTCTATCCCTTTCACAACATTGTGATCTTGGTCAGGATGATGTGGTTTTTGCTTGTGTTTGTGTATGTGTATGTGTGATATATATATATATATATATATATATATATATATATATATATATATATATATATATATATATATATGAACAACTCAAATAAGAAAAAAAGTTACGATGAGAAATGAGAAAACACAATTCTAATCATAGGATTTCAATAAATGATTTAGATTGAGTTATTAATTAAACAAGTTTATTTTGTTCTCTCACACAGAAACCTTCCCAGACCACCACCACCACCACTCCGCTGCCACCACTGCCGCCATTGGCAGTGGTGGAGTGAAATATACATAACCTATTCCGGTTTAAAATCCTAATCAAATTAAAAAAAATATGAAATTGAGAGGAGAAAGATTCAACAAATATAGAGCGATGTAATAAGAAAGGAAACAAAAACAAAATGATGCGAAAGTTGGTGGTGTTTTAAATTCAAAAGAGGACAAAACAAATTGCATTTTTGAAGCACTTGTCTTTCATTGTAATTATAGTGTTGTGTTCCCAATCTGAGTTCACATCACATACTCACACTTCTGTCTTTTATTTATTATTAGGAACAAAACAATCGTCATAGCCGCCATTGTCACTGGCGCCACTGCCATCGTCAACTGTGGTTGTGGTGGGATAAATGTGGTGGCGACCTTACAGAAAATTCTTCAGGAGTGACGAGAGTGCAAGTGTAATAAATTGTCATCTCTATTCTCATTTGCACATAATAAAAGTGATAACTAAGTCATTGCAAGGGAAATATTGTGTACTATATGCAAACTTTGGTGACTAAGATTAATATGTCATTGTGGCAAATTAATCTTAACATTATTCAAATTATTTTAATTTTAAATTTTTATTTAAAAAATTACTTCATGTCTAGGTTTTTGAAAATTTAAAAATAGTACTTATAAAATAAAAAATTATTTTCTCATTTAATATTAGAATGTAAGGTCTATAAATAAGAATTTGGAGATACGAGAAGATTTATCCTACCTTAAGAGGGGTCACCATTTTATAAGTGAGAGAAAGGATTATAACATGGAGAAAAAGTTTCTAGATTTTTCAATATTTTAAAAAACTTGTGATAGATATAAGTGTAAAGTGTGAACAAAATAAATAAAAAGTAAAAAGAGTTTACAAGTTTTTTAAATTGTTAAAAACTATTCGTAAATATAACATTAATGCACGAACTATGTAAACAAAAATTCATAAATATAGTTTTTAACTTTATTATTTTTCTTTTGGCTTAGCTAGATTGAATATTTTTTTATCAATACTAATAAAGAAACATTCGTTTCTTATGTTTTTTTAATGTATTATCCCAACATTAGTGACTTGCATGGCCATGGGGTATATTGTACTAGATGCAGACTTTGATAATGAATGTATAGGATATTAAAGGGTAAAATGGATAACGTAGATACTATAAAGTTCAATATTCAAATATTTTAATCGACATAAGTATAGGATATATAGGGACAAATAGTAGAGAAATTTCACTCAATATATATACTTTTACAGGTAACTGTTTTATCTGTGTCACACACGACAGATCAAATTTTTTAGCACTTATCCCTTTCACAAATATAAAACTCAGGCGTGCTTTTTTTACTATGCAAAAAGTCTCTTTGATCACTTTATATATATCTTAAAATTTTGTCCCTAATCCGATTAATTAACTCACAATGCACTTATTTATCATTTTTTAAGTGCAATTTTTTTTGTAATTATATATAAATATATTTTTATTTAATTATATATTACGTTTGCATCCTTGTAGGAAGCTTTAGTATAAAATTTTGAAAGGATGTCAATAAAATATTTTTAAATATATAAGAAATTTAATGTAATATTTTTAAATTAAAAAATATAATACAAAAATAAAAATGAAATCATGTTTGATTTGATAAAATTTAAAACGTATTAATATAATTTTCTTTTTTATTAATAGTGCATACTCTATATGTTGCGGGTAAAAGTAAAAAAATGAAGATGTTTTATATTTTGAACAGATTATGTATATATAATTTTAGGCTTAATTAATTTTTTCTCAATTTTTTATTTTATTTTTTTCCTTGTTGAAATGTTTTTTATTTTAGTCTCTAATAACTTTTTTTTTTTTACAAATAATATATGTTGTTAATAAATAAACGTTAATTGATAAGGTGACAAATGAAATGCCACATGATCATGTTTAGGATTTACTTCATTAAATTAGTTTTGACTTAAATATTTATGATATTTCACGTGACATTTTTATTTTTTTTAAGACTTAATTAGCTTTTTGAATTTTAATTCCATTTTTTATCTTGCTTTTGGTTTTTGTTAATTTTTTTTTAATTTTCCATGTATAATATATTTTTCGTACAAATAGTTTTTGGTGTTAACAAAAAAAATTATTAAGTGATAAGGTGTGAGAAGTTGACTAACTTGTCAACATGTTGATTCCATCAAATTGGTTTGATTGAAACTTACTAGGAACTTAAATGTTTCACTTCAATTTTTAATATAAAAATGACAATAAAGTAAGACTTAAATTATTACATTAAATAAATTTAAAAAGTTACGTGGTGCACGCAATAAACATTTGAGTTAGCACAAATTTAATAAAGTGGACTAATTTGCTATGTCATCACTTAACAATTTTTTGTTAATATAATAGAGATTATTTGTAAAAAAGTATATTAGAGATTGAAAATAAAAAATATTTCAATAGGTATTGAAAACAAAATGCAAAATAAATAAATAAAATTGGACAAAAAAGTGAATTAAGCCTAAAAAAATTAAAAAACTCATGTAACATCTCATAGACATTTAAGTAACACTAATTTGATGAAGTTTGATGAAGTGAACACATGATATGATAATTTAGTTATCATATCATTAATTACGATTTTTTATTAATGGTAAGGACTATTTTGCAAAAATAAAAATATTAGCAACTAAAATAAAAAAAAAACATTTTTACATGACCAAAAACCAAATGCAAAAAAAGTTGGACAAAAATTAATTAAACCTACTTTTTATTGTTACTCATATACAATTTGTATAATAATTTACACATAAATCTTTTTGCATATATTTTTGTATTTATTATTATTACATCTCACAATTTCTCTCGCTCTTTTTATACTTAGTTGTAAAATTTTCTGAACTATTTATTAAATATAAATAAAACTTCACTATATTTTATACATTATTGTACAAGAAATTATTGTTTTGCATATTTTTTTTTCGTGGAATTACCCCTCAATATGAAATTAAGCTCATGTGAGTTATCTTGTAGCACCAACTCTAAAATGGGTGGAAAAAATAGATCAAAAGAAAAAGTAAAATGTAAAAATAAAAGTAATAGTTGTGATAATTAATTGATCTAATAAAAAATATATAAAAATAAAATGGAGTAAAAGTAGGATGTAAAAGAAAGTCAGTGTATATTTAATATTTTACTATTGTAAAATCGTGATAGAAAAGGTGTAATATGAATGAAAGGGGTTATATTATCGGTTAAAGTCATTTATAAATATTTTTTATTTATTTTTTTTTTGTAAAATATTGTTTGTTTGATTCAAATTTTTATTAACAAGAAAGAATATAATTGAACAACTTTGAAATTCTAATGATTTATTATATAAGTTGGTGGTTCGATAGGATAATTTAGGATAATATTTTAAAAAATTGTATGTTTAATATCTTATTTATAAAAAAATAGTTTATGATGATAATGTTTAAAAATGTCATTAAAAATACAGTTTATTTATCTTAAAAAATTACATTACATTATCTCATCAAACTCCTAATGACACGATAAGTCACTACATAATAGAGTAATTAGAATTAAATAAAACCTAATTAAAATTGAAAATCGAACTAAAAAGTTGCAAATAAAAATATTTATTTTTGGTTGTACAATTTTCTTAATTTTCAAATCATATAGTTTGTAGTTTAATATGTTGAAACTAAATCAAATCAAATCACACCCTAAAAATTTAAAAAATTAATATAAAATAGAAACTACTTTTATTCTTTTCTTCAATACTTCCTTCTTACATAAATAACTTGTGATACATATTTGTTTAGAAAAATAAAGACCACTTAAATTTTTATTGTATTTAACTTAATAGGTTAAAGATAAATTAAATAATTTATTTTATCGAACTAATGTCTACAATATTTATTTTGTTCGTTAGATTTTTTTTCAGCGGTATATTCATAAACAAGGTTCCATTTAAATTTCTTGTGAAAGGACAAAAGTTTAATACTATTTCAAGGTTTAAATACTTTTGACTTATGGTTTTGACAATAAATTTTTTAAAATATTTTCTTTAATTTTAAAATACTCGGCACTAGAATTTTTAAATTGTAACAAACTAAATAGTTAAAGATTGATTTATTTAGTTAAGATTTTATAATAAACTAAATCACACCACACTTATTTTTTTTAATTTAATTTAAATTAATTTTAGGTTCAAAATCACACTAAACCATGTTACAAACATCTTTATTGAAATGTGAAAATCACTGATTAATGTTGTTAAATCAAATAAAAAGAGAGAAAATGATTTTGTATTGTTAGTGTAAAAAATTTTACATTGATTTTTTTAATTAGTGTAAAAATTTTTACACTAATATTTAATGAAAATCTCTTCATGTTTGATACATTTACTGACTTTACAAATTAATACTTAATAAAAAATTATGATTCAACGTAAGTATAAAATCTTTTATATTATTAGTAAGTTAAATTCATAAAAAAATAATAAAAAACAAAAAAAAATGTAAAGACTATATTATAAATATATAAATACTTTTTTTGATTATCTCATTTCTATCCATTTATTTTCAGTCACATCTATCACATTTTTTTGCTCTTCTTTTCCCCACTTTTGTATCTCTTCCATTTGCCACTTTAATTCACCCAAAAAATAGAAAGAACTTTTAGCAGATTTATGACAGGAAAGCAACAAAGAAAAGTGAGTGTAAAAAAAATAATATACAAGTGAATTGAATGAAGTAGTATATTAATATAAGTGAAAAGAAAGTGGAGAAATGGTGTAATGGGTAGCTGATTAATATAATTAATTGATGAAGAGTGGTGACATGAGAAGGGGGACCAAGTTTAATTTGACCTTGAAGGTAGGGTAGGGTAGGGTTTGAGGTCCCAAGAAGAAGAGTATGTACTTAGTAGACACTATTGTCAGGTTGGGAAACAGTGGAATAGAATTCCTTTGAGTTAAGAGAGTGATTGCCGGTCCGGCCCCTACTACGTGCCTCTTCCTGTTTGAGTTGAGTGAGATGGAGTCAGTTTCATTCAGGTCCCCTCTACTCTAAAAGTAACCTAATCAAAATGTTTCTTCAGTGGTTTTGCTCCTGTTCCTTATCTCACCACTTCCTCCATCCTTTATTAGTGTACTTTTTCCTAACTTTCTTTTTAATATTTAATAACAATCTTACTAAAACAATATTTAAATATTATTCATATATTTTTGTAATATTTTTATCAAGTATGATATCGTTTATATTACTAAAGCCTCAAACTATATAACATTTTAAAAAATATTGTAAATATATGTACGTATATTTTTTTATAAGTTAAAATTTTTTATTAAAAACTAGATGAAAGTATAAGACGGGTCTTCGTCAATTCATGGTCATAGCTAGTTAATGAGGAATATTCTTTCAAAAAAAAAACGTTAATGAGGAATATTCACCCTCTTCATGTTGGGTTTAATGATAGTTATTACTATTTTAATTTTTTATATTTCGTTTTTTATTTTTAATTAAATTTTTAAAACTGTTATTCAGCTATTTAGTGATTTAGGTTAACTGTTAAGTGGCAAGTGCACAGTCATTTATTGTATAGCCTATAGAAGTAACAATGTTATATCTATCGGGACTTGGACAATATCACATAAATTTTAAAACTTTTTACTTGTAATAACTAGAAGGAAAGATTTTTATTAAGAATTACTAAAACAAGATTTAAATAAAAGTATAAGAAAATAAAGTAAATAATTGTACAAATAGAGATTTGCTTGAGTTTTGATTTTACTAAATCAAAGTATCATTCAAGTGTATACATAAATTCAAAATCATCGTTTCACTCATATTTTCATCACCTATAAAAATACCTTAACCTAAATTCGTTGTAAGCAGGGACTAAACTATTTGAAATTTAGATTATCGATTCTTTGTATAATCTAAAGTAAAATAACTTGCATTAAGAAAAGAAGTTTAAGATAACAAATGAGTTTTACTCTATTCCTATCATCAATAAACCTCATTGGAGGCTTCTATCATTTTACAAGTTAAAATACTCTGCCAAGCTCATTCAACAAGTGAAATCTATGAAAAGAAGAGAAAGAAATAAAGTATAGGATAGAGAAGAACTCCAATATTGAATAATAAATTTTGATTAAAGAACAAATATACACAAGAGTTCAGGTTAGTAAAGTCCAACCAATTCAATGACAAGTCTAGCCAATCATAAGGATGGTTAGAAATACAAACAATAGAGGGTGAGGATGGAGAATAGATGAAGAAGTGGCTATGAAACGTAGCCCTTAGTCAGTCAGGTACGTAACCCCTTTCTAGACAAAAATACCTTTATATAGATAGCTAGCTCAAAACACTACCGCCGAATGTAACAACCCAAATTTCTACCCAATTCATTTATGAAATTGCAGAAAATTTTTTCAAAGATATTTATCCAGTTATGAGGAATTTTTAAAACTTAACATTACATAAAGAACAACAATGATGAATAAAAGTATTCATTTCATGAATTTAATTTTACAAAATAGTTCAAAGTACATCATATATCAATCATAATCACTACCCCAAAGTAACCTAATTCAGAGCAACGAATCTGTGACAACAGAAACTAAATTTAGTACAAACAACATTTATACTAAACATTATACATAAATAAAAATCTTCACAAATCTCCATCACAACTATCTTGTCATGATCATCTTCATACCCTGAACATATATGAAAAAAAGTACATATAGAAAACATACAGATGAGTGATATATTTATAAACCATAAATGTTAATCTTAATAAACTAACAAATAATGAGGCCTAAGATTTAACCTAGGCTCAATTTCACATAATCTCATCATATAATACCAGTTCTAACTCAACCTTACTCATTTCCACACAAAACTCAATCCCACTCAACTATACACACACATATAATATATATATATATATATATATATATATATATATATATATATATATATATGTATGTGTGTGTGCGTGCGTGCGTGCGTGTGATGATTCACCCAATCAAGGTAACAAATCAAGTAAGCGATAAAAAAATGATAACTAATAAAACAATAATACACATAATTTATTAAGAATAACACCTCACTCGACTTATAGATCCCACTCCCCCTTAATTTGATAAAAGGCTTGATTATGAGCCCCTTTCTTCCAAACTTCCAATCTCCTTTGAAATATTTTCTTCCAAACTTCCTTTCTCAAAACTCATCCTTTCTTTCTCTAGAATCCAGAGCCCCTCTTTCTAACTTCAGTAAAATTTTCCATGTGATTTCTGCTATGCATAAAGGGTCCTATTTATAGCGAGAAACTGACTCAAATTGGCTCAGCGAAATCTATTTCGTTCAATCGCTGCAATTTTGCTGAGCGAATTTCATTTTCGCTGAGTGGATTTTGAACAACAAAAGATACTTAGAATCTTTGATAAAAATGTTCTATAATCTAACATTAACCTACTTCAATAGTTGGTTACATAAAAAGTTTATTTCTAACACTTTGTCTAGTAACCTGATGAATGGTTACATATTGAACTTTATTTCTACCATTTCATCTACTAACTTTAATAGTGAAATTAAGGGTGTTACACCCAACAGTCACAAAATAACTACTGGATGCTGAAGTTACTTCGACCCAAATTAACCACGAGTGATGGACGCTCACAAACTTGGGAACAAGTCACACCAATATTAGGTGCTCACTTTATTAGTATTGGGCAGTGACAATGTGATAATAAGAACTGTTTGTCAGCTAGCACTGGGCACTCTCTGAATTTGACAACTGGGTATTGGAACACTACTACAACACAAAAAATCTGAATTCATCTAACATTTCTTCAGTTTTTCTCAAATCTTGTCTCCGAATATCAAAAACATGAAAATAAAGATAAAATTTTCATAAAATTAAATCTAAGACTAGTTTTCTAACTAAAACTATTTTTAAGTGAAAAAAAGGAGAAAAACAAGACCTTAAATAAGAAATAATTATGATAATTGTTCTATTTTTCATATAAAAATAGGTAAATTAGACAATTATTAATGACATATCCTAATTTTATTATTTAAAGATATTTAATTAATAATAATAATTTTATTATTATTCAAATTACTTTAAATCACAAAATGATGACTTATTTTGTCATTAAATTACAATCACGTGTTAGTTAACATTTGACACTTTACATAATCTTCCTATATATAGATCATCATGCTTTTATATTATTTTTAGTTTATTTTTATTCTTATTTTGTATGAAATCTATAATAATAAAAAAACAAAGAAAATATTTGATTTAAGAAAAAAAAATATTCATTTGTTACTTATAATTTTACTAAATTTATATTTTAGTTCTTATACATAAAAAAAATAATTTATTCCATGTATGTATAATTTTAAATCTTTTTACTGCTTATTGTACATTAACATAACCAGAGAGTAAAAAGTATAGTTAGCATAATTATAAGAAGTAAAAAAAAATTTAAATATGTTTTAGGTCTTTTAGAGATTTTTCGTTGAGTTTCTAATAATTTTTTGCTTCATATTGATTTTTAATAAATTTTTTATTTTTTTGGTCTCTAATTATTAAAGAACTTTAGATAGTATTTATAATTGTTTTGAAATGTTTTAAAAATTAATTTAAACATCAGTTTAAGGAATAAAAAAAATAAAAAACTTATTATAAATTCAACCCAAAGTAAAAATTTAATGGAAATCCTAAGAAAAATTCACTTATATATAAGAAACCCAAAACATATTTAACTCATCAATCTTTTATGTATAAAGAGTAAAATGTAAAGTTAATACTATTATAAGCAATAAATGAATAATTTTATTTGATTTAATGCACAAGCTGCATCGAAACATTTTATCTGTTAACCGTTTCTTAATTTTTTTTTTATTTCTTAAATTATATTAACCATACATTCTTTTAGTGTAGACTAAGAATTTTATTTATTTTCATTTGTTTGTGTTGACAGTTTCTTATAAACATACACTGTGAATTTCATCGTAATATTTATTTACAATCTAGACATATATTCAAATAGGTATTTTTGTTATCTTGTTATATATATATATATATATATATATATATATATATATATATATATATATGTATGTATATAATTAATATTTTTTTTGGAAAAAATCACATATATATTCCAAATAATGTGGTGTTTATTTTGAACATTTTTTATTTTCATTTTCAGAGAAAATAAAAAATAGTAGTGAAAATATTTTTTGTTACAATTTAGAAAACATTTTTGCTAAAAACATTTTCAAAAAACAATTGAAAATAGAAAAAAATTGTTTTCAGTATTTTCAAAAGTTAATATTATGTGAAAAATTAATAATAATATTATAATTATTTAAAAATAATATATAAATATATTTTAAACTATATATAAAATAATTTATAATATTTTGTTAAATATCAAGTGAAAACAAATATATTTTTTGAATGTTTAAAAACTTGAAAATGAAAATAATTTTCAAAAAATGCAAACAGAAAATATTTGCTCAAATCAAACTTTACCTTAGATTTTTATTTTTTTTTAAAAAACTTCATTTTTTCCTTTGTATTTAAATAATTTTATTAATAGAGAGATTACCTATCTTTCCTTGTTAAATAAAGTTAACAAAGTTATGTTTCGGGAATAGTCTTTCCAAGTAGAGTACCGTTGTAATTTGTCTTCTGTTTATATATAAAAGTTGGTAAATGTTTTATAAAATTAGACATTAAAATAACCGACATTTTTAATGTTAAGGATTAGAATTGGAAGTTTGATAAAAACAAGAGGATAACAAGTACTATATCAATACTTAGTGGAGAAAACTAATGTTTGCCAAATGCTATATGTTCGTACTTTCGTGTAATATATACGAGAAAATAATCAAAATATTAAGTTATTTCAATAGTAATTTTAAAATAATTACTTTTTATCGATGATTTATTTTTTAAAAAGAAATGTTAGTATTTCTCTTTCAAATATTTTTTTAACATCCTTGCTAAGATTTTAGTTAAAATTTATTAAAATCATCAATTTTGGTTCATCCCATTTTCTAACTCCTCATTTAAAAATAAAATTCATCAAAATTATTTATTTTCAATAAATTTCAGTCATCCATAAAAGTATTAAAAAGAAAAAGAATGAGAGAATGTCGGTAGTATTATTCTTATTGAGAATGGTTGAAAGTTACTCATTTAAAAGAATCAGCGATGATTATTGTCTGATCCGGTGTGTATATATAAAAGATAATCAAAACAGTAATGATGAAATTTAATAGGATATGAATAATTAACCATTATTATAGGTTTTGGTTTTCTATTTAATTTTCTTGTAGAAAAGAAAAATGAAATAAGGAAAAATTGCACTCACCTCTAACGTTGTTATAAATAATACTCACAATTAAATGACACTTACATACCATATTTTAAACCTTAACTCATATGATGAAGTGATTTAAACTTTAAAATTTGAGCACGATTTAGATATGTGAGTCTTTTTAGCTCGATTTGATCATATGATCTATTACGGATCAGTTAGTCAAAATATGCCAAAAACCTTAAAATTAGAATCTTTATATAGGGTTAATTTAGATTTCGCTCATTTCAAAAACTCGAATTAATTAAATTTGGACTTTTATGACGTGGTCTATGCGCGTTACAACTTGCAGTCCACATTGAGTTAAATAATATGTTTTATCATGCAAAATAATCATTTTTTTATTACAATATAAGGTAGGTAAGTGTTTTTTCAAACTAAATAGAGTGTAAATATTATTTAGAAAGACCTTAAGAAAGGTTAGTATAATTTTCTCATAAAATAATACTATGTGGAATCACTTATAAAATTTAGTTAACTGGATAAAAGTGTGACATAGAAATAGAATTCAGATGTCAAATAAGGATTTATATAATTTAAGCATCCTATTTAACTAAACTTCTTAACATGACTCATATATTAAATATTTTAAAATTTAGTTAGTGTAGCTTGTATATAGTTTGTTTGTGGTACATTAATGAAATTTTTTGCTGTAAGAGAATTATATTCCCTTTATATGGTTTAATAAGTGGCATAAAAAAGCTTTTGATATATATATATATATATATATACCTAGTGATAGACTAAGGTAACTATTTTATTACAAAAAAATTGGTGATGGATAATTCTTATATTGGAATATCTTGACAGACTGAAAGTTAGGTAGAATGAAAGTACAAATACAAATAGTATCAAAATCCAACAGTTATAAATTAAACAAAGGGAAATAAGATTTTTGTTTAAGGTAGAACTTATACCTTGCAAAAGGGACTTGTTCATACGAGAGAGATTACTGAAATAACAACTAACACGCGATAATAAAAAAAAGTAAGAAATGTAAGTAAAAAAGGTTTATACATTTATTAGTTTTAAATAAGGTTTTGAGATAAAATATACTTAAATAATGCATTGCAGGTTTTGGTTTTCAAGTTGTAAATATTAACCCAATCTTTTTTGCTTAAATATGGAAGATTGAAAATCAATGAACAAGAATCAGTGTCGAAGAAAGAGGTTGGAAGTGACAGTTGGTAACTGATAGTTAAAAGTGACGACCGATAACTAATGGTCAAAGGTGACAATCAATGATAGATAGTCAGAGGTAGCAACCAATAACTAATGTACAAAGGTAATAGTCAATGACGTTGGAGGTGATGACAGATGACTGCCGGTAGCAATCAATGTCCCATGATTGGAAGTGAAAGTCAGTGATCAACTATGGTCATCAGTGACCTATGGTATAGGTGATAGTGAATAACATGATGAATTTGAAAAAAAACAGAAATCTTAAAATCAAATTTAATTATTTTTAAAATTTGGTAAAAATTATTTTAAAAATAACTAAAAAACTAAATCAAAATTATTTTTACCGAACACATTTTTGTTTTCAAAATATTTATAAATAAAAAATGAAACCACACCGAACGAGACCATTTACAAGTTAAGTTTGTAAAAATAATCTAAAGCTTATTTTCATAAAACTGCTTTTTTAATAAAATTTTAATATGCAAATGCATTTTTTAGGGCAATTAAACATGTTCCAAATTGAGTATGAAACACCCTAACAAAAAATCAAACAGCCTCACTCTAATCCATCAATGGAGATCTTCGTTGAAATTTAGCTCATTTGATTTTTTTAACGCTCACTTTCCCTTATATTTATTATACATCCCTTTTAGAAAAATTAATTTATGCATTAACATTTAATCATAATATTTTATGTATAGTGAATTTATTGTTAATTTTAGCAATTAGTAATTTAAAAATCATATAAATAAAGAGTTATAATTAAATATTAATATAAAATTCTTTTACACAGTTAACATATAAATTAAGCTTTGCTTTTATTTAATATCATCTCTTTTACACCGTTATTATACTTGGTATTTTGTTTTATTGTAAAACAATGATCTAGCACATATTCAATTAATGATAGGATGATGTAGATTCAACGGGCTAATTATAAGGTGAGAAATTAAGTAGGGGTTGATTGGTGTAGACCGATATTTTCTTCCTCATCTTATGATGTTGTGTTTTCATGTAGATGCCGATTTAGACATGATTTGGGGAATCACTTTTGGGCAAGACTGACATATGTTGTTGAAGTAGGGACTAGTACACGTGATGCTCACAAGGGATCACACGGGCACACTAGTGGGAGAACCAGTAAGCATCTTGACTCCTAATTTTGATCCTACTTAAGTGGCGAGTCATGACATAGAGAATACAAAAGGACACCTAACATAACCATATGCATATCCTCACCATGAAATCAAGTCTACATAGAATAGCTACGAAAATGATACTTGCAAAGACATTTATCCCCCACAATATAGATACTTGCTAAAAGACACAACTAAAGCTGGACTCCTTTGGTTTATATACAAGAATAATGATAAAATCAACCACTTTTTCTACTCAAATACTTCCTTTCTCTTTCTATATATTACACATAAGTGTAAAAATTATATATTTATAATTAATTCTTCCTCTTCCTTAATTTCTTTTTCATTCACTAGGTGTCCAATATAAGTCAAGTGTCCATAAATAGTTTTTTATTTATAATAGGTTATAGTAGTACTAAAATTTTCTGCATATGAAAGAAATCATGTTTTTTTTATAAAGTCAGATAAATCTATATGCTGTTATCTTGTAAACTAAGGGAAATTATAGTATCATATATTTATTTGTGATTAATTTTTTCCCCACATATTTAGGTTTGAATTAAATGTCATTGGTTTTCACGTTAGTTGATTAGTGTACCGATTTCAGTTATATGAAGTATATATTACTATATTCTACAGTAATTAGATTTTTTAATATTAGGGTTAAATTGAAACACACTTAATGATACGATGATATGGAGGGAAAGAAATTTTTTGCTTTAAAAGTATATAGCTTGAGAGTCATTATCAAATTATTGGATTCAAAATCATTGAGGAGTTTAGTGATGATAAATTATTTGTTATATTATTATTGTTTTCTCGAATTCTCACCTAGCTAGCTATCTTGGATGCTATATGTCTATAGCTACGTTCAAAAAATTGTATTATATCGATCGCCTGATCGAGACAGAGGCTTAAAGGTCATGGTGCAAAACTCAGTTCACGTACTCTTCCTTTCCTTCTCTTTTAAGCACTTTTCTACGTTTCCCCATCCATCTCTTTCTTTATTTGTGCTTCATCTACCTCACTTCTTGTCATCTTCCCAATGACTGATTTAGTCCTACCTCATTGTCATATGGCCAACATGAAAGTGAAAATATAATGTGAGACTAAAAGCAATTTTTATAAAAATATTTCTTTTAATTCTTTCATTTGACAAAAATAACTTCATTTTAGATTTTAATATGAGACTAAAAGCAAATTATTTTCTGATTTTTAAAACAACAAACAAATATAAACCCATGATTAAGCAAAAAGCTAGTTTATAAACTAGTTTTTAATGGTTTATGGTGCACTATCTCTTATAGCCTTTAGATTATCTAACAATTATCATTTTACCATGCACCATTTGTATTTAACCCAATCTCTACCTCACTGACAACATTACAGAAATATTCTTTCTCTTTTCTATTCTCTGTTTTTTGTCGTCATCTCTGAAAATTTAGATTTTGTGATCTTTATAGATTTTAGGGGTTTAAGAATTTGTTATTCTTCTTTATTGTTTTTCCAACAATAAACCTATGTGAGTAATTTTTGACAAGTAATCAAACTTTTTAATCTTGATGATGGTTGAATTCAATAATTAGATAAATATCAAATCGAGATATTATATCATCATTTTAAGTTAAAGATTATTCAGTAAACCATGATGAGATATGTACTTCTTATTCTAAAGATTAGTTAAAGTCAGAAGTTCGAACAACGTTGCATTCTTATTTATTTGGTTAAACACCCTTCTTCATACCGTTCAAAACTTCCAACTCTATATTTACATTCATAAATTGGACAAACATATATGTTCATAAGTCAGAGTTGAACGATAAGTCGTTATTTGAGTTGCTCAAGATGGTTTCAGACATTTACAAAGATTATTTTAGTTGTTATGGGATGTATCATCATTTAGTGGAAGCATGAATGATTTTCCATTGTAAATCAATGCAAGGGATCGCTTAGAAGTAGCCCACAACAACCACTGTCTCAACATTGTTGTGTTATAACTATAGACCTTGTAATTACATATCTATAATATTAAATAATTCATTACCTAGCTTAAAGTTATGTTATAATTTATTACTTTTACGTTTAATAGGTTTTATTTTAAGGGAGATTTGATTCATAGTATCAATTTCTTGAACCACAATCCATAAAGATAGTTGGTAATGTAATCAGATATCCAAGCATACATTCACAGATGGTGGAAGCAATCACACAGGAATGACTACCTAAGAGTTTACTTAAATGAGTAAGTTAAGCATAATTATGAAATATATTTAAGTAAAAATTGAATTCTAAAACTTATAATTATAATTCTTTATGGGTAACATTGACAACTTTTGATTATCTGTCTTAAGAAAAACAAAGTTGTCTACTTTTGTTGCTTACACAGAAGGATTGATGCAAACATTAAATTTGTAATATCAATGTAAGTCTTTTACTTATAAATTACAATGCATGATTGTATTGTATACTAAAGATTATACATGATTATGTCTTAGTTTTACGATATAAATATTTTTTTTTCATTAGTACTTTGAGTGAATTGCAAGGTAAATAGTGAGAGTAAATTGAAGAAAAATTATTAGAATATTGAAGTAAATGATAGTATTTTAGAATTTTTTGTAAAAGAGAATTCAAATTACCACTAATAAATGTGATGGTTGGGTGTGGGGTAACAATCAAGCTTCAAATGTTGATTATTTTATTTATAAAAAAGGCATATAAGATCATTCAGAGTAACAACCAAAATAATAACTTTCCATTTTACAATGCAAAGCAAACGTGCCAACTAAAGTGGCTGTCTTTGCCTAAAAGGTAGCTCATAACATAATACTAGTAAAGGTAAAGGTGGAGTTGTAAAGGGAGAGGGTTCTATTTCTGGATGGTGATATCTGCTCTGTTTGTCATGCTGAACCAGAATCAATATTGCACTTATTATTTTCCTATAAGTTTAAATATTATGTATGGATGCGTTGCTATTGGTTAGGATATTTGATGGTTTTTCCCTTTGCCTGTTTTTCCCCCATTTGTGGCAACATCTCATTAAATGTCAACGAGAAGCTAAAGAAGGAAGCTATGATAACTATTTAGCTAGCTACTATGTAGTCGATTTGACTTGCAAGAAATGATCTAGTGTTTATAGGAGTAAAATTCTATGAGTCAATAGTATTGTAGGAAACCCTTCAAAGGTTCTAGTTATGACTCAGGGGGTTATAAAAAAACTTTCTTTTCTCTTTCTATGAATGACAAGTTCAACCAAAATAGTGTCATAATAATAGGGGTTGTATTATCTATAATAAAGTGTTATAAGAAGTGTGGGGTAGGATTGAATATGTTCTTTTGATTTGTACATGTCGTGTCTTTGTGTTGAAAGTTTTAATAATTTCTTATTATTAGAACATGCCATTCAACTATTTTCATTGAATAAAATTCTTTGCCTTTTTTTAAAAAAGTATTTTAGAATTTTTTAACATTTGAAGACTAATTTTGATTACTTTTTAAAATAAGTAACTCAATAAAATTTGGTATTCAATTTAGTGTAATCAATGAATCAGAGGATTCAAGTATGGGAATTACATCATGCACTAGATGTGAAATGTCCTCATTGGAAACTTAAAAGATAATATAAAAATAGTACTAATTATCAATGTTTAATATAATAAGATTAATTTATTTCAAATTATAATATAATGGCAGTAAATTATTTATGATTTATATGTTGTAGGTATTTTAATATAATATTTGACCCATATAATTATGAAATGACTTTAATGAAAATATATCTATGATGATTGTCATACTAAAAATTATATTAAAGTTATTGAAGGTATTTTTAAGTTAATAAAATAAATCTCTCTCTTTTCACTTTGTTAAGAATAATTTTGGCAGCGGAAAAAAAGGAGGTTAGAGAGATTATAAAAAAATATTTAAAAAGAATAATTTCTCTCTCCCTCTATCTAGATATATATGTATGTGTATATATATATACACACACATATACATATATCCTTTGAAAGACTTATTAGGTAAAACTTAAGGGTTAGGGTTCTTTTACAATCATAGAAACCAAAAAGGAAGTCAGAGAAGAGAGAAATCCAAATGTGATAATTTTGAACAATACTATGGATCTAGGTAAATTTTTTTACTCTCCCTTGATGATTATAGAGTTTTTAGATGTTAGTAACATATTATAAAAAATCTTGTATTGTAATTTCTTATATGGTGAACCCTAGAAAATTACACATAAAGCCAAATTATGCTTTCAAAAGTATTTTCTAAAAATTCAAGCAAGTGCTAAGACATAGACTTAGTAATTAAGACATGCAATTGTTAAGTGTAAGATTTGATTTAAGCATGTATATATGAAATGTTCAAACATTTGTAAGGATATTTCAAATTTATTTAAAGAATGATTTTTATTGATGAATTAAATATATGATTTTTGTTGTACTGGTTTGGATAAATTTAATTTGTAGGTGAGTTTGTATTAAAACATAATCAATTTAAAAAAAAAAAAACAGAACTCAATATTGATTGTATGCCTCCATCAATGTTGATTTCACAAATCTAACAACGGTTAAAATCAAAACCAATATTGATTTCGTAAATCTTACAATAATTAAAGTCGTAATCAAATTTTTATTATGTCAACACATGCAAATTCAACCATAGAACCGGAGTAGAATGATGTTGATTGAAATGTTAACATCGATAGAACCGGAGTAGAATGATGTTGATTGAAATGTTAACATCGATTTTGGAAAGTGATGTTGTATACTCAAACAAACAACATATGTGAATACAATATATTAAAATTTAACAGATGTTGTAAGACTTAAATTATTGATGTTTTATATTTTTTTAAGTAGTGTGCAACAACAACAATAAAGCTATAAAAATAATAATAATAATATTTTAATATGTACTAATTGAAATATTATAACTGTTGAATTATATTATTTTAATCAATTTTATAAAACTAGAACCTTAATAAGGTGATAAAATGATTCTATTTTTTGTATGTTATAAAAATATATATTATGTACATTTTTATATAAATATAAAATTTAATTGATAATTATAATGCATAACTTTGTTTAGATTGACAGATATAGTATGACGTATTAATAAATATAATTATTACCTTTTATACACATTTTTTATTTTTAAGTAATTACCTTTCTATATAATTAGTGAAAACATAGGCGTTACCATACTTGTGTGTTCACATTTCTATTTTGATATGTTATAACAATTTTAGGGTTTTAATTTAAAATGTTGTGTAATAACATGATAAAATATAAATAATTTATTGTTTTATTTACATATGTATATTTTTTTAATTTTTTTATTTCTTTGTTTATGATAACATAATAGAAACATGTTAGATTATCAACTATGAAAAATTTGTAATAAACTTAAGAAAATGGAGAAATAAGAGAGTTTGAATATAATGCAACATATTGTCACTTATGTGTATTTAGGATCAAAGGTATACATATATCAATAATGCTTAAGGAATGTTGATTTGTGATAAGGAAAAACTTATAAAGATGTACATTTATTAATGTGGGAGAAGTTATAACATATTTAGAAAGGTAAAATAGTCATAAAATATAAACACCAAAATGTTATATTCTCATTATAAGATTCTAGATATAATATAATATATATTATAAATAGTAGAACAATTATGTATGTTGTATATAAATATTTTAAAATTATTTTTTCATAAGGTTATAAAATTGATTTAGTAATAAATAGTTTACTTTTTAATTTTTAATTTTCTGAAAGATAAAAGTTGTGGGTTCGAATCTTTCATTTAAAAAAATAGTTTACTTTTTAATTTGTAAAGGTATAAGAATAGAATTTTAAAAAGTAGACATAAAAGGAGAATTTCCTATAATCTATTCATCCTAGTTTATTTTCGGGTTTGTGGTATCTAACTATTTCTAATAAATTAATTAAACTAGACTAATTTTCCACTCTTTATGTATGATTTCTTATTATATATTCATATATTTAATTCTCTACATTAGTTGAATAAATCGTCATTTAAAGAAGCTAGATTCACGAGAACACTAGTGAACTTAAATGACAAGAAACTCTTACATAAAATGCTAATATATCAAGCCTTAACTTTCTTATTAAGGTTAAGTAGCTTTCTGATTCACCGTATATAATCAAATTTCTGTTTTTACCGACAAAATATTAATCTTCTGGATTGACTTCTTTGAATGATAATCAAGTTTATGTTGAAGCTATTTTTCTTCGCACGTTCATCTTATTATCTCTTCCATAGTGGCAAGTCTATTAAAAATTCAGTGTGATGCTTCAACAATGAACCCTTTTTTTTTATCCCGTACAGGATTATGATTAATTAATTACTTTCTAATATCGATAAACTTTATTAGCTTACTGGTTAGGTCTGGTTGTGGCTCATGTTTAGATATAGTGTCATATTGTTGAATCAGGTTCATATGAATTGAAACATATTCTCAGAAGGGTTCATTATTAATAGCATATATCCATTTAGAAACTTAATATTTGGATGTCGTACTTTACGCACAAGCTTAGCTCATGCTGATCATTATCCCTGAATTTGCATCTATTGAGAAGTGAAAATATTAAAGGATATGTTGATTTGGCATACGGTGGTGCAGTCCCTCTTATGTGAGAAGGAGAAGGCATGGGTCAAAGCTGAAGCTGTGAAAGCCTCTTTCTTAATCTTGGATTGGTGCATCAATCCCATTGTCTGCAAAATTTAAGAATGGTCTCGGAGAGATGATGCATGTTCAATGAAGCCTAAGTTTTCGTACTAATTAGTGTTCACGATCTGTTTCAAGGGGGAGGAAAGTAGTGTAAGTGGAAAGGAATGGTATGCTTTGCAGGTACAGTTAATAGCCAAAGCAAAATATGATTGAATATTGAAAATTGTTTCTGAGATGCTGACGTCGAGGGCTATATGGTTGAGTCAATCGTTTTTTTATAAACCAAAAAATTATTATGAACTATAAATATTTTTTCTTCAAGAATCTAACACAATTTATATATCTAAGACTCAAAGTGGAGATTTGTAATTAATCTAAACACCTTCCATCAGTTAATGCATGCATTCAATGGTAGTGAAGGGTATGGTTTGGTTTCTAGCTTATGTTGATAAAGATGTCAAGGTTTTGTTTTGAGTTATTGTTATCATTTACTTTATTTTCATCTCACTTTTATTTTTGTTCTCTTTATTTAAGTGTACGTTCAGTATTCTCCTTTTGTTTTATGGGTTTGCGTTTTGCTTCATTAAGTATGCTATTTGTCAGCTTTTGTTTACAACTTACGCGTGGAGTAATAATGCTTTGGTCCTTTATCAGGTTCGGTTTCAAGCTGTGGATTCAATGTAACAAGAGTTATTTTGTTTGTATATGCAAGATACTGCGATCTTGCTCCACTATTACTTCTGGTACTCCTTGAAATTAATGAAAGTGTTTGCTGTTCAAAAGAATAATAATTTACTTTGACAATTGATGCAATGAAATTTTATTAAGAAGTCCAACTCAATTAAGTTGAATACATGAAATGTTGAAAATTTTGTGATATCTAGTATCGTAGTTTGATTTTTCCCTTAAAAAAAGCAAGAAAGTTCTGTCAAAAAACCATTATATATACATGATGACATATTTATTTTTTGAAAGCTATATACATGATGGACATATATGGAGACATCAACAGTCATATTATTATTTTAATTATTCATGATCGATCTAATTCACCCAAAATCTAATTCAATTCATTTACTAGGTTATAAAAAAGAGACGTTCATAGGACAAAATGGATACATATAGAATAATTCATCCTATATATCGTATTTTCAAAACTAATGGACTTTTTAATTAATATACTTTATGATCAAAATAAGTCAAATTAATTAACATTATTTTTCAAATTTGAATTTCTCTTATTTCATTAATAATTTTAGAATAGTTTATTATTTATTAATCTTATATTACTTATTCAGAATAATTTAAATTTAAAAATCTGTTGATTTTTAAAATTTGTTTTATAAAATAAATAAAACATATATAACCATTTACTTAAAGTGAATTAAACAAAACATGATAAAAATATTTTGTAGATATAAATGGGAGATTATTTTGAAATATTTACAAAAATTACTTAAAAATTGATTTTGGTGGATATGAATTGGGTAATCATTCATAAAAAAATGTCAATGAATGGATTTTATTGAATTAATCATGGACAACTTAAATTTTTTAACGATTTATCTTCAATCCATATATTCGTTATAATTTGCACTAACAAATTATGGAATTCATCCATATGGTAAACCTATGCTTCTTGACCAAAACAAATGCTAAACAATCACACTTCCTAATTAGCTTAATGTCCATATACCTTCCCCACACTAACAAACTAGGTGCATGTTTTGTGTCTTTACTAGGGCATGTCACTACCTTTATGTGAAAATTACATGCTTTCCCTCAAATGTCATAAAAAAAGTGTCTTGACTTTGTCTCAATTGTAAAGTCAGTGGACTGATACTTTTCATTGCGTCCTTAAAACCAAGCCCTCAAACAGATTGATAATGAACTCTTCTTAGTTGTGCAACAATTACTCGCACATCATATACAGTTCCCCTCCTTTTCTGTGTACGTGGAAGGGGATTACGTGGTGCAAATGGCACCAAATGTGTATGCCATGAATTTCTAACAACGATATTTACATTACACTGTCCATTGCTAATTCAAACATTTTTCTTTTTAATTTTATTTTATTTTTATTTAAAAAATATTTATTGTATTTATAATTTCTTAAGTAATTTTAATTGTGTGATTTTGATTATTTTATTTTTATCTGTGAAAATTATATTTTCAATTTTTCTTTTATTTATGATCAGTATCTCAATTTTGATTTCATCGGGCATTTAAGTACTTAATTTGTCCAATGAAAAGTATATATCTGTTTTTGTTATTTTTGCTATCATAGAAATAATAATTACCTACCAATATCATTAACACAAGAATTAATTCATTAATATATAGTGATAACAAGATTTTGGGTCATATTATAGTTTATATATTTTTTGTAGTTTAACTTTTCTATCATATTTACTCATTCACAATTTCTTATGTCAGGTTATTCCGTAAATATTAGGTTGAAATAGGTATTGTATTTTACTAAATAATAACTTTGATACTAATTTAGTTTTTAGTTTTACAGAAATAAAAATTTCAACATGACAAAAAGGTGTTTTTTTATAGAATGTTATTTGTTAATGTATTAATTTTATTAATGAAAATATTCAAACTCTTCACTTATAACAAAAAAATTGTATTTTACTAAATAAGTATTGTATTTTACCAAATTTTAATTTACTAAATAGGTATTGTATTTTACTTCTACTATTTATAGTTTCCCACCACTATTAATCTAATAACAGTATTACTATTACTACTATGTCATGTTCTTGTTGAATATCTAAGAGCTTACCAGAACATCTTATTTGAACATGATGAGACACTAACATGTAGTAATTTAGGCCAAAAGTCTAACTCAATTTTACAATATAAGCTTGCAAGAAGATAAGGAATATTACAATGATGCATATATTTAGTCTGATATCTTAACAGATATGAAACCTAGATAGGAATTTTTTTCCATATGCATCCCTTTTCACCTCATGATGTGTTTGTCGCAACTTTATTTAGCACCACATGCGCTATGTTTTTAACAAAAATGGTAGCTTATCTTTCTTGGAAAAAATGATTCATTCTCTTCCATTTATGGATAACCTTCTTCAGCACTAACTGTGGTACATGTTCATCCGTTACATATTAATGACAAGCAAATAGTCAATATAAATCCGTCAATATAGCGACATTTGGTCAAACCCCATTGTGGTCCGACTAGGATAAATAAAAAAAGATTCGATACTTGTGATGATTTTTAATAGTTTAATAAACTTCTAAGTAATAATTTGATTTCAAATAAAAAAAAACACAACGTTATGTTAATCTGGTGAGGAGCAAAAATACGGAGGTTGATTAGGACCTTTTCCATTTGCCTTTGTAGCTGTCACGTACCATGCTATATGTTTGTCGCAAACTTTACTTAGAGTCCATATGCTATGTTATTGTATGAAAAATGGCGCATTTTTTTTCATGGAAAAAATGATTCATTTTTTGTCATTATGGATGCTCTTCACCACTAACCGTGGTACATATTCATTCATTGCATATTATTGAAGAGATATATAGTCAATCTATTGGAATCTGTCCATATAGGCAATTTGATCATATAAGAATTTTAGGTACAACGAGGAAATATAAATAAAATATTTGATACTTGTGATTATTAATAGCTTCATCAACATTTAAATCATTAGCGAAGGAAAAAAATGCACTATGCTTATATGCGGAATATATAGAGGGAGGGAACTGGACAGCAATGCATGAATATGTTTTCATATGTCGAATAATATATATTAAGGGTTAAATTGAGCACTGGAAAAAGTCTTTTGAAAAACTTTAAAATAATGTCTCTCTTTTTTATAGCTATTATGATATTGATATCCTTTCTATCGACTTCAAATGAATGTTTAATTCTCGTTCAATGAATGGTGTAATTACCTTAACCCACACGCAATGAATGAGTGATATAATTAAAGTTATAAACAGTTGATACAACAATAACTTAGCTAACCACTATATCAAAACCACAAGTAATATCAATATATCTAGGTAGCCTAATTAAAATAAAAATTCAAAGCAATGTCATAATTTAAAACTATTCATTTGTAATCCATTCAATTTAACAATTATTTGCAAGATTTTAAAAATTGTACTCATTATTCAACGTGTCAAGGGACTAATTCAACTAGTTAAACGGTGGTGAAATTGATATTAATAAAACAATAATAATAACAATGAAATAATAGATAAATAATATTAAGTAAATATAATATCATAATTTTATAACACTTAAGATTAAAATAAAATATAATTTTATAGTTAAAATAAATATAAAATTCTAAATAAATATATCATAATAGTTAAGGTCAAATTTTAATAATTAATAAAGTATATCAATATTCATTAATAATAAAAAAATTATATTTAAAATAAAATAAGATATTATTATAATATAAAATTATAATAAATTAAGATATAAAAATTTGCAAATTATATATACATAAGTAAATTATATTTTATAAATAAGGTTGATAACATAATATATATATATATAATCCTTATAAATATATATTTGTATTTATCTTTAATTTTATATTAAAATTTAAAAATAAAAATTTAAAATTTAAAAAATTAATTGAAGACTAGTTCAACCAGTTTTCAAGACGAATTCATGGCCAGTTTGATGAGTTCTTAATCAGTTTCTACCAATTATAAAATTATCTGATTCTTTTTATACTAGGAGTGTGTTTGGTTTGCCATTTCAGCTAACTTAAAGCTAAAAAGAGATTTTTAATTCATAACTACCCCATTTTCATTTCTCACTTACTGGTGGAAAAAATACTAATATATTCTTTATTTTTTACTCTCCGTCAGTGCATAAAAAATTTGTAAATTTTTTTACTTCTTCAGTTGTGAATGTCAGAGAAGCAAAAGAATTTGCAATTTTTTTTACTTCACGGCTGGAAAAGTAAAACTCGGAAATGTTCAGTGCACTACAAAAAAAAATAATTATTACTCATAAATATTTTTAGTCTCAATTTAATTATAACAAAAAATTAAATTACTCATAACTATTGTTAGTCTCGATTTAATTATAACATAAATTTAAATTAAGAGGATTAACTGAAAAAGTTCATACACTAAAAAATTATACCGCAACAAATATCGACACAATTGGTATTTCATTTTTTTTTAGAATTTGATTAAAATTAATCTTTCTCATTTAAGTAACGATTATGAGCACAATTAACATTATTTATGCAGTGCATGAAAGAGAGGATAATTTTAGAATAATAAACATAAAAATACTATTTAGAGAATGAATAATAATAATAATAATAATAATAATAAGTAATCAATGTTAGTTTAATTAGAGTAATTAGACTCAAAGTAATTAAAATAATTAATATCATCATATAATTAAACTCAAAATAATTAGAGTAACTAACGTAATGTAATTAGATTCAAAGTAATTAGAGTAATTTTCAAATATAATATATATTGCAGGAGAAGCAAACAAATTTAAGAGAAGGTTTTATAATAAATTTTTATATTTTATTTATTTTTATATTTTATCATATAAAATATTAAAAAATTATATTATAAACAAATTATATTATTAAAATATAAGATTCTGTCATATAAATTTTAAGAGAAAGTTTCGTAATAAATTTTTATATTTTATGATATAAAATTTTCATAAAATTTTAAAAATTATATTATAAATAAATTATATTATTAAAATATAAATTTTTTTAAATATAATATAAATATTATATATAAATTTTATAATTAAAATAATAAAATATAAAATTTATAAATATAAAAGTTTATTTGGAGAAGGTTTTATGAAATAACCTTTTACATTTTATTTATTTTATATTTTAAAATATAAAATTTGAAAAAATTATGTTGTAAATAAATTATATTATTAAAATGTAAAATTTTACAAAGATAATATAAATAGTTAAATAAATTTTCTAATCAATTTTTTGCTTTGAAAAACTTATTTCATAGAATAAGTTATTTTATTTTGAAATGTGAGTGAGTGAATTTAATTTATTATAGTAGGTGTTAAGAGAGATAAGGTTAATTTATTAGGTATGTTTTAGGATAGATAATTAGGTTAAAGGGTATTTTTGAGTTTTTCAAAAATTATTTAGGTGGGTAGGTGTTAAATGAGAAAGGGGTAAGTGTGAAATGAAAATCCCAACTTAAAAATTTGGATAGCAAAAATCTATGAGTTGTTTTAGAAACTATTAGAGTAGTTTTTTCAAAAGATCTTCTATTTCAGCTACTAGCTGATTTTATTTTCAAGTGTTTATCCTTTATTAATTAATGCATTGTCACTTATTAATTCTCTCTCATCATATTATACAACCCCTCTCATTCATTTCTCTCTCTTTCATAGTAATTTATAATATAAATATAGAAATTTAGAATTTAAATATGTAATTTAAAATTTATATATTTAATTATAAAATTATAATTTAAATATTAATTATAGTAGTTTATTATTTAAATATATAATTACATGAATTTATAATTTAAATATGTAATTGTAATTTAAATATGTTATTATAGAACTTTATAATTTAAATATATAATTAAAATAATTTATAATTTAAATATATAATTAGTTTATATTATTAAAATATATTATATTATTTTAAACACTTCATTATTGATCTAATGATTAATAATGTTATTATTTGTCATTTTACAACTTTAAGCTAGTTGATAAGTTAATTTTACCAATACTTACAACTAACTTTTCAGCTTTGAGTTAGGTTATAACTTTTAGGTAGCCTTTTAGCTCTCACTCAGGTTTTCAACTTTCAACTAGTTTTGATAAACATACCTTATATGAACGAATTAATCACCACCAATTATTGGTCCAACTTGCTGTACCAACAAGTTAGATTTTGAGAACTATAATTATTTGCAAACGATTTCTTACTTGGTAGAATTTGGGATATCTAACTCAATTTCTAACCATTGTAAAAGATTTCTCACCCTTTAGCAACTTGACAATACTTTTCAAAGCTTATAAATAGTAGAAAATACAGAAAAGCAGAAAGCTTAGTGAACCATAATGTTTAATTTTCAAGAATTCTATAAAACTAAAAAAAAATAATTTTTAAAATAGTTTTCTAATGGTAAATTATTATACTTATACCACTCCATAATTTTTAATTGAATAGTTTTATTTTAAAATTTTTCTTTAAATTAAAACAATTAATAAAAAGTGTATTTTACATAAATCATATCTACCAAACTATATATAAAAATTGAATATCAATGAAAAAGTAATCAAAGTAATCTATATTTTGGTATACTTTGAAAGTATACATCGCATGTATTTTTATCTACATGAAACAGGTAGAAAATAATAACATAATGTAAAAATGTATAAATATAATATATTAAAAATGTATAAATATAATCTATGTAAAATAAAATTTCAAGCAAATGATGTATTGTGTAAGTTACACCATTATTATTTAAGATTTAATCCTTATGTGTGTGTCTGTGCGCGTGTGTATATATATATATATAAAATAGACGTATCTAGTAAGAAATGTATTTTTATGTGAGAGTGAGATAGTCTAATGTTAGTTACTAGATCATAATATATACAATCTAGATTAAAACAACACATTTCAAGATATCACATGTCTCCTTCACAAAAACTTACCAGCGAGTAGTGGTGGTGGGAGTACTGGTCAAGGTGCAGGTAAGTTATGGTGAAAGAGACATGTGATATCTTTAAGTAAGTTGTTTTAATCTAGATTGTGTATGATGATCTAGTAGCTAACATCAAACCCTCTCGCTCTCACATAAAAATACCTTTCCCCATTGGATATGTCCCCTACATGTGTGTTGTACATATGTTGCCCCCAAATTGTTGTATGTTTTTTGCCTTTCATATGATGGTTACAGGCTTCCTAAGACACGAATGTCATTATCCTTAAAGACTTATTCGTAGTATTCTTGGAAGTCTCCCAAGATTCATAAGAATTTCTCCGATAATTAAGACTACAAAAACTGACATAGAAACGAGAGAACCCAAAGGGAGAGAGAAATAGACAAATATAGAGTATGTTTGATGTGTATTTAGTGGAAACTAGAGACTCTATATATAATGCTTTGGAATTGCACCTCAGAATGAATATAGCTTAAGTAGAAAATTGAATTCTAAAAAAGATTAAATATAATTAATTGTGCAATTACGAATTAATTATATTTAATACGTAATAAAAACTTAATATTTCATTTATTGAATATTACGTAATAAAGACTAAAGATTACATTTAATAGTAATAAAATTGACCAAAAACTATAAATATTTTAATTCACTTTTAAAACCACACATCACAAATTAATTTACCTATTGTAATATTTAATTTTTTTAACAATACCCCATATATTACAACGGTAAATAAACTGTTTCCAAAAGAGTATTGAGTTCTCATATGAGATGTATTGTGTCAAATTTGGAGTAGAAAACTATATGAACTAGACATAGACTGATAAGACTTATCACACAATGTAGTTATTGTAGCAAGATATATAACCAAAAACACTTGGTGTATGATATTAATCTACCAATCACAATACACCCCAAAACTTTGTCGTTTTCGCTGTGTTGAACTTTTAGTCCATACGCGTGTCTGATATTCACGAGTGTTCTACAAATTTTCTAAGGTTTCATGCAAGCAGTTCCATTTAACACTCATATAGGTGGTTTCATCAAGTGTATGCTACAAATCATACACCACCCATAAGGGATATTAAATTCCATTAAAACTTTATAAGATACTACAATTTTTCATAAAGCTTAACTATAAAGTTTAATCTCTTATTAATGTAGCATTTACCACTTTCTCACATCATTTGAAAGAGACTAAAAGAGAAAATTGATTTATAGGAATTTTAGTGCTAGCAGATCTAACAAATGACTTGTTCTTACCGATATGAACCTTCTTCATGGGGCCTCAAATCACAAAGGTTGAGTTACCATCATTGTTCATTTTTAAGTGACTTAAGTTCTATTTTCCTAGATGTTTCTAAAATCTTTATCATCCTTAAGGTTTTATCAAAGGTTTTCTAAGTTTCCTTCTAACTTCACAAAATCTTTGGAAATTATTTCATCCTTTAACCGTTGCTTTATAACATTATATCTTAGTTTATGTGTCTATTCTTTCCATTGTTTATTTTTCGTTATTGTTGATTGTGAATCACAATACATTGACACTTACAGTGTTAGTTTCATTCCTAGAGGAATGTTATCTAAGAAGTTTTCAACCAATCAACCTCACTATCGGTCATTTCTAAAGGAACAAACTTTGACTCCATTGTTGATCCAAATGTAAATACATAACCACTAATGGATTTTGCCTCATCTGAATATGATATTTAGTTAACATTCTTGTACCTTTCTAGCTAGTATAGAGGAAAATCCACATAAACATATTAGAATATATAATCTATGATAAACAAAAGTAAATAAAAATAACACTACATGTTCTAACAAATCTGAATTTGATATTCAGTTAACATTCTTGTACCCTTGTAGCCAATATAGAGGGAAATCCACAAAAACATATTAGAATTTATAATCTATGATAAACATAAGTAAATAAATAACACTATAGATTCTGACAAATTTGAAAGATAAATACATATGAGATGTATAAATTTCATCACATTGTTACTTGAAATATGCAATAAGAGGCTTAGGTCCTATTTCTTCTTCTTCTTAGGATTAGGTAACATAACCTTAGCTAGGCACCCCCACTCTTAGATATTTTATATTTAGGTGTATAACCTAGAAAAGTCATCAACAAAAATTGCGAAGTAATTTTTACCTCCTATATATGCATTGTTTTTAATTAGCAGGATCATAATGAATAAGACTAAGAGATTCGGTTTCACGTTGTATAGAAAAAATAAGATATCTGAGCCAATTTAAAATCTACACATATATCACATCCTGTACTAGGTTTATTATGTAGGTTGATTAATACCAGCTATTGTGATTTAATCGCATACAAAGAATTTACATGTCCTAATCTAGCATGCCACATATCATAGAAATCAATATTGTAAGCAAAAATAGATGTATTATTCTCAGTAATAACTTTAAAAAATATTGAGTACAAAGATATCATGATTACAATAACTCTTTCCCACAAACACATTATTTTTTGTCATGAAAATTTTGTTAGATTCAAAGGTCACTTTTATCCCAAACTTTCTCAATATTGCCACAAAGACTAAAGTTACTTTGATGGTAGGGACATGTAATACATCACTCAAAGCCAATGTTTTTATAGATATGAGTTTTAAAAGAACTTTTCCTTTCCCCCAAAGTGGAGTAGATCTAGAATCACCAGGAAAAATTTGTTCTTCATCCCATAAGCGTGTAGGAGAAAAATGTATTTCTATTAGCACATATGTGCTTGGTAGCTCTAGAGTTTACCACTTATTTACTCACACTAGTCACATATTTACTAGAGTAATTACCGCAATAAAATTATCATATCGTTTAACTAAGTTATTCTTAAGCTTAGGAGGAGGTTCGTCGTTTCTCATAGATAAGCACTAAAGTGTAAATATTTTGTCACTTCACAAAAATAATTCTTTTTTTTTTACGAAAGATGAGGTTCAAACTTGGACATGAGATATGAGAATTATTATTGTGATAAGTTTCATGAGTGTACCTTCTTGAATCAATCGTAATTTGACCATGTTTTTGCCGCCTAAATTTTTTAAGACGTCTAACAAGGATCTAGCATAAATGTGTTGAGCAGTAGGAGGTACTACATTACCCTGTCACAACAACATTGATAGAGACCACTTGATCAGCAGAAGTCTTTAAGATTGTTGTTCAAATGTTGCCCCCAAATTGTTGTATGATTCGATGCCCTTCAGATGACAGTAACTGGTTTCTTGAGACACATCCGAGATGTTCTCACAAGTCTCTTAGGATTCATAAGAGCTTCTCATATTATTGACGCTACAGAATTTGACATAGAAAAGCTGGAGAACCTAGAAGAAGAGGAAAATAGATAAATATAGTTTGCACATCAGAATGAATATAGCTGTTGTAGAAAACTGAATTGTAAAAGGGGATTAAGCATAATTAATTGCACGATTACATATTAATTACATTTAATATAAAATAAAAACTGAATATTACATTTAATATGTAGTATGATTGAATATTACATAATAAAGATTGAATATTACATTTAATACATAATAAAAATTTACTAACGACTATAAACATTTTAATGCACTTTTAGTTAGAGAATCTTAATACCTACACCAATTATTTTGAACAAACCACCACATTAGTTAAAATAAATTACTTTAGCGATATTATGGTAAATAAATTAATTACATTCTATATTGGCCAAAGAAGAGAGAGAAGAATGTATGAAAAGTTAATGTTGGTAAGAGAGGCGAGAAAAAAAATGATAGATTATAAATGATAAATGATAGATTAGAGATAATGAGTGAATGTATAAGAGAAATGACTATTTATGATATATATATATATATATATATATACACACATATATGTATATGTATATATATAGAAAGAGAGGGAGGGATATAGAGAGAGAAGAAGAGGGATCAATTTACTTCAACAGTAAGTTTAAGGACTTACTCTTCATCTTACAATTCATTTTTTTGAAATCTAATGTTAAGATTGATTATTCATTACAACTATTAAATTTCAACTAAATGAATGGAGCGATTGATAAGTGTCCATTTGATGTAAAAATTTATATCTTTATGACACTTTTCTAACCAAAAATTAAAGAAAATACTTTCTATAACCCAACTTTTGAAAAGAGTGTTGAAATTGTGCATTTAACTTTGATTTGTTGTTGAATCTCACCTTGGAACAAGCAAGAAACAAGGAACAAAAAGGAATGATATGATGCTAACAAATTTGTTTCAGCAATGTTTCATGCAAATTATAGGGTAATAGATCAAAGCTCAACCAACAATGCCAATAAAACAATAGAAGTCACTGATTCAAGCTAAAATTCACTGAGTCACAAGGAGAGTCAGACTTCAGAGGTCATGAAACCCCAAAAAATGACTAGAAATTATTGACATTCGTTGAGCGAAAGAAATTTCGCTTAGTGAAACCATGACAAATGTATTTTTGCTGAGCAATGAACTTGTCGCTGAGTGAATTCTCATAGGAAAAGACTATAAAAAGGAGTACAAGAAAGGAGAGAGAGGCATCCCAAAACTCACTTTTTCTCTTGTTTTCTTCCCTTACCTCTCTTACCCTTGTAAATACTTCATGGTGAGATCTAGCTAAGCAAGATTATCAAGGATTGAGACACTAATCAATACTTTGTAATTTACTCTCACTTTTATTTAAGTTTCATTTATCCATTTTGAATCTTCCTTATGTTTAATGCTTCTTATCTGTTTCATCAACCAATAACGTGATCTATTTAATTTTTGTTAGTGGAATATTTTCGTGAAATTAAAGAACTAGGAAGTTCATCATATACTCTTAGGAATAAGGTATGATTTGTATGTTTGATTTAATAATTGTTTTGTGCTAATCAAATTATTGAAATAATTCTTACTAAGAAATTAAGGGAAACTTCAATAATTTAATTCTCTATTGTTAAGGAATTAGGATAGAGAAACTTTAACAATTCTAGAACTAGATGAATGAACTTAGATAATAGTTAGTAATTACAAGTATTGTGAAGTACATCAAACTTCTAATCATCTTGCCTTATTATCAATATTTATAAAAAACACAAAAATATAATTCAATTTAGCTATTTAGTTTTCTTTGTTTCAAATCTCACAAATGGTTTTTATAAATGAATAATTCAAATTCTAAATGATCTTTTAAGTCCCTAAGGATACGACTTGATATTTATCAGATACTACATACGACTGATGCACTTGCTAGAAGTAATATAGAAAACACTCAACAGAGAGGGAGTAAATCCTTTAAACTTATTCTTTTTTTAGTAAGGATGAATCTCTCATTTCTCTTTGTATGTCATATATATATATATATATATATATATATATATATATATATATATATATATATATATATATATATATATATATATATACATACATGGGAGTTGATCCACTTCTTCCAAGAGTAAGTTTAAGAGATTTACTCTCAATTCTCACCATCATTTTCTTAAAATCTAAGAGTTGTTATGAATAATTAATTTTAACCATTAAATTTTAAGAAAATGAAAGATTAAAATTGAGAGCAAGTCTATTAAACTTATTTTTACAGTAAATGGATCTTCTCATACATATATATATATATATATATATATATATATATATATATATTATGTGGATATTTTACTGATAAAATGTAATCCCTCTCTGTAGGTTTAGATTATGTAGCATCATGTAGGGCAATTATAAAATTATTAAATATTAAAGAAAAAGGAAGGCAAAGATTTCATTCAGGTGTTTTAAATAGAAAAAAAAAAAAACCTGAGCTCTAGGTTCAACACTGTAGTACAAAAAATTGGGATAAAAACGAATGATAATTTATTTTTTATCTTTACTACTTTCATTGTACATAAAAATATCTTATCCGTCTCTTCTTGCTTCTTCCTTCACATACCGTATCAAGGACCGGCCAACTTCTAGGTTTGAACTGTTTGCGCGACCTATCGAGGAATTAATTGGGATTTACACGGATTACCTTCAATCTATTACGCATTAGGAAATAATTAGGATTTTCAAATGTTGTACTGACTCGTTAAATTAGCGGGTTAAAACCAGGTGGACATCAATATCATATTTTATATTTTAAAAATTATAATATTTATATAAATAATAAAATAATTATAATAATTAAAATATAAAATAAATTATTAAGTAGAATTATAAAATTGATTTGCTAAGAAAATAAAATTCATTGTCATAAATTTATTTTTCATTTATTTATATAAAATCATAATATTATCAAAAATAAAAATAATTATATAAGGTTTATTTTTGTGATTTATTTATTTATTTATTATAAAAACATTATTTTTTTTAGAAACTAAAAATTTATTTTTCAATAAAATTTTATATTATTTTTTAAAAAGAAATTTTTTTTTTCAAAATATTATTTAGTAAAATAAATTTTTATTTTTAAGTAGGAATTAAAATACTTTATCCAAACAAAAAAAAAATTAAAATTCAATAATTTGAATTACTTTATCTAAATAAAATATTTGAAAAATGAAGTCATTTGAATTAAAAGAATTTTAAATTCAATGTATTTTAAATTCTTGAATTTATAAAATTTTCTATCCAAATACAATGTAAAGTTTGTGGTTGAGCATTCATTTATTCCACTCTAATGGTATTTATAGATTACCTTCGATCTATTTACGCTTAACTTATTAGTTATTTTTTAAGGATATTTTATGTTAAATTTTTATGTTTTTTGTTATATTTTAATGTTATGATTATCTAATTTAATTTTTTATGTGAAACATAAGTACTATATTTCTTAAAAGCAAATATGAATATTAATATGTTTATTTAGATTATCATAATATTAATCAATATCGTAAAACCTATGAATATGAAAATGACTGAAATTATGTATAAAGTAAAAATTATGTTTTTATACGAGCATTTTTCTTTTTAAAATTTATTTCTCTTTCTTAAGTTTTAGGTTTCATCTTTTGTTAGTTTCCACCAGTTCAATCCTAAATTAGGAGTAGGCTAAAAAATTGGATGGAAATTAGATATAAAGGATTTTTTATGTGTATATAAACTCTTGTTATTTTTTTTATTTAATTATTTTGAAATATCATAGACCTGTATCAAACCTTTAATTAATTGTTGTACGTTATTTTTTTAATATTTTCTTTTATTACATAACGAAATGTATCTTTCTCACTTACATAATACATAGAAAATATATAACAATGCATTCTGATAAAAGATTTTGAGTTTATCCCACACAAGTCGCATTGTTATGGGTAAAATCAAATTTTTCCCTAGGCATATTTTATTATCTTAAGCAATTCAATATTTCTAAATAAGGCTGATATTGCTAATGAATAAGGATACTTAGTCTGATAAGTTTATTTAATTAGAAATCCTTGTAGGAGATGGGTGTACCGTACTGTTATGGCTTTACGTGACATATAATTGTAATTATAAAAATAGGATTTTACATTGGTTGATATATTGACATATGTAATGAAACTGTTGATGCTGAGAAAAGTCTTTCCAAATCTACTATGCACAGTCGCCACAATAGTCCCTTGGTACCAGCAACGCTCATGCCTCAGAACTTGTCTAGCACAATATATATTAATATTATATATTTATATGCCCTAACATGAATACAACATAAACCACCGTGCCTTTTATCTATGATTGTTCTAGATCTGACTTTTCACATCTTTTCAAATTCGAGTGATAGCAACCCAACCCCAGATGATTTCAAGTAGAGACATTTAGACATCCACCCTGAACTAGCTAGAATGCTGGTTGCAATAAGAAGTACCATCTCAAATGGTGTAACTTCACCATTGGTATTTCATTTAACCAAAGTTTCTCAAATCTTTGTTTTCCCACTATGTTAGATCTATGTTTCTGTGTCCACATTTCGTATTTATGATCTAGGTCAATTTTTTATTTATTACTGAAATTTTAAATTTGGACTCTAAATTATCGGTTGTTTATTATCCTTTTCTTTTATTGGTTAAAATACTGATATGCATTAATTTGGATATTGTCATTATGGATGACGTGGAGAAAGAGACATGTGAAATCATGAGTTGTCGTGGTAGATTCATTTTTGTAGCTAGGAAAGTTAAAAAGTGATTGGGAATAAAAAATTTTCTATCTCTTTCTAAAGGAATTTGTTTGGAGGTAGAAAAATTGTCATGACATTTAATGCATGAATTCAAAGTTTTTCTATAAATAGCATTTTGCTCATTGATACATATGACTACAAAGTTGTAGTAACTATTTCTAGCTTTTTATTGTGAGATTTAATAACAAAAGAGTTCTGAGTGTATTTTTTTAATATATATATATATATATATAAATAAAAGAAAATGTGAAATTATTCTTTCTTTATATTTAAAGAAATATTATAATTTTTCTTTTAGCTAGTAAAATTATTTTGCTAATCTTGTTCATAATTTTTCAGTTATCAAGGTTTTCCAAATTTGTCTTATATTTTATTTTAGCAGTAAGTTATTATTTTGTTGATACCCAATAAAAAGTGTTTTTTGAAAGAGATAACGAAGAAAATAAGTGAGAAGAGAATCTAAAAAAGATATTTAAAAGTCATAATCATAAAATAAATCCATTACTATTTTTTTGGTATTTGAACCGATGGAACATTTTTGTATCCATTACTTTTTTTTTTTTTGGTTCAAATAAGGTATACATGGGTTCTTTGGTTTATACCAACGAAGAATTTTTATTTTTTTTTTGTACGTTTGTTAAAAGTTTGATGTTAAAAAATTACATTTTTTAAGTTGATAAAATCTACATGAGTTCTTCAACTGGTATAGTATCCCAAAAACTAATACAAAAGGCTCTTGTATTATAGTAGTGATCATAAATACTAGTTGTCTTGCCATTATCATCTCCATCATCAAGGTTCCTCTTAAACAATATCGTGTGGAAGAAAATTAAAGTGGAGGTTGGTCGTTACTTTTTCAAAAGTGAACAATAAGACTAGAAGGAGAACTTTTGATAAAAGTTAAGAAAAAGAATCTCTTCAAAGAAGGAGACTTTAAGACACATAAAAGCTCAGAAGAAGAATCTTCTCAAAGGAAAAAACTCAAGACGTTCAAGGACAAAATGCTCACTAAAGGAGTCTTCTATTTATCAACTCAAGTCTACAAAAAAAGAAGTATAAGGATCCTATTTATAGCAAAAAGGAGTGGATTTGGCGCTACTTTAGTAGATGTGGGACTGACCAAATTTTCTTCAGTCCATCTAGCCATGGTCGTAGTCATAGCTATCAAAATTGCGAGTTAACTCGTAAAATCATATGAGTTTACAAGTCCTTGACGTGTTAAATTGCAGGTAAAATCATATGAGTTTACAAGTCTTTGACGAGTTAAATTGCAGGTAAAATCGGAAGAGTACTAAACTCATTAAAATCAAAATAAACTCGTAAAATCAGAGTAAAGTCAGTAAATTTGAAGTAAACTCGTGAGTAAACTTGTGCATAAATTTCTTGAGTGGTGTTTTTCTATACTTATTCTAATTTTAAGTGTTTTAAATATAATTTATTTTGATGTCTAAAAAGGTTTTGAAATTTTGAGTGTTTCAACTCTAATTTCTACTTATTTGGAGTAATTTATAGTTATTTGTGAATTTTAACTTATTATGTATTGAAAATTTTCAATTTTTATATAATTTATAGTCATATTTTTAATTAAGTAAATTTTTACGATTTTACGAGTCAAATTTACTGAGTTTTCGGTAGTTTATATATACTATCGATTTTGATAATTTTGATCCTAGTAGTACAAACCTTGGCAAGAAGGATTGCCCTAAATACTTAATTAATTCTTAATAGAATGTATATATAAACAAAGCAGCTTTTACTTTACAAATGTAGTTGAACCAATGCAACAGGCTCCTATATATACTGTGTAAGAGTACGCGATCGTGAATATTAGTTTTGAATATAACCGTATGTATAAACAAATTAATTAGCATGCAATCTTTACTATACAAATATAAATTACAGTAAAAAATCCATGTTATTTTAAATAGAAAAATATATTTCTAGTGCATAAAACTCCCCGCTTGATAGAAAAAAAGTAGTTGAAAATATTTAAAATACTCAAAATATATGTTTAGAACAAATGTAATAGTCAAAATGAAAAATATATGTTTTGTATAGGTGGATAACAAAAAAAATTGTTATAAAATATGGACAAATGCTTATAATCTCCATAATTTATTAATTTTCGTACATAAAATATGGAATTAAATCTGTGTGATCCACTTTTTAAAATTATATTTTAACTGTGCAATCCATCAACTATAAAAAATTTGATAAAATATGGAATTAAATTAACTGTGTAATTCATCAACTATAACAAGAATTAATTATATTTTTTTTATCTCAGATAAATAATTGAATTTTTCTTTTAATCCTTAAATTTTTTTAAAATTTTAATTTATAATATTTTTTTAGTCTTTAAATATACGAAGATATCACTTGAAATATAACAAATAAAATAAAAAATATATTTAGAACAAAAAATAAATAAAAAATCATTAGAGGCTAAAATAAAAATTTGGTTATTTATTAGAGAAAATACATTTAAACATAATAATAATAATAATAATAATAATAATAATAATAATAATAATAATAATAATAATAATAATAAAAAATTAATAAAATATGCATAATTATTAGATATGATATAAGAATGTAATATGTAATAAATATGAGTAGACTGTTTTTATATTTCTACTCCTATATTATAATTACAAACCCGCATCATAACGAGAGTTCTTGTAGAAGATCCATAAACTAAGTAAATTTTCTTTTAATATAGTCATCTAACCATAACCCTAAATAATTAATGGTATCTAATTTTGTTTTCCTTTTTAGTTTTCCCCCAAATGAGAAACTTCTGATGTTTTTAAAGTTAAATCCAAACTTTTCCTTAAATCGGAAAGTAAAACCTATAATTTACATGTTGTTTTAATATTATCTACGTGTGTTGTTTTAATATTATTTATAATTTGCATGTTGATGAAATGAATCCATTATGCATGTATGTTGTTATGATATTATTTATACTTTGCATTTTTTTATAAAAGAAATCTTACTTAAAAAAAGAAAAAATTAGAAACTAAATTTAATAATTAATTATTTTTTACAAGTTTAATGGGTCAACCCACCTAACCCACTAGCCCGTAGTGGACCAAGCCCGTTGAAAATTCAGGTATCCCTATTCTAGTGGGTTGGGTTGGCCCAACCCGTTTATTCTGTAACCTGTGCTGGGTCAGCCCATGTGGATTGAACTGACCCATTTTGACACCTTTAACAGACACACAGACACAAACATAAAGATAGACAAATACACACATACACACAAACACAAACACACAGACATAGAAAACACGTACGCATGAATGTCACACACATAAATACACAAACACACTACCAGTACACACACATTGCTAGTGTAAAAAGTTTTGCATTGACATTCAATCGAAATTCTTCATGTATGGTAAGTTTGTTACAGACTCATTGCCAGTGTAAAAAGTTTTATATTGAAATTTAATCACAACCATTCATGTATAATAAATTTGTTAACTTTACCGATTAATATTTTTTAAAAGTCATATAAATAAATGATAGTAATTGAACGATATTGTAAATTTTTTTTATAACGGCCATGCATAAGATTAATATATATATATATAAACGTTATAATTTTTTATACTTACAACGACCGGCATTAAAAGTATTTTATATTTTAAATTTAGTAATTATATTGAAGTATTTTAATTAGTGTGTTAATTCTTTTCAATTAGTTATAATAATCTGTTCATTAGTGTAATTATTTTTTACTACATTGTTTATTAATACAATTTTGTGATTAATTTATCATTGTTAAGCAAACATGGATAAGATATTTTTCAAGACAATATAGAACATGATAACTTTCAACCAAGGACAAAGTGTTAAGAAGACTACTATCTATACTAATAAACTGGATTTTTATCCGTATTTTTATTATGTTTACTAAAGACAAGTACTTAAAAGATGAGAAGAAAAAGGGTAAAATTGAACCTTTTTAGAGTAATTATTGAAGATCCAAGTCAGCATAACCGTGGTACATCTTAATAAGATCGTGCTAAGTCAACACAACCCAAAAAGTCAATTAGAAGAAGCACAATCGTGCTTAGAAGCAGCACGACTATGCTGTGATCACTAAATTACAAGAACGATCGTGCTTAAAAGCAACATGACCGTGCTGCGATTGTGTTATTACAAGCATAAGCGTGCTTAGTAATATTATGACCGTTCTATGTGGGCCTCAGGAAAGACACAAAAAAAGCCCAAACTCTTTTATGATAGGAGAAAAGAAGACACATAAGGGGGACTCACTTTGGCTCAGAAGAAGAGATAACTCTGTCACCTAAGAGGTGAAGAACGACGAGGAAACTTTGGGTTCGAGAAACAATTCAGAGTGCTCCATACAATAATTATTTATTTATTTTATGTAGTATGCTATTAAAAGGATGTTTGATTGTGCATTACCCACTTTTGGCTAAGCTCCTTTTTTTAGGGTTGTGATGTAGCTCTTTGTAATTTCCTCTTGCACTTTGCACGAATATTTAATGTCGTTCAATGATTAATTTACTTCTCTGTATGACACCTGTACATCCTAATTATTCAAATAGTCATGACCATTAATATCTGAATATTAGTTACATCTCAATTGTTTGAATAATCATGATAATTGATATTTAAACAATCAATCTGGAAGTAAATAGATTATTGTCTCGGTAAAACTAACCAAGTCATCGGGTAAACCTCTGGTTGGGTAAAACTAACCAAGTCTTACATGATCAAATTGGATAACAACGGATTATTGTGATGTACATGATCAAACTCACTACAACAAACGTAGTAATTTATTGATGATCATTGAATGATAAAAAATAAAATTGCTTAGTAATAAGGGGCAAAAACATTGTAATGAAATTACAACCCTAGATCTTAATCCATTGAATTCTAAACCTAATTTTCTCTTTTATTTGTTTGTTACTCTAATTCTGAATTATTGTGACTCACTCAATAACCATTGATTCGTTTAATTGTTCTTTTATCTCTTATTTAGATTAATTGAGAACAAAATTTGATTCCTTGAATACGTTTGCTCTTAAACGGTGATATTTTACGCATTGCATACCCCATCTACCTTCCTTGTCAGCCCTTCCAAACACACATATACATCAAATATTGCTTCCACACTATTTTTAATAAAAATAATTTTATGAAAACAACAATTAATTTATATGTGTTTTAATATTTGAATATAAGTTTTGTAAAAAAAAAAATTGAATATAAGCAATTCTCATCATAATTTTTCAGAAAGCATTCTTTCACACGCCTTATCTTCATATATACTGATCAGTTCACGTGCTAGATATGGAATAAAAATTAATAATGTTCGGTTCGTACCTTGACTTGGCTGTAACTAGTCAATTCATTAGAGAAGTGCTTCTGTATCGTTTGTTATCCATAGACTTGTTTCGGCCAAACTAAACTCGAAACATGTCATGCGAAGCGCGAGAGTGTGACACGGAAACAAAGAGGTTATATATATTTCTTAGGTGTAATTAATCTGCCGGTACCTGGCTCCAAACTTGAACTTCCCATGTTATCTGAGGCTTCAAATCACTCTTGAGCATGTCCTACAATACGACATCACCAATAAGTTGTTGATAAAGTAGCACTAAATTTGATTCTCTTATCTTCTGTTTTGCGTACTTTTTTGTTTAATGTTTGGAAATTTATAAAAATAAAAATTAGTTTTAGTTTTAATTTTAAAAAAAACATTGTTTTGATTTTAAAATTTAAAATATTATCAAATCTTAAGTTTTAACTCTATTAGAATATTTCTTTCTTAGAGATAGAAGATCATTGACCAATGGTCGAAGTTGAAGGTGACAGTTGGTATCGTTGTTGAAGGTGGAGGTGACAGTCAAAAGTGGTAGTCGATGATCGAAGAATCAAAGGTAACAAGTGGTTATCGAATGTTAGAAATGACAACTAGTGACCGGTGATTGAAAGTGGAGGTATATGTGATTGGCGATCAGAGGTAACAACTTGTGACCTACACTTAGAAGTAACAATTAGTGATCGTTTATCACAAGTGGTGAGTAGTAAGCTGGTGATCGACGATCGGAGATGACAGTTAGTAGCCAACAAATAGAGGTGGTGACCAATAATCAACAGACGGTGACGATGGCAGAGGATGATGAATTTAAATAAAAAAAGAAATTTTAAAACCAAATTTTATTATTTTTTAAATTGGATAAAAAATATTTTAAAAATAACTAAAATATCAAAAACATTCTTACCGAATAAGTTTTTGTTTTAAAAATATATTTCAAACCATAAACTAAAAATTTAAAATAGGAGATTTTAATAAAGGGTGGTAAGCCGAATTCATCATTGATAGATATTCCACATTAATGTTGTGGATACCAATAAAATATACAAATCTTTAAAAAAATATACAAAAATGCAATAAATTCTATAATAAAGTAAAAAAGAAACATAAAATGAACTAAATAACATAAAATAATAACTAAAATGAGACCTATATAAAAGTAATTAACTGAAAGTCTAAAACTACAACGCATTAACGATATTAATTTCCATTACATAAATCTATTGATCAACACATACACATCAATGTCTGTTATTGCAAAATTTTCAGTGACATTAGGCGACATGTGAGCTGTAGTACATGTTTCAACCTGTAAGGGTATGTTTGTTTATCTGTTTCGAGCTTCCAATAAGTAAAATGAGACCTAGCATTTGCATGTTCAATTTTCCTTTTTCACGTTAAGGAAGCAAAAAGTGACTTAAAATCTTAATTGAAGTTGCTTTTACATAAATTCCAGTTGAATTCAACTCAATTTAACTTTCAAACTTAATCCAAACACACATGGAATATAATACAAAACATAAATATCTTGGTCTTTGCATTAACAGTTTACATTCCAATATATAACTAAAAAAATTAAAAAACATTAGCATAAAACGTTGTTGATTTTGATAAAAAAAACCCATTGTTATGAATGGAGAAATAAATAAGGGGAAGTCTATCGTACTTTTATTAATTTTGTAAGTATTGATACATTTGTTTTTTTTCACCAATAGAATTGTAAGTTTATATATGTCATCATCTTTATAAGTTTAAATAAATAAAAAAATTATTATCATGACAAAAGTGAACTTGTTCTATTTAACATGTTTTACTTATAAGAGAATGCTAATCAAATTTAACAAAAGTAAATTTATGAAGATGAAATATACAAAATTTATAATTCTATTAGTTAAAAAAAATGTATCAATACCTACAAAATTAACTAAGGGAACTAGATTTTTCCAATAAATTATGTATATAAGGTACAAAGTCATTGTCACGTGGTTGAATTGGTGATAGAAGAAGAGTGTCGTCACTACAGCTATTCTGAAAATGATTGACAAAGAGATCTCAAAGCAATACAAGGTCTTGGCAGACAAGTTCTTGCGTTGCTAGCAAATGGCTACTCATGCCGAGCAGCGATTAATTGTGCATGTCATGCGTGCAATGCATAAATAAATTACGGCTCCATTATTATACTTTTATTTAAATGCTCATTTGGAATATCATAAGAGGACCATTTTTACATTCAAAGTCTCTGGACTCAAATTTAACTTGTGATAGCGAAAGGGTGTCCCTCGTGCTTCTATCTTTCAATTAAGTCCTCATAATAAAAACTTTTGCCGTCCAGACCTAACCAATTTATTGTTGGATTTGTAGGCATATCACATGCCTATGTGATCTAACTGACGTAGCTATTCTCTGACTCTTCAACATCAAACATATATTCTGCGAATCTATATGTGTGTCCCCATGCCAAGAGAGAAATTAGGACATTGGGTGTCATCAAATTAATGGCTAGCTCTTAGAATCTGTCCAAAATAAATATTTCAATTCAAAAGTACTTTTGCTAAAACAAAAATCAAAATATCGGGTGCTTCGTTAATCTTCTACATCATGGAGTGGCTTTATGAATGAGAGAACCCCGTCCCTTCTTTCTTTGACTCCAATAAACACGAAAGTAACAAGTGTCCTCAACTAAATTTAATAATCATAAAGTGGAGAGGTTAAGTAGTTGATGATCATTATCTTTGATGGACAAACTGAAGAGACCTGAAGATGTGAACACTTTCAGGCATTATTATTGGCTAGTTCTATGGTTATTCTAATTTAATTAGACAAAAGACAAGGGATAGTTGTGAGCACATGAAATAATAGATTTTAGTTTTTCTAACCTATTCTTTTTTATTCTTTAAAATTTAATGAAAATAACTATAAATTAGGTTTTATGTCTTATTTAATAGTTTTTAATTTTATAATTTTTTCTGAATAATAAAATGTTTTAGAAAAAGTGTACTAAAAGATCAGGATATTGTTATAGTACTGGTTGAGTACATGATCCAACATCGAATATGGTTTATACCCTATTTCACATGCTATCTTATCCTCAGGGAAGTGTAAGATTAGCCCTCCTGTGTTTTCTGTCATCATTTGTATCGCCCATGTGTGGCCACTATGTGTTGCTAAAGTTCATCAAGGTGAGGGGTAGGGGATGGTGGGGGAGACAAACTTTTCAAGAAGAAAATTATGTGCAATTCTATCGTACTTATAGCTAGGGTTTTGTGGTTAGAGATACCAAGCTGAAACTTTTTGCCACAAAAATTATTCAATCATCGCACCTTCTATTGTAAGATTAAGTTTGCATCTCATAGTTGAAACTGTTTGGTCATATAACTAGTTGATGTAAGACTTGAATTTCTTTTCCAATACCTTCACGTCCAATATTATTGGACTTACTGCATGTATATTATGACAAATCCCTTTTTAATGGATTTAGGATAGACTTTAATATCATATTGAATTGTATTTCATTATTTCTAAAATGGTATTAGAACACATGTATATAAATGAGATGCAAACCTCACTTTATAAGTCAATTTTATAAATTTGAGTAAGACACAATTTCACCCCTTCTTCCAAAAAATGCTACTATAGGTCAAGATGTGAGTAAGGATATCATATATATAAGTATTTACACATAATTAAAATTCATAATGAAAAAACAAATTGAATACAAGAGATAAGTACTTGCATAACTACACCTATTATTAAATAGGTGTAGGAACATATAACTAGGTTAAATATTTACAATAATTAAAATAGTAAAAATTTGTTTGAATTTATGTATGAAATTTGTTTGGATTTATATAATTAATTAAAGTGTGGGTAACCTGAAACATTCATATACCCACACTTGTTATCATCTTGAGATGTGTGCTTTCATAATGTACTGGAGAAAGAGGTTGAATATAAAAATATTAATTTTTTAAGAAAATAATTAAAGATATAATTATTATTTTAAAGAAAATATTAGGGTTGTTAAGATTTAAAATTTATATATATATATATATATATATATATATATATATATTTATTTAGTGGGATATATTTGAAGTGAATGTGTATATGTTGGTTAGACAACCTAAAAGATATGATGGAAACCCTAGTCGTGTCAATAAATATTATATAAGGAATGCTAATTATGTTGCCAATATTATATCAAGGGACACAATTATTTCTTTTATTATATGTGAAGATTTCATTGAAGAACAAAACGATTTTTATTTGGGCATTGACTAATGAAATTTTTTTTTTGCTAGTTAAACAGTGCTCATATCACAAAGTAATTGTGAATTAACCACTGAGGAAGGATATGCCGTGAAACTGTTTTAACTCAACCAATCAAAATATTTATTTCAATCATTAATAATCAAACTTGTTATAAATTACTAGCTGTTACTTTCACTATAAATATATATATATATATATATATATATATATATATATATATATATAATTCATTTATTCTAAGAGTAAGTATAAAAGACTTTTCATTTTTATCATTTATTTTTTTGAATTCTAATGGTTAAAATTAGTTATTCATCACAACCATTAGATTTTAAAAGAAAAATTAATGAATAAGATAAAGAGTAACTCTTTTATATCTCTTGGAGTAAGTATTCCCTCCCTATCTATGTAGGAGATCCACTCACTCCAAGATTAAGTTTAAAAGACTTACTCTCCATTATAATCATTTATTTTCTTGAAATATAATTGTTAAGATTACTTACTCTTGAAGTGAGTGGATCCCTTCCTTATATATATAGAGAGAAAGTCTTAGAAAGAGTGTGAGAGAGAGAGGGGGGGATTCACTTACTCCAAGTATGTATTATAAGAAACTTACACTTCATTTTCATAATTCATTTTTTTGAAATCTAATGATAGTAATAAATAATCAATTTTTACCAAGTCTTTGCCAAGGTGTAAGTTTAAGAGGTTCATGAATTTGGTAAACTTTGTCTGAAAGAGCTACTAATGGGGGTCGATAAGTAGGTGGAGCTAAAAATTGTGAAGGTATGCTAACCCTTGATTTAGAATCAAGGTGCAAATTGTTGATGTTGATTCAAAATCGTCAGAAGGTTGAAGTTTCTGATAGTTTGTAAGCGAGTTAGGTAGAAACTTTCATTTGGGTGAGAACATGTTTGGTGAGAGCATTTTTAGAAGTCTCTAGTAGAGATAAACTAATGGACATCTGAAGTGGATTGACCAATGCTCTCGATATATTGTAGACTATGTTTTTATTAGAGTTTTTGTTGTAATTTTAGTAACTTAAAACCTTTAGCATCTATCTTGTATATAAGAGTGTGTGAGTTAGTTAAGTCACTTAGCATGTTATAAGCCTTATATTTACTTCTTATAAACAGTGTTTAGTTACACGTTGCATTCATACTTTCAGTTAGAGCTTTCATTTTTGTTTTCTCTCATTCTTACTCCCTCAATTCTCTTTTGTATTCTTGTGATTGTGAATTATTATATACAATTTTTTCCTTTTGTGTGTTTCTGAATTAAGAAACCAAATTTATTGTTAAAGGGCATCAAAATAGGAGCTAGTAATCCCAATTATAATAGTTCCATCAAACCTACCAATCATACACAACACCCTAAAATAATATTAACTTGCAAAAATAAAAAGAGTTTTAGGATTATACATAAATCCATAAAAAAATCTATAGTTGCATAATTCTACTTTATTGTCATGGAATTCATCATCCCAACAAAAATGGGGGTTGTGTCCCACCAAAATGATTCTTCATGCCAAGTTGAGATTATCTTTCCACCTTGGGTTGTATGTCTTAGAGTAGAGATCATGTTTAAGACTCTTTTCTCCAACATAATTCACTTCTTCCATTGTTTTGGCAAACAAGTTGGTTATTTGAAAATTTTCTACTTTGTGACCTTTTTCTCCACATTATCATGAGTGTGAAAGAGTGTGCATTGTAGCAGTTGTAATTGTTCCTTCATTAGAGTCTCCATTTGATTTCCCAAAGTGTCAAGTTTCTTATCAGTCTTGGAGTTGGTTGCCTCAACTTCTACTTCATGCACTCCAATTGGTCTCTTCAAAATTCCTCTATCAGTAGTTTTGTAATAAGCTGATGAGGCTACATCTGTGATCACTTTTCGGATTGCAATTAGTGAATTTTTCATTATAGTTCCTCTTCTAGTAGCATTAACACATGCTCTATTAGAATCTGACAACCAATTGTAAAAGATTTGAATCACCATTCCCTATGGTAACCCATGGTAAGATCAACCACTTAGCATATCTTGAAATTTGTCCCATGCTTTAGCATGAGATTCTTGTTCATACCAAGAAAAATTTGCAATATCCCTCTACAACTGATCATATTTGATGGCAGAAAAATATTTCCTCAAGAATTTGTAGGAACACTCTTCCCAGGTGTGGATGTTATGCTCTAGCAATGACCTTAACCAATCCAATGCTCTCCTATTTAGCGAGAACGAGAAAGTAGCAAGTCTGACTTTGTTTTGGGCTACCTTTGGATAGCAAACAATCTCAGTTATCCTCAAGAATCGCTTCTGGTGGGCAAGATGATCTTTTAAAGGCATACCACTAAACTGCTTATTTTCAACCATTTGTAGTAGTGCTACTTTTAGTTTAAATGTGTTTTACCCGATGTTAGGGAGTAAGATGCTATTGGCCACCCCCACCATAGAGGTGAAGTAATATTGTCGAGTTTGTTCAAAAGTAGCATATTCTTCCCCCTATGATCATTCTTAGCTTGTCCTGTCATTCTTCTCTATCTAGATTTGTTCCTGCGAGCAATTTTTTCAATTTCAAGGTTATGCTCTAGGACAAGCCTTTTAGATCGAGTTTGCATAAACTATTCATATAGGAAGAAGGGTTAAACCACAACAACTCAATAAAAATAAAATAAAATAAAATAATGACAAAAGATATTGAATAGAAAAATAAACTAATAAGATAAAGACAAGATAAAAACAATAAGATAGAGACAAATGAAATTAGAAGCAAAAAATAGGGAAATAAAATAAGATAGAGGCAAATAAAAATATAAACAAAAAATTAGGGATGAGTATATGGACTTATCTGACTCACGAAGGTCGCAGACTTAACTAATCGGTCCACGGGCCTACACACCCACAAATTTTTTTAAAAATAATTTTAAAAACTACCATATTTACTAAACTATAATATATCACACTAAAAATTATACTATTATTCATAATAATCTAAAATACTAAATATTTTCAATATTAAAAGTCTAAAATATCAATATTTATAACAAACAAGTCATAACATTAACATAAACTAATAATCAAAATGACAAATTTGTCTATTTAAACGGGTCACATGCCAAGCCGATGAGCCCACAAACTTAGCGAACCGAGCTTAAAATTTTTCTACAATTCTAATTCTTAGAAAAAAAGAGAGTTCAAAACTCGCACAGGCTTGGGAATCCGCTGACTTGGGTTCATACACCCACACCTATAAAAAAAATAGGAAAATAAAATATTAGCAATGTATAAAAAATTGTTTTCAGTTATTCTAAATTAATTTAGTTGAGAACTGGACACAATGTAGTCCTTGTCTACAACGCCAAAAACTTATGCATAAAATATGACTGCTCTAGGGAAAGTGTAGTTGTTGAATAATTCAATTCAAAAAATAAAAAGAACAATTTAAGAAAAGAAAACAATGACATAGTATGTCTGCATTTTCGATTGCTGATACTATGAGTAGAATGCAATCAGGTAGAGAGTAATAAGTTTGGAAGTCAAAGGATTGAAAGTTAGGGTTGTGATTTTCACTACATTGTTTTTACTCCCTATTTACTAAGCAATCTCCTTCTTGTTATTCATTTATAATCAATACTTTATTGAAATTATTGTTTTACATTTGGTCATTGATGCAAATATTTTAATCCTAAATTGTTTTCCAGTATGGTCATGCAATAATTCAAATTAGGATTGTTTCTTTTTAACCAATTGGAGGTTTGTTCGATAAATTTGGTCAATTCTATCGGAACAAAAAACCTACTTGCTTCACAGATCAATTATTCAAATATTAATGGCCATGATTATTCAAACAATTAAGATATTAACAAACAAAATACTAAAACACATTAATAAACTAAATAGAGGGAATCATAAAGAGTTTACATCACAACCCCAGAAAAAAGGGAATTAGTCAGACATGAGTAATGTAAAACCAACGAACGTTTGAATTACACAATACATTAATGATAAAAGAAAGAATATGGAGTATTGTGACCTTGCCTGCAGGTCACAGATTTATCCCTTTGTTAGAGCCAAAGGGAGTCCCCTCTTAATTTCTCATATTTTGTATTTATAAAAAAAGGTTTGAGCTGAGCTTCTTCTTATCACGAGTTTGTTGTAATGAAGCACCATCATACCATCCTGTATTTTCAATAATTACTCCTATAAATGCCTATTTTTATCCCTTTTTCTTCTTGTTTCTTAAGTACTTATCTAAAGTGAGAATAAACACTAAAAAAATGAGTTTTGCTAATAAATATGTTTTTCTTTCCTTACCATCAAGCATTAAACAAGATAAAAATATGGGTAAAAAAATAAATTTATCACTCCACAACTATTGGAAGATTTATTTCACAAGAATGACTCAAGGAGCAAATAACATTATATCATTTAACCTGTTTTCTTTTACGTCTATGGAAGGAAGAATTAACAAAGAAATCAATATTGGAAAATGTTCACCGATGTTTGTACTAAATGAGAATTACCATCATATATATTGGGTTGCCAGATCAAGAAAGCAACAAAAGTTTTGCCCAATACAATGACCCTGTCAAGTAAGATTTTTTTATAATATAATTGGGTTTCAATAAATATTTAATTTTATAAGGAAGGTTTTAACATATTAACATGATTATATACGAAAGGCAGTTTGAAAAATTACAAGTATTATAACGGATATGAAAGAAATTTTAGATTTAATTTTAGAATTTAAATAAATAATTGAAAATTAAATTTCAAAATTAATTTTTTAAATATATCGGAGGAGAATGTATATAAATGTACTGATTTTGAAAGGTCAAACCTAAAAGGTCATTCTAGTGATGGCAGAGGGAGAGAATCAAGATTTAAGTTGTACAAAAATGTTACAAAATCAATTAAAAATTGTAAGCAAAGGATAGAAAAATTATTTTTTTTTATTGTTTATTTTTTATTCAATAATTACACATTTTCTATATATTAATCTTCTATATAATTGTTTTGTTAGGCCATTCTAATAAAATTTGTTGGGAAATTTCTTAAACAAAATCAAAGGCATATTTTTGTTTACTCTAAGGGAAGAAAGATTTTCAAACAAAGGTCAAGAGAAGAGAATGAATGATTAAGGAAAGACACATAGGTCATCCTTGGTATAACTTAGTCACAGATTAAAGTGGATTAATAACATAAAGGAATTATTTCTGAAAATTATCAAAAAATTATTCATTGTATCTGTACTGATAAAAAAATTAATGATTTTTTTCCAAATTTGTATTTTTTATTTTAAATAATTTATGTAATAGTTTTTTTTATTGATTTTTGCTATTAATTTTCATTTCGGTGATATAGATCTAATTAATGGGGTCATAATTTATTGTTTTGGAGGATAATAAAAATATTAAAACAATATCTCCTTCAAAGTAATCTTTAAGTCAATAAGTTAAACTTAATGATTATAATTTTCTATTCATTAAAGTATTAAAATATATATTTCATTTAAACAATTTTAATCTATTGCACAGTTAAAAAAACTAGTTGATGTCTAATTTCTTTTAATGTGTTATATTACTAAATTCATGTTGAGTGAAGTTTTAATTCATCATGACATATCAACTTGTAATGGATTTATGATAATGAACTTAAAGTGTTTTTTTAGCTAGAAACATAAACTAAAACATAAATTACAAAGGAATATAGATGCTAAAAGTTGCAATATTAATAAAACAAAATATATTAAATCTTAAATATAAAATAATGATATTTTATTGATGATAGACAATATATCCACAAAGATACAATATTTTCTTTGAAAGCTAAATATAAAATTAAATCATAATTTTACTATTAAATATATTATTAAATTTAAAATAGCTACTAAAAATTTCATAGTAATTGATGATATATGATAAAGAGAATGTTATATAAATTAAATAAAGGATACAAGATTATATATATCATTGTAATAAAAAAATAGTTTTAAGTTTCAAAATTCGGTGTAACATTTCTAATATAATAAATGTTTATTATATTTTAATATCTTAAATGAGGTTTTAAAAACACAACTTATTCTCAAATTTACTTAAAGAAAAATTTTAATTTTTTAACTTACTATTGCTACTAATAAAACTTTGAACTATGAAATAATGTTATTATAATTATTTTTATTAAGAAAGTATAGAAAAAAATAATGGTCACATAAATGATTGAAAATGAGATTGTATAATACTTTGAAAGTGTATCCATTTGAGTGATAACAATCTAGTTAAATTTATAAAGTAGAGTGTGTTGGTTGTTGTAAATCTTTTTATACCAATTTTAATTTTTATTAGGACTAACAAGGTGTAAAGTGAAGAGAAATATTAAATATAAAATGTGGTTAGAAAAAAGTTATAAATTTAAAAATTGGATAAATTATTAATAAAAATTATATATACACATTATCTTTTTTCTTTTAAGGGATGGTTATATATAGATATCTATGTATATTTATATTTTTTAGAGAAACTACAATTAAAAAATAAGTAATAACATTAGAGTATATTAAATAAAAAATATGACAAATATTTTAAAGATTTGTTAAAACTATTATTCCTTTTTGGAGAGGAAGTATGTTATTATTTTTTTTATAAGTCAAGAATATTATTAAAGACAAACGAAAACGTAAGACATGTTATCCAAAATGGGAAGGATAAAGTGTTTGCAAAGGATTGAGTTAATCAAAGGAAGTCATGATACAGAAAAGGATGGATTTATCACCCACTCCGCAAAAGTATGGTTACTTGGTTAGTTAACTTGACAACCCTACTTTATTCTCAAGAGTTAAGTTGAGTTGCCAGTACTAACTTAGGCACATCAGACACTGTGCAAGTAAAGACTGAGGCATGCCTTACAAGCCTTCCAAAGTTGCCATAATCCTGCAAACCACACAAAGCACCAAACCTGTCTAACTTGTTTATTACCTCCAACCAATCCCTTGAATTGTAAACCATGTTGGCTAATCTCATTATGTAACGTTGTAGATTCCCCCTACCATGTACAAAGTTGATCCTAAGCTTTAACTATCATTGGACATGTAAGAAATAAATGAGAACTTGATTCAAATGGTGACTCACACAGCTTGCATTTGTCGTCTTTGCTTGAAGTATCCCACACTTTACCAAATTCTCCCTAGTCGACAGTCTCCTCACTGCTAGTCACCACTCCAGCAGTTATGCCTTTGGAGGTGCCCTTTTTACCCAAATAAGATTGAGGATATTATCCTATGAGAAATTTAATCAGCTGCAAACACATGATATGTGGATGAAAACAAATAAACCCCTGAAGCTTCAACTACCCAAACCCACGGATCTGGAACCTTGTCTGATAGTAGAGTTGACCTCACCCTACTTTGTAATTTTGACAACAAGCCTACCTCCCATTCAAATAAAATTCTTCGTCATGCCTAATTTCACCTCTTACCTCTTTCATCCCATATGTCTCTCATGGTTATGTCCTTTTGTGTTGCTAACATAAAAGACAATTGTATTCAATCTACAAGCTTTGATCTCCTAACCAGCTGTCCTTGTAGAAGGCAACATCCTCTCCATCCCCCAATCCCTGCCTCATATTACTAGACCACCAACTCTTTTGCACCCCACCCTCCAAATCAATAGCACCCAAATTCATCCAACATCATGAGGAATTACTTGTCCTACCTTCCCAAGACCCACTCCCATTCTCCATTTCCCTAACAATGCTAAATTGAGCTTCCCCATATCTCTCAGCTCTAGACCTTTATTCTCCTTAGACTGACAAACTCTTTTCCAAGATACTCAACAAACCTTTCCACTACCAACATTACCTGCCCAAAGAAAGTTAGAAAATAGAAATTTAATTTGAAAAATGATACCTTTAGAGTCTTGAAATGGGAAAGGAAGTAGATTGACACTGCAGATAAACTGTGTCATTCGTTTAACATGATAAAATGTATTTTTTTGAATAAAACTAAATGTGAAATATTAAAAAGTTCAATTTTAGCTTTTTAGAATATTATTATAACAATATTTGAAAATATTAAAGTTATTGGTCAGATGTTAATTCTAAAACGTATAATTTTGTTATATTTGTTTACTTGAAATAATAAGTAAAATATTTTTAAAAAATTTAAACATGTTATTAAGATTTGAAACTTTTTAAACATATTCAATATAATAATTATTATTTTATGATAAACAATTGTGGGACAATCAATTAAAAATACTAATTTTATGGATTTTAAAATTCAATTTAAATTTTTTTAGTTTTAAAATATTTTTTTTCCAAACATATTACGATTAATTTCACATTTTAAAATCCTATACATAGAAACCTACTTGTAACATCACATTTTTCCTACAAATTTATTGTGCTTGTACATGCGTGTTGTATGTGTTTATGTGACTTTTTGGCTTAAGTTATTTTGTCCTTACAAATTATTTTTAAGAAGTTCAATAAAACCGTATATAAATTATATTTAGTCAAGTTATTTTTAAGTTAAAATAAAAACTAAAACTTAAAAATAGGTATAAATTGTCCAATTTTATTTTTTAACTTCAAAAATTCTTTTAATATAAAATTTGTTAATTATTTTTTATTGTCTAATAAAAATACATATTTATAAAATTAAATTTTACATAGTAAAATTCTTTCTAAAAATTTGAGTATAAATATTATTTGCCTCATCTTTTTCTTAAACGTAAATTTGAAATTAAAAATAATTTTTCTATAAATTTTTAAGAACCTATTTTATAACATAAATTTTTAGTTTATAAATATGTTTTTATTAGAGAATAAAAATAATTTATCTAATATCTTTTAACTCAATAGTTTTTAAGCCAAAAACATAAAATTTAACAAAAAATATATATTTTTTAAGCTCTGTTTTTTAATTTAAGTTAAAAGTAACTTGAGTCAAACGGAATCATAATATAGAGCATAAATATTGATATTGATTCATTAATAAGAAGGTTCTTTTATAGACATGATTAAAATAAATTATATATCTATTGAAATGATTGAATAATTTCTCTATTTATCCCATAATATAATACAACAAAAATACCCTTACCATTTACATTAAATTAAACCATAAATCCTATTATTATACCAGAGATCCCAACCTACTTAAATCTAAAGAAACAATGCTATGGGATCAAAAGAAAAAGACTTCGATCAATATAGTAATGATATATAACTAACATTTTTGACATGATAAGCTAGCCTAACATATGAAAAGGTAAGAACAAGAGTACTCAGCCTGATCAGGGTTCGTTGGGTCTGATTCTCAGATTTCATGGGCTAGAACAAAAGTTCCTTCTATATACAAGTCTTTTAAAAGAAACGTAAATTACTTAAAAATGACATAATTTAACTAAAATTACATTCAATAATGAATAATATATATAATTTTAAAAATTAAAAAATATATAATTTTTTTATTCGATCTACTCATAATTTACGATTATTCGATTTATATTACACTTATATGTGTTTGTTTACGAGAACACCTAATTAACTCCTAACACTAAAAATATATACATGTAATATGTAATATGTATGTATATAAATAAATAAATAAATATATATATATATATATATATTAATAGTAATTTTATTTTTTATAAGTATTCAATTTTACTTTATTTTTATTCCATTTTTTCTTTGTCGTCATATTTTATATTACTTTTCATATTTATCTCTATTATTTTTCATTTCTTTTACTAATTAATAACTGCCTAAATTACCTATTTTCACATAGGTAAAATGGAGGAGTTATCCTAATTTTTTCTCATTTAAAGTCTTATTTTCCTCCTTACTTAAGTTTAGAATTCATTAAGAATTTAATTTTAGGTTTAGATTTATGCATATTTTAGGTTTATTTTCCTATTTTAGTTGTTCTGAGACAAGTTATGAGAAGGACTGAAGAAATATTAGATAATTCGAGCTAATTGGTGTTGTAACAATGCTCAGGCGCCCCAATAGCCAGTCTACGAGCACCTAACATTGCCTGACAAAGAGTACTCCTAAGTAGCATTATGGGCACCAAATGCCCACTCTATGAGCGCTTAGTGCTTGGGAAACTTAGGGACTAAGTCAATGGGCACTCAACGCTCATAGTGAATTGGCGCCCAGGTTTCTTTGGTGCCCAACGATTAACTTGTCATTGCTGGGTGGTGGTATTTTACACTGAATGGCCATAAATAGACGTCTTTTGTTCTGGAGAAAGGGTTGCACACCTTGCTGCCTAGGACATGCTCTAGACTCATCTTTGTCCATCCTTCACGTTCATCCATCTTAATGGTTAGTTAGATTGTTATTTAGTTAAGATTTGATGTAACTTTGCTTAAAATGTGCATTTTTGTGCTTTCAATCTAAGTTTATTATCTAATGTCGATGCTCTTCTTTATCTTACTCTTTATTTCCATATATTTCATGGATTTTACTTGTTGAATGAGCTCTACAGAGAATTTTGACCTGTAAAATGAGAAGAGTTACCAATGGGTTTTATTGCTTGAGAGAATAAAACTCATTGGTCATCTTAAGGTTTTTTTTTTAATGCAAGTTGTTTGACTTTATATTATGGGAGAGATTGATAGTCTAGTAATCAAATAACTTAGTTTCTTGTTTGTGAGAGATCCAGGTTAATGATATTTTTCTGGGTGATGGAAACATGGAAAGTGAACGAAGGTTTTTAGTTCGTTTATGCACTTGAGGGATGATATAGTAAAATCAAACCCAACTAAATCTCATACGTGTAACCACTACTTTTATTTATGTGCGCTTTATTTATTTTATGTTTATTAGTGTTAGTTAAAGTTCTATCTTTTTGTTCTTACAAGTAGAAAGTTTCGATATTTCTGAGGTTGCATCCAAGTCTCTGTGAGATTGATCCGATATTTAATGTTACTGCATACGATTCGTGCACTTGTCAGTAGTAGTATAGAAAACTTTACACTCATCACTAATCAAAATGAATATATGTCCCAAAAAATATAAAACCATAATTTCCAACAATTCATAACGTCTCTCTATTTTTATTAATGCTTTTGAATTAAAATTAAAAAGAATATTATTTCATTAATCGAATAAAATAATATATTATTTTTATTATTATTGATTCAAAATTCTTTTAACAAAATTTGAGGTTCGATTTTGTTTTTACAATTTCAAACAATATATATAAATATATATACAAAATTCTTATATCCTTCTAATTGTTACAATGAAATTTAAAAGCTAAATTCTTTTATCTTGTAATAACATTGTAATATTATATCTTTTGCTTAATTTATATTATTTTTGTGTTCTTGATATATAGATAATCATTGTGATTTTTAATTGTTGGTTAAATTTAATATATTAATTAAAAATAATTTAATTTTTATATTTGAACACTTAAAAGAAAATTTTACAATACTATCTTTATCATAAAAATATGATAATTTTATATTAAAGTTTACAATTTTTTTATTTATTTATATATTAGCTTTCAATGTTAAGTTTTTTGATAATTTGATTTTTATTTTTATTTTAACCATGGTAATGGTCTAGATTAGTTCCTACGGAGAGTAATGACTAAACTAGAGACTTTGAGTGCATGAATATACAATGAGTTATTTGTTCCATACCCAAAGTAACATGTTTAAAGAACATTAGTTGTCATCACCTATATTAATCAATGTTAATAGTTTTGTGTTTTTTATCTTGTTAAAATTCAAACATATAAAAAATTTGTTCAACATAAATTTTTAAATGTAACATATTTAGAAAAAAAATAATATCTACAACATTATATTTTATAATCACGCAATATCATATTTGAATTTAAATAAAAATAAAATAATATTTTTAATGATCTATAAAAATAATAAATTTTAAAAAATTGTGGATCTCTTCTAGTTGTAGCCTCGGCCTCCAAATGGTTGCCCCTTTAATCAAGACCCAGGGTTGGGTCTCTCAATAAATCAAAGCCCAATGAGATTTGCTCTTAAAATTTATTTATACAAATAAATATAACACAAATTTCGATTCAGATAGGTAGGCCTCAACCCATACCTAGATTGAGGTCTAGACATACCTCAAAAAGGTACCAGCAAAATGAGACATCTGCATAACTTAGCAAAATACTAAAATTAAATTGAGTACACTTAAAAACTTATTAATAGAATGATTATTTATTTATTAATTAATTATAATTAATAATGTCCAATGTATATATAATAAAGATATAACTAAAATTAAATTTACTCGTATTAATTATGTCATAATTGTTTTTAGCCAACACCTTCTATTGATTTAAACATTGGAGTACCTTAATCTACAGGTATATCACACACCTCCGGTTTGGATGAAGAACACAACTCTGACGTTTCGCAGAACATCTCAAAAGCCAAACCTACCTATTAATTTATGTGCATGCATCACACACCTTCAGTTTCAACGAAGAACACCACTTGGAGATCTTAAAATACCGCACCGTAGAACATCTCCAAAGACAAATATACCAATTAATTAACTTCTGTGAGGGTAACCTATAATCTAAACCCTAAACTTCACATACTATTTAGAGCATGTATAATTTTCTATGAGAAACTCCTTCTAGAATATGAACACTAACCAAACAAAAAAAAAATATTTTACAAAAAAATTAATAAAGAAATTATTTATAAAAAACTTCACTCTAAACAATATCTACAATATGAATATGCCAGTTCCCTAAAGATCTAAATATCAAATCCCCGCTCAAATCATTACAATTAATATTAGTTTCAAGAAGAAAAAAAATGGTTGTGATGAGTAATTAATTCAATTAATAGATTTAAGAAAATGAAAGGTTAGGATGAATAATAAGTCTCTTAAATTTACTCTTGTAGTAAGAGTATCCTTCCTTTTATATATATATATATATATATATAGGACAACTCAGATGAGAAAAGAAAAAACATAATAATAATCATAAGATTTCAATAAATGGTTCAGATTGAGTTATTAATGAAATAAGCTTACGTGATTTTCTCACACAGAATCTTCTCTCACGAACCAAATCTTTGTTTGATGTGTTGTTCTCTCTTGTTAGCCTTAAGGATTCTTTGCAAGATCGTCACCACCTCCGCTAGTACTACTATCGCCGACGGGGGCATTAGCCGTGAGTATGGTGATATTAAGGATGGTGGTGACAACAATAGGGGTGGTGATAACGATGATACGAGTGGTGGTGGCGACGTGGTAGTGGCGATTTGGGACGTCACCACAACCGCCGTCGCCCCCTACCATCGTTGTCGCTATCACCATCGCTACCACCACCCATACCGTACATCGTTGACACTATCGCTACTATCGTCAATATTGTCACCACTATTGCCCCATTACTGCTATCACCACAACCATCGTCGGTATCGTCGGCAGTGATACTAACAATGGTGGTGGCAATGAGGGTAGTGGTGATCTTACAAAAGATCCGCGTTATTGATAAGAGAGAACAACACATTAGATAAAGATTTAGTTTGTAAGAGAAGACTCTTTGTGAGAGAATCGCATGAACTTGTTTAGTTAACAACTCAATCTGAACCGTTTATTGAAATCGCATGGTTATTATTATGTTTTCTCATTTCCCATAACCATTTTTTCTCACCTGAGTTGTCCTCTCTCTCTCATTCTCTCTCTCATTAAATTTTATGTAAAATTTTCATATTTTATTATTTGTCATTTGATGTTATTAAAAAATATAATTTTTAATTTTTAAACCAGGACCATTTAATTACTTTTTATCTCATAACAATTAAATTACAGATAATAAAAATATGAGAATTTTATACAAAATTTAATTCTTTAATAATTATTACTATGCTAATTTTTGTTAATAGAAAAATTTGAATTATGACTTCTCTCGTCTTTTACCTAATCTGTGAAGGGTTGCTATTGGATTAACCTTTGTGCGACAATAATTATTAATAAAAAAATTATGTACATAAGTAGATTAACATTTTTGGAAACTCTCTTTCCTACAACTTATAATTAAGAATAATATATATTTTAATTATAAAATTTTATATTATTAACTATTCCTATCATTAATTTATAATGTGATTCTTCATAGAGATTAATCATATTGTTTGAGTTTAATTTATTTGTAGAAGGATATTCAATGTCGTGCAAGATAAAATTTTGCTTGATTTATAAAAAAAATTAATATAAATATATAAAAAATTAATATATTACATTTCTCAAATGAAGTTAACATAAAAGTTTTAAATAAATTAACAACAGATATCATATGAAAATTATATCTAACATATTTAGATAAACCAGTTTAATTAAATAATGATTTACAAAAATATTTCCTTGAATTGGAGTTTATTCGTAAATTAATTATATAAATTATTGATATAAAAATAGTCATAATAAATTGCACAAGTTATTGGCATAAATTTAAATAACTTACACTATCCAATATAAGATTAAACCGATGTATAATATTTTTTACGTGTGAGTTCTTCGACTTTTATATGGATAAAAAAAAATTAATTTGTAATTGATCTCAGTTCTAACTTTTATAAATTAAAAAAATATGTGACTTTATTAAAGATGATAATCAGATTTTTTGAAAGATATTAATTATCTATAAAGATGATAGAGGATTAAGTGTATGAGTGGGGTTATCTGCACTTTGTTGCAATCAAACACGATGTTGTTTATATTCACTTAACAATACGATATTTGTGTCTAATCCGTCCCATAAATTGTTCACACGGGCCCCACTTAGTCAAACCTTTCATCCAATTGGCCATTGCTTAAGAGACAACTCCCCTCACCACCAACTGGCAACTCCCAACAAATGTTTGAATTTTGCATCACTAAAACACAAATATTCTTCTAAGTCTACAACATGATGTTGACACCTTTGCACTAAAAAATAAATATTCCTTTTCAACTTCAACTTATTTCATAAATATATATATATATATATTATATATACACCATCTCAAGATGAAATGTTTGCATATGTAAATTCAAGTTTTTACTATTGAAAAAAAATTGAGAGATTTCAATATTTTGTAAATTAAATTAGTCTTTAGGATAATCGATAGATATATTTTATATTAACAGTATAGTAATTTAACTTTCTTTTTCTAACTTCTTATTTTCTTTGTTCTCAAGAAATCAGTCAAGAAAGATAGGTGTTTAAATTTCTTACCACTATATCCTTAAAGTAAAAAATAGATGAAAAAAAAAAGATAAAGGAATTAGAAAAAAAGTAGAGAGATATAAAAGAGCTGGACAGCATACTCCAGAGAGATAAGTGATCATTCTTTTTTAAAAGCCAAAAAAAAAAAAATATTAATAATCTACTTATAATCATGGTTATTGTACCAAAAACACCTAAAAGTAACTGCTACCTTTCATGTAAAATAAATAAAATAAATATCTACTACTTAACTAATAAAACTCAGATAAAATAGAAATTGTTTAGAGAAACTTGTTCTATCAATATTTGTTGCGGATGATAACCAAGTTCTATAAACTATCAAAAATTTTTTGAGCTGAAACCATTCCTTCTCGAAAACTGATCGACTTCATTCCGGTATAATCATATTGACTAAGTAATGGATAATTATATATAGAGATAGCTGATTATGTTAAAGAGAATATATTTCTTTATTACCAAAAGAAAATATGTGACATTTTCACTATCTTTTTCTTTTGCTATTTCTAATTTGTAGTACTATTTTTTAATCTTTTAAGTATCCAAAACATTACCCTAAAATTTAAGATCTTTTACGCCACCTTTATTTTATACAGAAAAGAAATTCACATCCCATCAATGCTCAAGTGCAGTAAGCAGTGCAGAGCATGAAAAGACAAGTTAAAGGGCGGAGAAAGCATGAAATAACACCCCCACCTTGTAGCAATGCTTGATGTATAATTAAGTGCCTAGTTGCCATTGGCTTTGAAACATGGCTTTCAAAAGTAGTCTGCAAGAGCAACAATTGCTTTCATTCAAATTCAACGAGCTAGGGAACACACACAAGGGTACCTATGTAAAGCTAACTACAACAATAGAAGTGGTTACCAAACAACATATTCATTTCTCTAGGTATTCTTGTATCACTCATTGGGTCTAATATTGTTTCGACTTAATCAAAGATTTTACATCACTCATTGAGTCTAATATTGTTTCAACTTAATCAAAGATTTTGAGATTGTTTTAATTTATATAAAGAGTTTCGAGATTGTTTTAACTTACATAAAGAATTTGTTGTTCATAATAGTTCTATCTCAGTAAAAGAGAATTGTATCTCCGATAAAGAATACTTGTTGAATAAATAAAAAATATTAATTTGTGTATCTTAGAATTAATAATGATGAGGCACTTATGCAAGGAATAGAAAAAGACGTGTACGTGGCTAAAAGCCAACCTAAATGACGATGTGGTCCATGGAGGCTTGTTTGATTGAAAATAAAAACACATATTCACTACCTGAAGGTGATAGTTCACGCTCATTGTGGGATCCCTATCATCACCTTTTCTTTTACCATCTCCAAATCAAGATGGGTTAGGCATACCAACGCAATACATAGTTGTGTCATCTCATACCATGACAATTTTAGAATTAATGCATTCGTCCAATTGATAAGGGACACTATTATTCCCTTCACCACCTTCGTAGGTTGTGCTTAATTTGGTAATCATGTTCTGCTGAAATACAATGACTTATAATTGGCATCCATCTATACTCCGTCCAACAGGTTGTTTTTTTTTTTTTTTAATTTGGTGTATTTTGTTTTACATGTAATACATGAATATATTAATCAATTGAAACGAAATTCTGTCAGTTTGAATATTAATAGCTTTATGTTTGAATCTAATATAAGTATATATAGTTACATATTAACTTCTAAAAAAAGAATTTTATCATGTCTATTTATAGTCTCATTCAATTTAAGGAGAATTATCTTTTATAAAAAAAACATGTTTAATTTCTTTGCTAGAAAATTTTTTATGCATATATAATGCATTTTACTTTTGTATGGGTCGCAATTAGATAATGCCTCCATTCCCACAGTTGACAACATCCACCAAAACAGTACTCATGATACGTCCCTAGTTTTGAACATCTACCATCATTAATTTGCTATTGATTCAAACTCTCCATGTTAAATCACACTGACATGAAATATGAAATATTGAAACAAATCTAAATTTCACTCGCCAGGTGGCAACCTATAATTAATAAACATTTTCAAGCTCAGCCTGCGTATTTATTATAAACCTTTTTGAGACAATATGTCATACCTATAGCAAGTAAAGGCCACAGTTAGAAAAGAAAATTTATTTATATCTCTTGCTAATTAACAGGGATAATTTTGGTGAAAATTTATTCTTTTTCCAAAAGAAAATGGATAGAATATTAGCAAACATGGATATATTTTACGTTAATCTTGATTTTCTAGACATTCACCACCAAATCATTGATAAATGTATAACTTATAGTTTAATTACTCGGTTTAAGGTCATATCATGCACACTTGTGTTAAATATTTAAAAACATAAATTTTTGTTTATAATAAACTTATTTGACTTGGATAGAATTATCTATTATAAAATTAAGATATATTAGTTGCATGTATAGGATTATGCAAAATGTTGTAAAACCAATTGATAATATTCATTGTATCCAATTTATTTAAATTTATTTTAATAAATTTGTTTTATGTTTAAATCCATTTTTTAGATTTTAGATTTTACATCCAATCTAATGAATATTTATTTGAATTTTTAAAAATCTAAACTAGGAATATATAAAGTCATCAATAAAATGTTCCAATTAAGTTTATTTATGATTTTAGGACATGCATGAAAATTTTGAAAATAAAAATTATATTATATGAAAACTTATTAATAATTATAGAAAAATTATAACTTAAAATATCATATATATATATATATATTTAAAATTAAAGACTCAATAAACTTCATATAAAACATAAAAGAAAAACATTTCTTTTCTTGTTTTACATGTAGAATAATTAAATTTTCTATATATCTTCTAACACGCATCTCAACAATGTGACTATTCTTACAAAGATGTGTAAAGTGTATTAGAGGAAAATATTAGAAAAATGTCAAGAGTTCACCCACATACCTGTGACGCATACCATTGAGGTGTGAAGATGTGTTAAAACAAAAAGTGTATATGTGCGTATCTCACTCCTCTTGTAATGTACCATAATCTTATGTTCGAATCCATGATACATCTTATCTTCTAACATGCTTTTCAATACTTTGTGGCCATATATAGTCACACCGTTTTTGTTGATGTTAAAATGACAGTTATGCATTTTAACTTTATTTTTAATTAAACTTTTAATTATTATTGATCTAATAAATAATATTTTTTTATAAATCAAATAAGTTATGTGGTTAAATAAAACTAAAAATCTAAAACTAATTTTTTTATATTAACTTTAGTTGTTTAGAAGAAAAAAACAAATAAGATGTCTCGACTAAAATTTAATATAAAATTGAATTTTAATTATATACTGGTTTTAATATTGGTTATAAACCATTTTTAAAAAATCAATCCAATTAAATGGATATGAATTAAATCTATATTGATTGAATTTGGATTGAATATAGATTAAATTTTTAAAGATCTAATCTACGCACTCCCGTAGTTTCATATTCGTTAAAAAAATAAAATGGGAAAATATATAAATACATAATTAGTGCAGAATTTGCAAACAGAAAAACCATAGTTTCATAAATAAATTCGTAGAATATGATTGGAGATGGACTTTGCTGATGATGAAAATTTCCCTCTAAAATCTCATTTAACACTACTTTAATTGCTAAATTTACCAGGGACTTTACGATATCAAATGTTCCATCTCTGATGTATTGTGTTAATAATTATGTTGTAATAAAGTTTAATGAACTTATAAATATATTTATATTCCTTTGCAAACAGATTATTGTAAAATGAAGAAATTTAAAAAATTATAAATATTTAGTAAAACAGTTAATTATTGAATCTTTTTTTCGGATTAAGATATTTATACCAGCTATTTCCTTCATCTCAAAATGAGTATATATTTAGAAAAATATTTATATCAAAATAAGTTGCATTTAATTTTTTGATACAATAATAATTTATCAGCAAAGAAATTTTTACTAAACGGCACATACTGCCACACACATACATATATATATATATATATATATATATATATATATATACACACGATTCTGACCGGATTTCGCATAAGATATAATTAATGTTTTTTCTTATATATACAATATCATTACATTATTTTATATATATATATATATATATATATATATATAAATAAAAGTCTTCTCACAAAAAGATATCTATCATTACAAAAAAAGAAGATTAAATTCCCACAGTTATAAGCAACATTTCCTAACATATGGCACTATAGGTTTCCTTGTTGAACCAAAAGTATACTCTATACACATTGATTTTGTTCAAGCATTATCCCCACAAGTAGATGTACTCGACTAATTTAGTTAATCTCTTTGATATGATTGAGGGTAGTAATTAATCAGGCAAAGTTCAGGGTTCAAATATTTGACATTTCACGTAAATTAAAGTTTGATGTTCCGGCAAGCAATCACTATTGGTTATATTAAACTTGTTTTAATATAAATATTCAATCAGAAGTTTACGTTTACCTAATAATTGTTGTTGTTGTTAGGAGGTAAAATTCATCAAGAAGTACATGTTCATCTCTAACATTGAATGAAATATTAAGTTATGCATGGTAAATTTAATTATATCAGTAAGATGAACTACACTAGAGTTAAGCAGCATACAAAACTTTTTACTTAGTTTTATATACATTAATTATTATCAATTGGCGCAATGTAGGTTGAGCTTGCTTTGGCTTATATATCTCAGTTTTAATTAGGTACAGGTAATGTTGCATGGGCAAGTTTGTTTGACCTCTTAATTAGTCTCATTTTGTGATATTTGAATCTGATTAGCATTTCAACTACCTATAATGAGGGCTATATATATATATATATATATATATATATATATATATATATATTGCTCATCCTTGTGCGCTACGCTTATAGACGACGTGATTGGTGCTCTTTTGCGCTTTCATTGAAACCAAGAAATTAAGGACACTAAAAAGTGTCAAGTTGGGCGTGACTTGTTTCCACACAAGTTGCGCTTTCTTTCCTCAATAGTTTGTTTGATCGGCTCTTTTTGTAGGCATTGCAGGAATCTGGTGTCATATTCCTACCCTAGTCTCTGTCTGTAACTGCACCTCTAGCCACAGTGCAAGTGAGATCTGTAGTTAGGTTTATATCTTAGAATTTAGGGTAGCTTGCTATTATTAGAATATACTACTTTTGAAAAAAAACAAAAGATTGCATGAGATGCAGACAATCTAAGTTAGAAATTAGAATATCAATATATAACTGTGGCTAGCTATTATTATTTGAAAAAAAGGAGTGTAAGTTGAATAGTAAATTGTACACACATACAAGTTTAATTTTTTTAGAAGAAAACTTGGGGGCAAGGATTGGAGAAATTTTACTTTCAATTTATAATTTAATTTATTTAATAAAATAATCTCGTTAACTAATTTGCTCGAGTAAATGTAGTTTCTTTTATAAATGTTTTGTTACATGTTACGCACAATATTACACTGTATATTAACTCTTGTTAGTATATTTATCCACTTAGCCAGCCATATCACTATGTATTTTTTGTAAAAAAATATTATTAGGTTAGAATCATGGTTTCAATATGGTTGGCAGTTAGCATCATTTTTTAAAATTTAATGTTTTTCAAAAAATAAAGTACACCTTTGTTTATTGTTGTTATTAGAAACTTCTATATTCAAATCAAATTTAGACTAAGTTGTTGGCTTTTTTATTTTTTACATTTCTAGCAGGCCAGGCCTTCAATCCATTTCTAAGTATCATGATTTCCAGCCCATTATTAACAGGTGGGTGAATAAACTTGGAAATTTCTTTTAATATTCCTCATTTTCTATTTGTACCCTAACATTTAAAATAATATAAAAATCCCAATATACCCTCATCTTGTTTTAATCTATGTTTAGAGTGTTTATTCCAGATCAACTAATCAACCAGAATACATTATGTTAATTCTGGATCAGGTGATTTGAAATGTAACAACAGGAAATGCCCAATTGCATTCTCAGCAAGTTGATAAGAAACACTACAAATAAATCTTAATCAACAAGAAACAATACAAGAAAGCCATACCTGAACTAATTGTGTTTTTTTTTCTAAATAACACTTGAATCAACAAATAATATTCTAAAGATTTAGAAGAATATCCAATAATTTGAGATATATAATAAGACACAATATGATAATTGATTTTTGACACAAAAGAAAAGTAACAAAGTAAGATCATACATAGACACAACAACACAATAAAAAAAGATAAAGTATTTTATGTTTTGAGGTATGAATAACAAATAAGAGTTGCTAAAAGAAATTACAATAAATTTTGACCTAGTTTTTTGACATACTAGTGGCATCATTAGTCAAAATGAGTTGACTTGATCCACTTTACTATTCTATTTAAAACTACATATATTTTATATGATAAAACAAAATATAGAAGATACTTTCTAGAGTTAATAAGGAAATATGAAATTTAATTTCTACAATGAAATTTTCTTAAAGGGAAAATATAATTAATTGGTAAATATAAAAATTAAAAACTAACTTATTTCAATGCCTGCATCTTTTTTTTTTCCTTAATCATGCATACTTTGTTTTCCTTAATCATGTATATTTTGTTTTCCTTAACAAGCATTTTTGCTCCTTCCTAGCTTATCAGGCCATGTTTAGATATCTAGTAGACTGACATTAAAAGTCAGTTTAGTTGAATAAAACTGAAATTAAAACACAATTATTGTTTGGAGTTGTTTCAAATTTCTTGTTTTTGGGTTTGAGACGATGTTATTTAGTTATTTTTAAAATAGTTTTTACTCAATTTTAAATACAATAAAATTTAATTTTAAGATTTTTGTTTGTTTGTACTCAAGCTCATTGCTTGAAGTCACTCACCACTATCAACTATCACATTACATCGTTGGTCAGGCCACCATCTTTTACTGTGAGTCATTGACTGATGCTACTTTATTACTCACCAACTGCTACCTCAAATTGTTGGTTATCAACTGTTACTTCTAATGATTGGTTATTGATTGTTGGTCACTTGTCACTATCAACCACTTTTGATTATCAGTTATAGATTGTCACCTTGCCACCTTCTACTACTGATCAACAACCATCAAATCACCATCATCTATCTTTGGTCTTTGAAAAAAGATTTAAACAAAATTAAAATTTGCAATGTTTTAAAATTGAAAACAAAATAATATTGTTTTAGTAAATTAATTAAAAACACTAAACCAAAATTAATTTTGTGAAAACCAAAAAACCATCCGAGTGTCACATAAATTATTACGTAGTTTGTGTCACCTACATTTGATGGTAATGGTTGTTAAGTGACTATTATTTTTGTATGGTATACTATACTTTTATTCTAACTATCATGGTTCTTATGGTTATTACTGTATAAAGGTAAAATAAAGTTTTAAAGTATTTGTAATAATAATGGAGAAAATGCGTTGATATAGCACGCAAGTTAGACTTATTCTTCCTGCAGCTTGCAAGAAATTATTTCTATTGAGCATGATTTTTCTAGCCTCAAGTTCTAGTATTTAATTCCAGGCACATTGGGCAAAGAACACCGGATTCTTTCATTTAGCCAATGCTGTTTGGTTGAGTAAGTATTGGTCTGAGTAAAGTATTGCTAGTTTACAGCACTAAATTAGATTGACCAATCTATATCAAGATTGATTGTTGACTTGTTTACAATAGGTCGTGTTAATCTTTCGTTACCTTAAAATAGTCATGGTCATATTAGGGAAAAAGTTACGTTACTTTTGTTTTCTGTACTAGCATTGGCAAAAACACTCAGGCGTCACAAAAGTTAGTCCTCACCATTTGTTTTCCTTTTTATTTTTCTTTCTGTCTTAATCTGTGCATAAACTGCTTCATCTGAGAAATATAAGCTATTTTCAGAAATCATTTAACATCCAACAGAGAACATGCAGGCTGAAAAAATTAAACAGCCAAATTCCTAAGATTTAACTAAACTGGGGACTGAAAAAGGATAACTATTAGTATTTATAAAAAATTAAAGATGTAAATAATCAGATTTTCTCCAAATGGAGAACACATTTACTTCACGTTCAGTGCTGTATAATATAACAAGCTATTTTCTCCAGAGCCTTGAATCATAAAAGGGTGTGGCCTTTCACCTTTGCCTAGGATTATTAGAGTTAGTTAAAAAGCTGTTAGCTATTCTTTTATTTTTCTAGTTAGGTTGTTAAAAGTTAGTTGATTCATAATTGCTAATTGCTAATGTATAAATACCCTCTCTGTGTAATCATTCAATGGGTTTTCTGTTGGAATGAAATTCTTTCTTCCTTCAAACGTAGCCTCTTCTTCTTTCTCAAGATTTCTTGAAGCTTTCTGTCTTTCTCCCATGGCTGGCATGGATGAATCCAATCCTCTTTTCCTTCATTCATCCAATCATCCCAAACTAATGATTGTCTGTCATCCTCTTACTAGTGAGAATTACAGTTCTAAAGAAAGCAATGAAAATGACGCTTTTTGGCAAGAGCAAGTTCAGTTTTGTAGATGCATCCATTTTAGAACCTGTTGTTGGATCTAATACTTGAGCTCTTTGGCTTCGCAATGATAATATCATGACGTCTTGGATTCTGAATTCTCTTTCAAAGGAGATACAGGTGAATGTCTTGCATTGTTCCTCTGCCAAGGCAATTTGAGATGATTTAAACAACGGTTTGAGCAACGAAATGGTCCTCTGATATTTTAACTGAAACGTGACCTAGTTTCTCTTCAACAAGGGTCTATGATTGTTTCCTCATATTATGTGACGTTACGTTCCATTTGGGAATGGCGTAAAATCATGTAGTGATTATGATCTAATGGATATGCGATGCATTTTCTTATGGGTCTCAACGAAGCTTATTCATCTATTATGGGTCAACTCTTGTCAATGAATCCATTTCTTTCCAGTATCAAATTTTTTTCTGTTGATGTTCAAGAATAAAAACAATGTGAAATTGATGCCTATGTTAGTAGTGATCTTTCTCATGCATTTGTTGTCAAGCATGTTCGTGATTCAAAGAACAAGGTGTTCACAAAGATAGCCCAATTTGTTCTCATTGTGGCGCTCAAGGGTATACCAAGGCTCAATGTTACAAACTCATTAGTTACCTACCCAATTACAAGAAGAATATACCTTCTCGGTCTCCAGCCAATCAACCTTCTACTGCTTCTTTGAATTGAGTCTCTTATAGTGCCACTGGTCAAGATTTAGCATCATCATCATCTTTTCAGCTCACATCACAACAATACAAACAATTGATGAACCTCCTTCAAGGTCCATCATCAAATATCACACAGAATTTAAATGTTCCCGATGGTACGGTTAATACTATTTCCAATAGTTTGATCATGTCTACCATTTCTATAAACCCTCTATTTCATGGTAGTTGGATCATTGATTCTGGTGCCAGCACTCATGTGGCATGTTCTTTGTTTCTTTTTCAATCCTATAGGAAAGTTTCCCATAAAACCATAATTTTGCCAAATCAAACAATTATACCTGTTGTAACTGTTGGTATTGTCCAAATTTCTCCCAGATTATCTCTTCATATTGTGTTTTTTGTGCCTCAATTCAATTTTAATTTGTTACTTGTGAGTGCCTTGTTGTCACATAACAATCTCTCAATAATTTTCATTCAAGATCATTTTGTTATTCAAGAGATGCCTCACTCCAGGAGGATCGACAGTGGTGATTAGTGATAAGTCAAATGTTTGTAATTATGTTTCACAAAAATCTTGTTCAAATTTAATTCTTTATGGTAAAAATAATACTTCATGTGAGAATGCGTTTGGCATTCAAGATTTGGTCATGTATCTGACAAAATTCTGTGTTTTGAGCAATGAAATTCCCTTTAATATATCACATAGTTTTGATAGTTCAAATTGTTAAATTTGTCATCTTGCTAAATTTAGACGTTTTCCTTTTATTTCTCTAAATCATATTTCAAATTCATTATTTGATATTCTGCATTGTGACATTTGGGAACCCTATAATAAACCTACATATAATGGAAAACAATTTTTCCTTACTTTGGTTGATGATTGTGATCGCTTTACTTGGATTTATTTGATTACACATAAATCTGATGTTGCGGGTGTAGTTAAACAATTTTTTCAAATGATCGAGACTTAGTTTTGGGTTACTATTAAGTACTTCAGGTCTGATAATGCAAAAAAGCTTGCTCTTACTTATTTCCAAGCAGAAGAAGGGACACTCCATTAATTTTCCTGTGTGAAAAGACCTTAGTAGAATCTAATGGTTGAATGCAAACATCAACACCTGTACCTTATTTTTCCAATCCAATTGCTAATTCATTTTTGGGTAGGGGTGTTCATCAGTTCGAGTCAACTCAACAAATCCAGTAAACCAAATTGAACCAATTTGTTTGGTTTGGTTTTTTCACTTGATCGGGTCTAGACTCGATACAAACCAACTATATCTAGTTCAGTTTGCGGTTTTTGTATTTCAAAACCCTGATCCAATTTGAACCAATCCAAAAGTATATATATTATATTATTATTATATATTTATTTTATATTTTTAAGTTAGTAATTTAGTAAATTTATTTTATACTTTAAATTTATATAATTTGTTGTTTGTATTGTGTTGTTATGTTTTAATAATTTAATTTGACTAATTTAGTATATATAAAAATACTTGATATTTTGTTATAAAATTATGAATTTATTAGATTAATGGATTTGGCTAGTTTCAAGTATAAAATCATTAGTAGATTATCATTGACTCAGGTTAGGGGAAAAAATTCTGGAAAACCAAATCAACTCAACCCAATTAAAATTAATTGGTTCGATTTTCATTTTCCCCAAAAACCAAACCAACTTGAACTATGAACATCCCTTTACTTTTGGGGAGAGTGTGTAACCTCTGTGGCTTTTCTCATCAACAAAGTTCCTTCTCCCATTTTACAACAGGCTTTTCTCATCAACAAAGTTCCTTCTCCCATTTTACAACATCAGTCACTTTACCAAACCTTTTTTGGTTCTAAGTATGATTATCACTTCTTAAGAACTTTTGGTTGCTTGGCATATGCAGCCACTCTACCTTCTGTAAGAAATAAGTTTTCTCCTTGAGCCATCCTATCTATTTTTGTTACTTACCCAAAGGGTTACAAATGATAGAGCTTATATAATTTGGAGATTAAACAATTCTTCATTTCTCGAGATGTGGTTTTCCATGAGACAGTTTTTTCCTTTCAACTCTATCACACCTGATAAGGAGATTTCGGATTTCATAAATGATTTGGTCATACCTTTGCCTATTATTGATACATCTATTGATGCTCCAGCCACAACAATTAATGATCAATCTGCAATCCCTCATGAAAATAATGTCGCTACACATGTTGCTTTAAGGAGATCATCAAGAATCTCAAATACTCCTCCTTATTTTTCTGATTTTATGTGCACCAACACTTCAGAAACATACCCAATTTAGCAATTTTGCTCTTTAGATCGCCTAAATCCATCTTGCAGAGCTTTTATCAATCAAGTATCTACCACATATGAACCTCAATTCTATCACTAAGTTGTTCCTTTTCCTTAATGGAGAGAAACCATTGCTTAGGAGATTAAAGCCTTAGAGGAGAATAATACTTGGTCTTTGGTTCCTCTACCTGATGGCAAGCATTGCATAGGTTGTAGATGGGTATTAAAGTTGAAATACAAAGCTAATGGTTTTGTAGATAGATACAAGGACTGCACCTTACAAGCTGGGATTGATTTTTCAAACACTTTCTCACTAGTAGCTAAGCTTACCTCTATGAGAGTCTTATTGGCAATAGCTGTTGCTAAGAATTGTTGTTTGCAACAGCTAGATATAAATAATGCATTTTTAAACGGAGATTTATTTGAAGAAGTTTACATGGATTTACCTCAAGGTTACAAAACAAGTACAAAAGGACTAGTTTACAAACTCAACAAGTCATTATATGGCCTCAGGCAAACCTCAAGACAATCATTTTGCAAATTTTCATCTACCCTACTTCAGCATGGTTTTATACAGTCTAAAAATGACTATTATCTATTCACACATGGTTTTGGATCGTCCTTGGTTATTTTGCTAATATATGTAGATGGTATCATCCTAGCTGATCCTAATTCTGATTGTGTTGCGCACATATAAAAAAAATTACAATCTTTGATCTTGTTAAAGGTCCTTGGTCCCCTAAAATATTTTTTAGGCTTAGAAATTGATATCTAGCAGAGGAATATCATTGAGCCCGAGAAAATACACTTTGTCATTACTTGATGATAAAGGTTATTTAAACAACAAACTGGCAATTGTTCCTATGGATCCCAATATAAGGTTTAGTTTAACTGATGGTGACCCCATTGAAGATCCATCCTATACAGGAGAATGATTGGTAAGCTCCTATATTTGACTATCTCTTAGCCTGATACTGCCTTTGCAGTGCATAAGCTTAGTCAATACATGCAAAAGCCTCTGTCTACTCACTTAAATGTCGTATATAATTTTTTGAGGTGTTTAAAGTCAACTACAGGAAAAAGTCTCTTTCTCGGCTAGTAACAAGCCACATTTATCAACTTATGTAGATGCAGATTAGGGGAATTGTTTGTATACTAGAAGATCTACAATTGGCTTTTGCATTTTGCTTTGATATTCATTCATTTCTTGGACATATATCAAACAAGGCACCATTTCAAAGTCACTTGCTGAGTTAGAATATCATGCTTTGTCCTCAATAGCAGGTGAAGTGGTTTTGGCTACAATGATTGTTACAACATTTTGAATTTTTTGTTGGAACAATTATGCTTTTCTGTATAATAATTTTGCAATACAAGCTTTCTGATGCAATCTTGCCTACTAAAGATCCTATCACTAGGGTCATGATTAGGAGGATAGAAGAAAATATGACCCGAAAAGAGTCCATAAGACCTCAACTCTTGATTGAAGTGAAAATCATAAGCCATCACTCTTAGATTGTTTCCTTGTAAATATTAAATTGCTTGTAAATTCATTTGGGCCATGTATTTCAGCCATTTTCATCTGTTTAGGATGTAGAGGTGCCCTTAGTTAATTTGAAGGAGTAAGCTTAGTGCATGCGCTCCTTAGCTAGGCATGAATGAGCTTCTCATTTCACTCTTAGGTTTGCTTTTTGCACCCATGAGGGATTAGTTTAGACACTACTTTTAGGCATTAAGACTAGGCTTAATAAACCGTAATGCTAAAGTCTCACATTGCCTTGAATCATCTACTCAAACTCTCCCATTGAGTTATATATACTCCTCACACTCTCTTGTATCCTTACACTTTAATAAATAAAGTAAAACTTATTTTGAGCATTTGATCTAGTAGAATGTCATTTAATAAACTTCTCTCTTGAGAATTATCTTTCTTAATAATTTTATCAAAGGTCTTCTCCTTGTAACAAACATAAAAAATGTTATTGACTTATCTTTTTCCTTACAAAAAGTGACGTCAATCTCAACCTCATTTCTAAGCTCTTCATCCTCCATTTTTTAAGAGGAAGAACCTTAGTTAAAAAAGATTAAGGGAGTGCATCACTTCCAATCCTTCTCACCATGAGTCATCCAAGCATATCGATATTGATTGTAATTTTATTTGTGAACTGGTTTAGAAACAATTACTCACATTAATTGATGCCAAAACTCAATACCAAGTGGCTGACGTGTTTACTAAAGGTCGGCCTGCAGCAACTTTTCACAAGTTTATCTTCAAGCTGGGAATTATTAACATATATTCTCCAACTTGAGGGAGCTTATTAGAGTTGTTAAAAAACTGTTAGCTATTTTGTTATTTTTGTAGTTAGTTTGTTAAAAGTTAGTTGATTCATAATTGCTGATGTATTCAGTGAGTTTTCTGTTGGAATGAAATTCTTTCTTCCTTCCTTTTAATAAGGATATGATCAATCAACATCATTTCAATAACCCTAAAGTACATGTGTGCTTTGCTACCTAATTTCATACCTAAAACTCAATGCGTGTGCATGGATTCATGTAGCAGAGAATCCAAACTATGTAGATGTAAACAAGCAAATCACTTTTCCATAAAATTTCATATTATTAATATATAATCCATAAAATGCCTAGGAATCTAATGCAGTAATCACACTGGCACCTCTTGGCAGATCTACTTTCGCAACTAGGCCAAATTAGCTTACAAAATTATTTCAATTCACAGATAAATAAGATATTGTGTCCCACATATTCTGTAGGCTAGGATAACCTTGACTATCTCATCATGCAGTGCTGGCAGATGGCTTCAATTTCTTAGGTGGAGGATTTCCTCCAGAGACAAGTACGTATAAATAAAAACAGAGCATTGCAGAACTGCAAACAAAAATTTCCCAAAGGTATAAAGGAATCAGATCGAAATTAGGACAATCTAATATCCAAAGGACTAAAGAACAGTAATCAATTTTAAAAGCCAAAAGATAATTAATAGGATAAAAGCAACGGATTGAGATACCTTATAATAGCAATAATGCCCGTGGGAAATATTTTCTTTGCCTGCATCCAGATTAGAAAATAATTATACAATTAAATGAGGCACAGTATATTCCTTAAAAAAGAAAAAACGAGGCAAAACATAAGAACAGCATTTGTCAAAATAGATGTACTACCAATGAGTAACTCTGGAAGTTCTTCCAGATAAGAGCCCCTGACAATGCTGCAAAATAAGAAAACAAGAGAGTAAACAAAAATTATTCAAATAAGATCATGTTGCAGCTTTTATTTATTTTTTATATTCCAAGATCAACGCTATCTTAATGCCAGCTTAAATCATATACCTGCTTGTCCCAGAATAAATGGTAAACTCGATTTTCCTTGCCTCCAGACCTTCAAGCTAAGGGTGCTCAGGAATAGTAAAGCACCACCAAAGAGCACACCGCTACTCAATGTTGCAGGACTCCGTGAAAAAAGGAACCCAACAATCCCTCCAGTTAAAACAAATCCGCCTACAACAAAAGATAAAGATACAACATCTTTAAGCGGGAGAAGATAATTTCCTAATAGAGCAAGGTATAGTTTTCTTTTGTACTGAAATAAAGTACCTTGTTTTTATATTGTCACTAGTCTAAAACAAGAGGTCACCACAAATACTATATCCTGTTCAGCAAAGTTCCATTTTAACTACCAGGTAGGCTTAAAAAGTTTAATAAGCGATAGTCAATATAACAGTAGCCTTCATGAAGCCTTTTTTTTACTTCAATTGTTAGGAACTAAGGTTCAGTTACAGATAAGTTAGTGGACAATAGCAGAGATAGACCACGGGTCTAGAATGTATATGACAGGAGAAAGAAGAGAGGCCAAGAAGCTAGCTAGTTAGCAGGAGTTAGTCAGCAAGTTTAGCAGGCAATAGTTGATTACACACTGTTGAGTGCTGAATAGTTAGTCAAAAGAGGAAGCTGAAGGCATGCAGGAGATATGGGGGATTTTGTAATTTGAGACAGATAAATCTCTGGTTTGGTTTCCTGTCCAAGCTCTTACGGTGAAAACACTTGCTAGTCTTAGATCTCTCTCTTTTTGCTTTATCATTATGACTGGCTTCCCACATTGGTCCAACCTGCCAGAATAGAGGAAGAGCCTTTGGTGGAATGAAGATGATATGGAGGCTCTTCATGCCACAAAAAATATCTCATAGGGTGGAGATAGGTCAAAATAGCTAACATTAAGCAGGAAATGGAGAAATTTCAGGCCTCTATAAGGCAGGGATGAGCGAATTCCTTTGTTAATTATTGCAAGAGGTTACTTTGTTGATTAGAAAATGAATGGCAGAGCCTCGTCACCCATCGTCACTTGGTCAACAGCTGTTACATAAAGAGGAGCAGAGAACAAGTATGGGACATTAGTTCATAAGGTGGAGCTCCAGATGTTGGAAGGCACTAATCCAGTGGGATAATTAACCAGGGAAGAAAGATAACTTGAAACAACTCCAGATTTGGGAAGACAGTTATTACAATGTAGATGATAGGCTACGAGGTAATTCTGTTCGTGATTTTGTATTAGATGATATAGGCTATTACAGTGTAGCCATCTTTTGTTCCTTATACACCTTTATGTGGCCAAGACAGTGCCTGGTTATTTTCAATCAATGTGTTAAGGCTGCATGGTATTCCCAAATCAGTGGTTGATGGCAATTCCTTTATCATTAGCAATTGTAGGAAAAAAATGTTTAGCTTGTGGGGGACATTATTTAGGATGAACTCTATCAGATCATCCTGAATCAGGCAGTCAAACCAAATCTTAAACAATGTTATCAATGGCGGATGGCGGAACATAGCGGAAGGCTAAAATTCCGCCATAAAAACACGTCATTGCGTCTTATGGTACCGTCATGGCGGACATTTCTTCAGAAATTTTATATAGCGGTTGGCAAAAAAGCCGCCATGGCGGTTATTTAACAACATTGATCTTAAATAGGTGTTTGAAATCCTACTTGTGTTGCTTTGCCTCAGAATAGCCATAGAATTGGGCTTTATTGGGTGATGTGGGCTCAGGTATGGTGTAACACATGTTTTCAAGGAGCCACAAGAATAATGCCCTTTGAATTCCAACAACCTGCCAGAGGGACTAGAACTTGAATTAGATTATCGGGTGGAACCCAAATATGTGATGGTTATTGTCTAGAAGACAAGTTATTTAGGAGGGAGATAAGATTCGTCCATAGCAGGAAACATGGAACAGAAACTCCATAGAAGTACAATGTGGGAGGATGAATTGTGCTATGTTGCCAGTTTCCTTCTTTCAGCCTTGAGGACAAGGCTGTAATTCTAGGGAAGGGCAGTTTTAGGACCCAAGGTTCAGTTACAGGATAAGGGACAGGAAAAAAAGAAGAGAGATCCAGAAGCTAGTTAGTTAGTCAGTTATGATGAGCTGGCAGTAGTTTAGTTAGACTTGGGCATTGTATTATTGACACTTGACAGCTAGCCCAGCCAATCATGTGAGTAGTATCCTGATATAAATCAATTCACTATATTATAAATTATTCAAAGATCTTTCACATAATTTACAACACTCTTTGAATTTTGAACAGAAGGTATAATAGTTTTCCCTTGCCTTTTCACCTAAATTTAATTTCAACCCAATTGGATCTAACCTAATAAAGGTCTAACCTGATAAAGGTCTAACCTAATAAAGGGAACAAAAACATCTAACATATTCCATCAACTTACGCATGGGAAAAAAGCAATAGCATGGAGAAATTTACATGGAGTAAACAATGAGTATCTTTCTCTTCTTTCTTAGATTGACAACCAAACAGGGATAAAAGACCAATTAACTAAACCAGAGTTCTAAATAGTGAGTTATAGTGTCAGGGTGGCCCCTGCCCACTACAGGGGTTCCCGTAGCAGGGCAGTTTAAAGTAGTGGCCATAGTCTCAATTTTCAAACAAAAGACCTACAGCTATAATGGTAGTGAAAATGATAAACAAAACTTGAATTTAGAATAGAAGATCATGATTGATAAATTGATCATTCCTATCTAGGAAACTTATATTTGACTTTTGTTGGAATTTACTTCTATGTTTTGTTTATTACAACTATGATGTTTTATAGTTAATTATGCAAGGTTGACAAAATCACGTCCCATATAGTACAATCACACAATTTTGTGATTTTGATGGCTTTCTCAGCGCTCATTTCCATTCAAACTCGTTTTCTAGCGTGCACAATTGTAAAATTGTAGGATCAGTGCCTCTATGCATGTTGAACATCGCTTGCTTTACGGGTTTGGGTTTCGAATACCCAAAGGCCACAAGGCCCATTACGTAAGTCGGTCATCAGACTTCTTCTCCAAGTCTCAAAGACGTCCTTCTTCTCCATTGTATAAACGGTCACACACTCCTTGCTCTGACCACTCTTTGCTCCATCTTGCCTTTTGTGTATCCCGACGGGTCCGACAAACCTCCACCATGTCTCCTTTGCGTTGCCACATCTGCTCATCTTCTCTCTTGGTTCTTGCATGACTTGCATATTTTCTGCCAAGTCGAAGGTAGTTCTCTCCTCTTCAACTTCTTTTTCTTTTAATCTCTATTCATTCCCCTTTGTGGAGTTTGTTCTACTTAGAACCAAGACACTTTTTCTTTTAAAGATGACATATGCAAGACCAAATGTTGATGTCTCTTCTCAACCTTCAACATTGCATGGAAAAACAGTGGCCAAGAATGCACTTAGAAGTAGACCAAATGTGGCTTTAAATCATGTTATTGATTTTTTATTATGATTTAAGTTTAATTTAGTATTTGAATGCATATATATATATATATGAATTTTATAATTCATATAGAATCTACATTTTGAATTATGATTCAATGTTTACGATTTTGTTACCCCATTCTGAGTCGAAATAGAATCTTGATTTTGTTAACCTTGTAATTATGAAAGTCATTAATTTTTTAGAATTTATATTTATATAGTATACACTATACATGATTTACACTGTAAAAATCTTCAAAAAGGTGGCTATCCCACTGTAGGGGGATGAAAATTATGGATAACATACTGTCATACCTTTATAAATAATAACGAAAGGGATGAGAGGAAAATAAATTTGAGACAATTTACTCTACACCATCCATAATTTATAAATCGCATCCCCTCTACTCCAAAATCCCCCCAATATTGGTGGTGAAACAAAAGTTTTTGAGATTTTTGTTTTTGTCCCTCCATTTCCCTCCAACCATGCACAGTGTAACTGAAATGCATTATAACTTAACAGTAAAATTTCCTAACATGCAAATTATCTAACAAGGAAACACTCACCAAAGGGAATGCCTAAACAGAAGTCATGAATTTTTGCAGCTTTTTTCGGTTGATTAACACTTTCCTGTGTTGCCTCTCCCAACCCTATTTTTTCAGCATTGTGGTTGTCTTTTGCTGAATATGTATTCTGCATATCTTCAACATGTAGCTTTGACACATCAGCTGCATAACTTAATGTATTTTTGGTATCAGATCCAGCAGTATCTGTGCCATGCCTCTCTAGACTCATAACAACTGATAACTATATAAAATATGCATCCTGTTTAGTATCGACATGAAATAATTGCTCTAGCAAACTTCTATTTAACAAAAATACATTATTTATGCTGTTATTAAAGCCTGCTCATATTGTCTAGCACTATGCCATTACAATATCAAAGGGGAGAGGTGTGCAAGTATAATAGACTTAATACGATTTCCCCCTAAATGTGGAGAAACATGCCAGTCTATCATCACTAAGTCCAACTTGAATACTTGATCACTCATATACACTTCCATCACTCTGTTATGCACTTATAAGTTATGTAGTCTCACTAGAAATACATATACATACAAGCATATTTGTTTTTTCTAGTACTTTCTTGCAGAAAAGCAGGTCTACATATAATCAGTCATGCACACCAAATTTGAAAGACAAACATTATGTGTACTTAACAGCAATAAAATTAACAGTAGAAAGAAATCAAGGTAAGAGGGCAGAGTGATATCCAGAAGGAAATAAGTCACAAGAATAAAATAAGGAACCACATAATCTGAAAGAGACTGCTGACCAAATTTCCAGCTACTGAAAAAATATTGCATATGGTAACAACAAGCAGCATTTTTAATAGTTTCTATGGAATTTCTAATGGATTTACATTGACGCTTCTCTTTTTTTAGTAATCTGGTTCGCAAGGAACAAAAAGTCATCAAAATCCTTTAAAGCTCCCTAAATCAAATAGCACCATCTTCAACAATTATATCATATTCTGGAAATATGAATTAAGAAGAAATAATCAGGAAAAAACATAGCAAGAAGCCGATTGCATTTCTTTTTTCAAAAACAAGCTAAATCAAACACGCACGAAATGTATGGTGAGCCAATCCATAAACTCAACAAAACCCCTACATGAATCTAACAATTGGACATTAAAGTTCTGGAAGCAAGAATTCAGCAAAAATTTCAACAGTATTACTTCAAACTTCCCTTGGCAACGCATAATTCAGGAAGCGTGGCTTAGATCTATGCAATACCTTCTTCATTCGTGTGCTTGATGCATGCAATTAAGGCTAAAGACGAACTCTAATTAGTTACAAGATACAGTGACAAAAAAAGAAGAATTGAAAATAAAAAAGAGGTGAAAGACCTTGGAGCGAGGGGAAGGGCATAGAAGCGAGCGGCGGCGGAGGTGCAAGCTCCGGTGAACGGCGGAGAAGCAGCCGAGCTGAGAGATCGCCGTAGCCGCAGCCATTTCTGCTCCCATAACTCGCTTTGAATTGGCGTGCTCAACTTAACAACGCAAATTGGATTTTATTGTGAGACCGGTCAGCGCTTCCGCCACCCATGACCCAGTTTGGTCGGTAAAATTTTATTCTATTCTATTTAGATTTATAAAAATAATATTATTTTGATTTTCATAAAACATTGTGTTAAATCTTAATCTCATCCTTTCTCATTTATAAGTAAAACATTGATTTTCATAAAGCATGTTAATGTTTTCAAATGCAGCTCGTAATTTCTATTGATATTACTATTTTTAATTTAAATAACTAGTTTTTAATAAAATAAAATCGTGCGTAGAAATTGCATTAATATTCTGAATTTGCATTAATATTCTGAATTTATATTTATATATGTATATTTTTATATTTTATTATATTATTAAATAAAATTTAAAAGCTCTTTTGTCAAAAAAAAAAAATTCAAATTATAATAACAATTACTTCCTGATTTATATTTAATTTTTGGCTTATTAACTTATACCCTTAGTTGAAAAAATAATAATAATAATAATAATTATTATTATTATACTTGCAAAAACAATTATATTTCTTCGCATTGTCTATTAAAAAGATATAATTTTACTTTTGATCTTCTTTTACATATTTCTTTATAAAAATTAAAATTGTTAGATAAGAGAAATAAAAAATATAAAAAGTGAAAAAAGAAAATATAAAATAAAACATTGTGGAGACGTTTTGGAAGATTACACTTTGGGAAGCAAATGTTAATGTTTAAGTATGAAGTATGAACTCTTTTCCTTTGTCTTAATTTTTGAGCTTGGGTTTAAGGTTGTGGCGCCGAGGCTACCTGACTGTCACTCACCCACGTGACTCGAGTCCTTTGCCTTGTTAATGGTTGCTTTCTTTCTTCTTAATCTTAGCTAAGATGAAATTGATGAGCAGAGGCTAGCTTGGGTCTGTGCCGTCAAGGTGTTTCATCAAAATGACTCTTTTGCTCCGTCTTGGTCTCCATATATTGCCTCGGCCTTTACTCTCCTCCTTCTGCCAGGTTTCTCCATACACCACTACCACTAATCTTTCACTGTTACTTTATTACTATGTTTTTTCATTTCTAATGCTCCCCTGAAATATGTTCTTTTGTGATAAATTATGTCTTTTTCTTTTCCCAGAATAGTGGTAGAGAAATAATCACCAGGATTTGCAGGAATACCTGCTTCCTCTCTTCTGCAGGTACCACTTCCCATCTCTCCCAATCTACCTTTCTGTGTCTATTTGGCTTCACAGTGTGTTTGTTTCAAATTGTGTAGAATTATCCCTACCTCTGTCACCATCAGAAAGTCACATTCCCCGAAATGCATATTGTTCGAGTTTTAAAAATAATCAGAGTATGAGACTTTTATATTTCTATGGAAATTGAAGTTATTTCTAGACTAATTTTACACTTTACTTCATTCTACCTTATTTTCAATTTTTGAATATTTTCATTTTTAAATTAAATAAATTTAAAAAATTTCAACAAGGATATGTATTTTCCAAACTTGTTTGAATGTTAGAATAGTACTCTGAGGAATATCATTCCCAGAAATATAATTCAAGAAAGAACTTTTGCTGCCTTTCTTTCTTGGGGCGTCATTATCTATTTCTCTAAGTATGTATGGATGTATAAATATATGTATGTCTTTCATCCTTACTCTTTGAGATTTGAGAATACTAGGTGCTTATGTGTTCAAAATAATCATAAATGATGTGTTAATAATGAAATTGGAAGAATTTCAGCTGAAGCCTCAGATTTAGAATGTGATGTGACCCATGATGATGTCAAAGCAGAAGAGAAAAATAATGCACTTTGCCAGGCTGTCTCACAGCTTGCTAGCGAGTTTAGCAAGGAATCAATGTTATCTTTGCAGAAGTTTTTTGGTGTACGGCGTGCTCATGTGATATCTACAGGCTCATTGAAGCTTGATCTAGCTCTGGGAATTGGAGGATTACCAAAGGTGACAATAGGACTTTTGCAGCTATTCTCTAGAGTTTAGACAATTGGTTGGTGTAAGAGAATGTGTTGCACATGCACAAGACGGGGATATGTATATGTGCTCACAGTTTGTTGGGGGATGATCCAGTGAAATTGTGTAGTAGTAGCACTATGACATATATTTGCTTTCTCTGTGATTATTAGATTGCCTCAAATGCTCTGGATTTACTAATCAACATTAACATGAAACTCAAGCCACAAAAAAGTTCCTTTACAATAGGGATTTAACAGGAAAATAATTCACGTTGAGTTTGGCAACCAAAAGGGTTGAATATTGATATTTTAGTAAAGATAGATATATTCAGACAAGGAATCTACAGGTCATATTTTTCGTCTTAGTACCCTTTCCCACTTGATATCCTCCAATAATTAATCTGCAAAGATAGAAGCTTAGAATAGTTTCTCTTTGCGTTGCTAATTATGATAAACTTAGATAATGCCCTCTTTAAATTGCTTATGTATTCTAAATGGGACCTTTTCTACTGAAATTAGAAAGTTTATAATTTTAAGCTCTTTGATTCTCCATACATTGGAGAGCTGGAGCTGTGAAGATTTTTCAGAGTAGGCCTTATGAGGATTTTTTTTTTTCTCCAACTTTCCAATTTTTTTCAAATTTTAACCTCTGGAAGAATTAGTCAAGGGAGATTTATGGTTAAATAATATTTTTTGCAACTTTGATCTTTAACTGAGCTAGAAGGTGTCTTGCAATCCATGAAGCCAACCTCACTTAGTGGGATAAGGCTGCAATGTTGTTGTTTCCCCTCTTTCGTCTCAGCTTTCTGCTCTTGGAACATCTGTAAGATTCAGAATTTAAACCTTTTGCAGCCAAAAGGAATCTTTCTTTAAGCTTCTTAATTATACTATAAGTAGTATTATTCATTGTCAGAATTATTCAGCTTTTTATGGCAGAAAACTACATGAACTTGACAAATAATATTTATTTATTTCCTTAAAGCAGCCTTTCTCTTCTTTTTTCATACACTTTCACCATCTCCTCAGATCTTAACTATTGGTTGATAGAATCACTTTAAATTTGAAATATGACACGTAAATGCTTTGTGCCTTTGTCAACTATCAATGGTTTTTTTTTGGTTGGTCTACCCTTTCTAGATGGGGGCACATGAATGACTTGGCTGGAAACAATTATTGCATGTCTAGGGATTCTTTTTCCATCTTACTCACAAATCTCCTAATGTGTATTGCTATTGCATTTCAACATTTTAGGGTAGGATTGTGGAAATTTATGGACGAGAAGCAGCTGGTAAGACTACACTTGCACTTCAGATTATTAAAGAAGCTCAAAAGCTTGGAGGTACTTATCAGAATTTCTGTATTTCAGCATTTTACACCGACTTTGAGCATATAAATAGGTTCTGATTCTGAATTAGGACTTCCATATTATCGGGGAGAAAAAGTCTGTTTATAGAGATTTCTGTTCAAGTTTCTAATGAGTACTGCTGATATTGTTAATAAGGGATAGGGGTTACAATCAATTCTTTTTATTCGTCCACTTTTGATAGTGGATTTTTTTTCCTATTTAGCTGTCCACTTAGAAGTTTAAAAGCATAAGAATTACTATTTCTTATATCTACTTTATAGGGATGTTTCCTTAAAGTGGAAATTATGCAGGTTAAGGGCTATTTGTCACACTATACAGAAACTTCCTTATGAGCTGTTAAGCAATAAACTGTCAACAATTATTATTTTTGCTATAATTGGCATCATATAGTTTAACGGTTTCTCAAAAATAGAAGCATTAGGCAAAAAGAAGAATCATTTTTGAATTTCAAACAATGCAAATATTTTGGAGGTAAAATATGCAACAAAATTTTGCAAAATGGATTTGAGGCAGCTGTAAGTCTTTCCTTCATTTGGAAGTAGGTTTACTCCTCGTAGATCTAAGTTTTTATAATTTATTGAATTTGTTCTTCATAACATTACTGGAGTGTAAACATGCATGAAATACACTAAGCTGGTTGTCTCTAAAAGTAATTTCCTTTTACTTTTATTCATTACAAAAATTGAATCGAATTTATGTTATTTCTTTTTCAATTGACACATGCAAGTTGCTCAGTCATATTCTTCACTTGTGGCCATATTTCTGTTGGAGTATGTTGTTTAGCTTATTGTATCCTGTCATTTTGATAGCTTTCTTTTATTCTGTTGCAGGATATTGTGCATATCTTGATGTAGAAAATGCACTGGACTTCACACTTGTGGAATCGATGGGAATAAACACTGAAAACCTTCTTGTATCTCATCCTGACTGTGCTGAAAATTTGTTAAGTATGGTTGACACATTAACAAAAAGTGGAGCTGTAGATGTAATTGTGATTGATAGTGTAAGTTACTGTATTTTGAGTTTAACACCTATTATATTGCATGAGGATTTGTTCCAGTGGGGTGGATTTAAATTACACTGCTTTTTATCATAACCATGCTGGCTTTGTTCTCATAACTAGTGTTGAGCATGCCTTAAAAATCTGTAAAATTTTAGAAAAGGAAAAGAAATTTTTCTCCAAAAGTAAATTATCCTCTTGTTGAGAAGAAATTCTCATTAGTTTAGCAACACATACATTTTTGTGAAATTCATCTGCATCAAATCTGTCATTAGATTCAATAGCAATGCCTAACTGTCAAGATAACGGTCTTGACCCCAAAATCCCAAATGCAGCAGTACCAAACCTTCATCCAAGGATTTTTTAGGTGGCCTAGTGATAAAGTTAGGAAGAAGGGGGGAGGAAGAGGTCACAGTTTCCCGTCCCTTTCAATAACAAATAACAAGTAACAATTAACATTTGTTGATTAAAAGAAGTATTTAGAATTTGTTTTCATTACTTTCAATCATTTGTTGAAATTGTAGGATTTAGGTAGAGAAGAAGGAATGAATAATCTGAATTTGATATGATATAGAATACAAAACAGCTACTGCTATACACCAAATTCTAATGACATAGGAAACAAAAGAAATATAATGGAATATGGAAGTCTCTCCTAAAGACTAAGAGGTCATCTAAGATAGCCTAAAATATTCATAATATTCAATAGTGTTATTATGAGATATTTCTAGATATTTGACTTTTGTTTTACCGTCACATGAATATAATATAGTTTTGTCACTCCAGGTTGCTGCCCTTGTCCCCAAATGCGAACTTGATCAATTAGGAGTTAGCACTAAACGAGATTTACAATCACGAATGATGACTCAAGCACTGCGGAAAATTCACTATTCATTATCTCATTCTCGAACTCTCATTGTTTTCATTAATCAGGTTGAAGATTTATTGCTTTAAGATTTGTAGTATGATTGTCAATTAATATGAAATACCATTGAAGCGTCAGATATATGATGAATATTCAATATTGTCTTCATTGTACAGATTAGATTGAGCCCAAAATCAGTTAAGGAATGTGGATCTGTGGAAGAAGTTACTTGTGGTGGAAATGCCTTGAGATTCTACGCAGCTGTTCGTTTGAGACTTTCAAGATTGAGATTGATCAAAATTGAAGATAAGGTTAGTTCTTAGTTACTGTTGAGACTATGACCAACGGGGTGGTCTGTACTCTATATCACTCCATTGAGGAAGATTTCTCATTCTCAGTACTCCTGCCACCTTTATTATGCTATTTTGTATGTTATTGTTATTTGGTAACATATGGAAACTGGGAAATTAACCAATTTCTTGCATTCTTTCCCAAACACACTCTGTTATGGTTTCATTCTTTTGTTCTCTTTTGATATTTGGTGCTTCAGGCAGAGGGTGTTCTGATCTGTGCACAAGTGATAAAAAATAAACTAGCACCAGCCGCAACTAAAAGGGCTGAATTGGTTATCAAGTTTGGAAGAGGCTTTTGCCATGAGTCAGAGGTCTTAGATTTGGCTTGTGAACATGGAATCATTGTGAAAGATGAGGAAAGCTACTTTATTGAGGGGGTGAGTTTTGACAGTAGAGAAGAAGCTGAACTGTATTTGGCTCAAAATGATGCCGTTTGTGACAAGTTGGTTACGGATATGAGAAGACTTAATTACTTTTAAAATCTGGTGGACCTTTTAATATCTTCCTATAAACTTGCGCAGCAGCATGAATTTACTAGGCCAAGTTTCTTTCAGTGGTATGCCCCTTTGTGTAATTGATCATTGCCAACTAACATTGCCTTCAGTGGGTATCAACCATTCCACAGCAGACAGCACTTAAAGTTACAGGAATTTCAGATGCTTTAATTTCAGTCCCTTGGATCTAGGTATGGAATACTGCAAAATTACACTACCAAATGAGAAATTCGATTGCTATTGCAAACCATTTGACACCTTTCTGTGTATTAATAGGGACTGGTGGTTATATTAATGTCAGAAACATGTCAATTATGGAACTGCAATGTAAATGAACTGTCCTCATTTCTTACACTCCCGCCCAAACACTATTGATAAGTTTATAAACAAGTATCTTAGCTTTTAAACAGTATTACAAAATAAACCCTTAAATAATTTTTAAGCTTAAATAAGTTTTTTGTCCTTAAAGTTTCTCAAAAAATCACTTTTAGTCATTAAAATTTAGAAATATTTTTTTAGTTCTTGATTCACTTTTAGTCTTTTTTTTTTAGTTAAAAATGTTAAAAAATTGGTGACAAAAAACATGTTTTTGTATCTATGAATCACTTCTCTCTTCAAGTTTAACTCTCTCAATTTTTAATTTCACATCTAGCACAGTGTTAATTAATCTGATGACGTGGCAATTTTAATTAAAAAAATATCGAAAAGAAAAAATGCTAGCAAGTTTCAACCTTAAAACTTCATAATAACACACCACAAATGATACTATTAGAACAAGTGTCTAGTTTGATTTTATTTTCCAATTCAAGTCTACTTTAAGCTTTAATTAACGTTAGTTTCAAAATTACTTAAAGCCTAAATGTAAATATACAACACTAAGAATTAAAACTAAAAATTAAAATTAAAAACTTAAAATTTAATTTTATATTTATTAATTATTTATTATAATAAATTCCTAGGGATTATAAATTAAAAATTAAAACTAATTGAAAATATAAATTAAAATTATGAAAAAATAAACTAAGAACTAAAATTAAAAATAAAATAGAAATTAAAATTAAGAATTAAAATTTTAATTAAATTTTATTAATAATTTTAATTCTTAAGTTAAATTATAATTTTAATTTAAATTTAACTTCTATTTACATTTTAATTTAAATTTTAATTTAAATTTTAATTTTTAATTTCTATTTCTATTTTATTTTTAATTTTATTTCTTAAGTTAATTTAAATTAAAAATTAAAATTTAATTTAACTTAAGAATTAAAATAATGTATTTAATTGAACTTTTAATTTAAATTTTAATTTAAATAAAACTAAGAACTAAGATTAAAAAAAAAATAAAAAATAGAATTAAAATTAAAATTAAAATTATTTTATTTTTAGTTCTTAGTTTTATTTTTTAATAATTTTAATTTATATTTTTAATTAGTTTAATTTTTAATTTATAATCCCTAGGATTTATTACTAATAAATAATTAATAAATATATAAATTAAATTTTTAGTTTTTAATTTTAACTTTTAGTTTTAATCCTTACTGTTGTATATTTACATTTATGTTTTAAGTAATTTTGAAACTAATATTAATTAAAACTTAATTAAATTTGAATAGCAAAATAAAATCAAATGAGAGATTTAGTCAAATAGTATGATGCATGACCCATCATTTGAAAGTCTCAAGTTTGGATCTTGAGTTGTCTTTACTTTTGTATATTTTTCAAATTAAGATTGTCACGTCTTAAATTAAATTTTAAGTAGATTTGAATTGTAAAATAAAATTATATTATACATTTGGTTTAATGATTTGAAGTGTAATCCATCACTTTTGGAATGTTGATTCATCTTGTTTTGTTGGATATTTTTCAAATTAAGATTTTCATATTTTCTGTTAAAGGTTAAATAGATTTGAATTGAAAAGTAAGATCAAACTAGACAATTGGTCTAGTGGTATGAGTTGTGGTGTTTTATTATGAGATCTCAAGTTCAAAACTTGTTAGGATTTTTTTCTTTTTCATATTTTTGTAATTAAAATTGTCATGCATATTAATTAACTCTTAATTTTCTTATTTGCTTTTAAGCAAATTTACGTGAAGTAAATACATAAAGCTAATCCATGTATTAGAAAAATTAAAAGTCCTCTAAACCGTAGAATTGCAATTGCATTAAAAATGTAAAAAACAGATTTTTTTTTTCATTTATAATTATCTTATCTAATTTAAATAAACTTGTTTCCTTGAAAGAAAAAAGAAACATGTAATTTATACAATATATAAATTATATATATAATGCACCCATTCCACGAGTCATTAAAAAATTAATACCAACTTGACTTATGCCACTTCTGCAATAACTAAGGTGAGTGGAAAGACTTTTCCTGGTCTAGATTCCACAAAGAAAATAAATATAAAAATATCTCACATTGGTTTTTAGGGAAATAGTGGTTTAGCTTCCACAATGAAAAAAAAAAAAATCCTTCCGTGTTAACAAAATGTGAAAGCTTGTAATATGGTTTGGATTGAATTTGTTTTTTTTTTTTAATTTGATTCAATTAAATTTAATTAGGCCGACTTGAATTTGTATTTAAAAAAAAAAGACAAAAAGATACATACACAATACATCTACAAAGATAATTTAAAAGATTGACACCTTGGAAGTAATTATTAATTTATAGTTTTCAAATTCATAAAAATAAAAACTAGATTTTTTTTTCAAAATTTATAAAAACATTGATGTGGTTTTTAATTTTAAAATATTTTTGTCAAATTTTAATGGTACTATAATCCTTCCTTTTCAAGGACTTGGAAGTGGCCGATAATCATTGATCAGTGACTAATGACTAGTGACTGAAAATCAAAGGTAACAATCATTGATGGTTAATTAAAGGTGATAATTGATGACTGACAGAGATGATGACCAGTGACTAACAATCAAATATGGCGATTGAAGATGTCAAATGGTGATCAAAGATCGGAGATGGTGGTTAGTAGTAGCGAGTGACTTCATGCCATGAGTTTGATTAAAAAATGAAACAAAAATCTCAAAACTAAATTTTATTGTTTTTGAAATTGGTGAAAATTGTTTTAAAAATAACTAAAAAATCAAATTCAAACCATTTTTGCTAAACATGTTTCTATTTTCAAAATATATCTCAAAATGAAAACTAGAAACTTAAAATTATCTTGAATGGGACCTTAGGTATCATTTGACCTAACTTATTTTTTACTCACAATTTACTTTTAAAGAGAAGGTGGGCAAAACAATATTTATATAATATGAACAATAAAAAGAATAGTTTATCAACTTTTTATTTAAAAGAAGTTTTTAAGTTAAAAAATAAAATTGAACAAACATGTTATACTTATTTATATATAGAGAAAAAAAAAACTTATATATTGCTAGCATAAAAAGTTTTATATTGACATTTAGTTATAATCTTTTATATATGTATTTATAGTGAAATTCGTTTGTGATAAAAATAAATATTTAAAATCAAAAAATTATCACTTCTGACTCTAAAGACCAAACAAATTTATATTTATTTGAGGGAATTTTAGAATACAAGGGTAAACGCATGTGTGAATTCTTTTTAGTCAAACTAGCTCATGTGATTTGATGAAAATATGATTTTGTTTATTGAAGTTTCAAATTAAAAGAAAAGAAATTCTAAGCAGAATGTACTCGTATTTGTTCACGAAAAAGTATTTTGAAAGCAATTAAATGTGCGATAAAAGTAAATGAAATGTGATATAAATCTTCAAAGAAAAACCTCAAAGTTCTAGTCCTAATAAAACAATAAATGAATGAATGTAAAAGAATAACAATAAAGGAGTTTTGCAAAATGAACTATCCTCAAAGTGGTAAGAACATACATCTAATCTCTTCACTCGTCACCATGCCTAGGTGTCTTGAGTTATGCAAGATTTTGTGTGAATGTTCCAACTCTTTTGGTGTGAGTGAAGAATATTTATAAGCATTTCCACAACGAACACTTATCCCAAAATTTTGAATAGAAAATAATATTTTATTCCTTAACGGGAACAAACTGTCATAACTTCTAATAACACTACTACTACGGATAGTAACTTTCACATTCTGACTTTTGATTATTATCTGTTGACCTGTTTTGGCTCTCGATCTCTCTCTAACTTGCCTCTTGCAAAAGGAATTGCCTCCTCGAGCATCTTTGTTCTCGACTCGTCCTTGCTAAGCCATATTGCTCAAGATTCTTTGGTTTAGTGTCTTCGTCTCGAGTAAAAAACTTGATGTTGGGAGTCCCCTTTTGGCCATTGATTTGAGTGAACACTCCATTTATCCACCCTTTTGAGATCAAACTTTTACTTGATGAAGTTTGTTTGCTGCAACTTTTAGATCTTGAAAAACCTTTCCTTTATTCTCTCCCTTTTTAAATGTTGTCTTTCTTCATGTTAGCACATTCTTTCATGTCAATTTAAAAAGTACTTCCTTTGACTCACCTTATTGTAGTATCTCAAGACACATAACAAATACCAACAAAAATCCTTGTATATTTATTCGAAATTATTATCCTCACTCTAACAATATGATAAGTTGTTTGACTTGATCAATTAATACTTTAAAAGTTATGTGAATGAAAATTACAATTAAACTCCAGTATAAAACTCATGATTAGTACATAAGTATTAAACATATATATATATATATAGTCAACTTATACATTCAGGAACTTTTTATAAATTAATCATATGGGCCAATTTTGTAGTTTTCCGTACGTTAAAATTTTTACATAAAATTTCTTAAAATTTTACATATAAAATTCCTGAAATTAAAGTTTTCATAAAATGAAAGTTTTCATAAAATGTTTAAAATTTGCAAATTCTGAAATGATTCTCTTACTCACCACATATATATATATATATATATATATATAAATAAATAAATAAATAAATAAATAAATAAATGTATGTGTGTACATATGAGACAACAATCGTTCATATCACATGTAAAATTTAATCAAGTTATACTTTTCATAAGTTTATGTAAAATAAAAATTGGATCATTTAATTATTTTAGAGTTTAATATTTATGCATTAACAGTATAAAAAAATTTTACACTATTGTTCAATTATCACCATCATTTATTTATATAATTTTAAAGTATTAATCGGTAAAGTTAATAAATTTACCATTTATATGACTTTTTATATTGCCAGTGAATAAATTATTTTTTTTAAGTTATGATATTATCTTATTATGTTTATCAAATGTCGCATAATTTGAAATTTTCTAGAAATGTTATTTAATAATAAATATTTATATATTTTTAAATATTATATTATATATTAAAATTTAGTGAGGTGATGAACTATCAAACAATTTCAAAATCATATTAAACTTTATATACTTGATTTAATTCATAAAAATACAAAATTCAATTGTTGAATTACTCAGTTTTTTATTTTACATAAAGTTATTACATGTGTAGGTTAACTAAGTTTGATACCTGATTTTATTATAAATAAGTTCCACTTACAAAACTATAATTTATTTACTATGTAAAAATCCTACTTTACTTTACCATAAAAATAAAAATATATGTTAAACAAAAAGCTAAACAAAAGAAAGTAAACAATCATGAATCAAACAAAGTAGATAATTTGAATTTAAGATTATTATTTTTAATAAGAAAATTCAAGTTTTAAATTTACTTCCTTTAAATTACAGGAGCAAGTCTTTCTTCTTTTTATTTTTTTAAAGTTGATTTGAGTTTTGGCTTAATTCATTTATACTCATATATATAATAATGACTTCTATTTATTATTAGTAGTAAAAGGCACACTATAATGAATGAAAATATAGTCAAACATTTTTATCATCCATTTTCTTTTATAATGTACATGTTACTTCCTTGCCAGGGAACTATCTAGCTAACGGTTAAGACTTAAGAAGATTATTTAAATGTTGAGAAAATTTGTATCCACTCATTTTATTTTCTTTCATCTCATAATTTTTCATTCAATTTGGATTTTATATTTCTTTTCAATACATTATATTTATCGTTTGGTACGAGTTCAATAACAATCCAATACAGTCATGATAATAAATAATTTGATAAATCCATAATAATATATGGTTAAGATAAACGACTCGTCTAAGAATTTGAATTTATTTAAGTTTACCTTAATATTACAAGTTTGATTTACAAGATAAGAAATATAATTTGCATTTTTATTTTGACCGTATAATTAGTTAATGTGAAATTTTTAATATACATTTTAATTCTTGATGCAGATGACAAGACATTTCAAACTTAAAATTTGTAAATGTCTATTATGATTTTATGTGTTTGACTTCCATCTGGTGTAAAAATGGAGATCCACAAATTTGTAAAAGCAACTCTCTAGTTTTTTAAAACTCTAACGGCTATAATTCATATAAAAATGACAGTTTTAATGTTAAACAATTTATATTAAGAACCTCCCATAAAATATGCTTTAAAGTTCACAGAATCACGCATACTTTAATTTAAATATATATTTCAACTTAATTTCATTTCATCCTATTATCTTCCAATATGTCAACCATGATATGTAGTAATCTTGATTATGATATGTTTTTGAGGTTATAAGCTATAAAAAAAATGAGTTAAATGTTTGAAACCCAGTTTAAATTTATAATTTTTTTTAAAAAAAATAGGTTTTTAAAAGTTACAAATTTATAACTTATGATTATTTTCATATTTCATGAAAACTAATTTTTTGTTACATTAAAAATTTATTAACAAACTGATAAAACAAAAATTAATTATGATTATAAATAATCAAAATCCTATAATGAACTCTAAAGGTTTGAAACGAGAGAGGGAAGCATTAGAAGACGATAAAGAAATGGCTAGGTAAGAATGCACTAGAATATGAATATGATATCCCTGCTATATGGTTGTAGCTAGCTAGTAGCTAGTGGCTGCACTGCTTGACCCGTCAGTCTCATTGACGCCGTAGAAAATAGACCAAAATCCAATGCCCCAACATTGATTTCTCTATATATACCAATTACTTCTGCAACCTAATTTGCCATTCCCTTCTATTTTTCCTTAACTAATTAATTATATTTCAAATGTCTCTCAATACTTCTTTCATCACCTCAATACTTCATCTTTTTATTCTTCTAATTACTAATACAGGTTTGTCTCTCTTCTTTCCTTCCTCTCTCAATTATCATTATTTCTTTTCCACTTTCCATATATATATATGAATAAGTTTAAAAACATAAAAGAATTTTACACCAACAGTTAATCATAATATTTCATTTATATAATTTTTAAAATATAAATAAATAAAATCAACAAATTTATTATATATATATAAATAATTGTGATTAACTGTTAGTGTAAATTTTTTTTTCTATATATCTAACCCAATCATCTCTTTCTACACACTCCACAACCACAAATCTATTTTGATCACTATATAAATATCATCAACTATGCATTGCACTATTAACTACTTTATATATATGGAATTAGCATCACTTTGTTTTTCTAAATCAGGTTATATCATGTACTTAGTAACACATTTTCTTCTTTCTCTCTATATGTTTTATTTTATATATAGCTAAAAAAAATCAACTAACATCCATTTTACATGTTACACTATTAATTATACGTAAACTCTTCAAACCCGTTTTTATTGTACTTATTATCTATTTCTTTGTTTCTATTTCATTTTTGCATTACTTTCAATTTATAAAGAGATAGATATGGTGATTTTCTTACTTAAGCGAGAGTAAAAACTTAGGAGTTCATATAATAAAAGTCTAAAAATTAGAGAGCTTTTTATAGGTTCAAAAATTAAAAAAAAAGTATTAATTAAATATAATAAAGAAAAATCTTTAAACAAATCCAATTTAATTTTACATAATGGAATTTTTATTAAATCAAATCATTAAATTAAATAATTTTATATTACTTTTATTGTTTATATTAAATTTTGTCTAAATTGTAGATTTATAGTATATAATTAAAGAGTTATTATCATCTTTTAAAAAAGTATATATGATGTCATATTTTAAGAATTAATATTAATGATAAAAACTTTTATCCAATTATTCACTTTCACAAAAAAAAACTATTTAATAAAGAAAAACACTTATCCACTACTATAGTGTAAAATGTTTTACATTGACATTGAATACCCTAACATTTTATATACGATAAATTTGTTTATTTTATCAACTAATATTTTAAAAGTCATAAATAAAAAATTAGTAAATGCATAAGTGTTAAATTTCTAATAAAAAGTTATTATTGGCCAGTATAAAATATAATTTAATTTCTCTTCATAATAACCTTTTTTATATGAGGTATAACACCACTTAATAACAACTTTTTATACCATATGAAACAAGTAAATCTAATAATTCAATCATTTAACATATTTTTATCTATTTTATCATATATCATTCATATAAAATGGGACGTTTATTGATATGTTATGTTACCTTTTTGAGAGGATATGTTATGTTACGTAACATTAGACATTTACTTATAATATTTTTAAAAGCATCGTACTCAAAGGTTAGATACATAATTAATTACAAACTTGGAAAAAAAGTTTAAGAACATGTAGATTAAAAAATCCTTACTCAAAAGTCAACACAAATACCATTCCACATAATTTATAGAGAAATATATGGTTAGAATATACTTTAATAAAATGGAATGTTATTTTTTAGTTTTATTGCGTAACTAATATTTTAGCTTGTACATTAGTTAAAATAAATATTTGATTTTTACAATAAATTTATAATAAATAAATATTTTTAACGTTGAAATCATGTTTAAATTTAACCTAACTAATTGATATGATGATATAATATTATTTTTAATTGTTGATAATTTCTTCTAGAAATAATTGAAATTCAGGTAAGAACTATAAAGCTTTTGAATATGGTAAGTGCAAGAGACAATTAAGAGATTAACATATATCAAAATGTTTTAATTCTGAAAAGTTTAAAGAATTATTAAATATAAGAATTAAAAATAAAGACAAACAAATTTAAAAATATATAATTAAAAGAAAAAAAAACATTTTAAACTAATTATATATTCTTTTGATCTGAATTGCTAGAAATGAAGCAATTGAGAAACGAAGTAATTAAGAGTATAGTAAACTTAGGAGTGATACTATTTTATTGCAGTTGAAATAGAAGCACAATCCGGAGTATGCTATGGAAGAGTTGGCAACAACTTGCCATCCCCACAAGAAGTTGTGGCGCTCTACAATCAATTCAACATCCGAAGGATGAGAATTTATGATCCAAATCCACAAGTCCTCCAAGCTCTCAGAGGTTCCAACATTCAACTGTTACTAGACGCCCCTACAAACAGCCTCCAATATCTAGCTGCTAGCCAAGACAACGCCAACAAATGGGTGCAAGACAACGTCCAAAACTATAGTGGTAATGTGATATTCAGATACATTTCAGTGGGGAATGAAGTAAAGCCAGGAGATCCATATGCAAGGTTTGTTGTGCCTGCCATGCAAAACGTTCAAAGAGCCATTTCTGCAGCTGGCCTTGGAGCCCAAATCAAAGTTACCACTACCATTGAGACTGGTGCCTTGGGAGAGTCATACCCTCCATCAAGGGGCTCCTTTAGGTCTGATTATAGAGGAGCCTTTCTTGATGGTGTCATCAAATTTCTAGTCAACAATAACTCTCCTTTATTGGTTAATGTTTACACTTATTTCAGTTACATTTACAATCAAAAAGACATTAGTCTTGACTATGCTCTATTAAGATCTAATTCAGTGGTCGTTAACGATGGTTCACTCGGTTATACTAACCTCTTTCATGCTATCGTGGATGCCGTTTACTCTGCATTGGAGAAAGCTGGAGGAGGGTCAGTCAACATAGTTGTGTCAGAGAGTGGATGGCCTTCTTCTGGTGGGATTGCAACTTCACTTGATAATGCAAGAACTTATAACACAAACTTGCTTCGAATTGTCAAGGGAGGAACTCCCAAAAGGCCTGGTAGACCCATTGAAACTTATTTGTTTGCCATGTTTGATGAAAATCAGAAGCAGCCTGACTATGAGAAGTTTTGGGGGCTCTTCCTTCCAAATAAACAACCCAAATACTCAATTAATTTCAATTAATAATTACAAGCACATATCAGTACTTAAACCAAATTAAATAAGGCTTAATGATTTCAAATGAATCTTTTCCCCTGCAATGGGCAGCCATGGAGTATGTATGTTGAGCAAAGTTAGCTTTAAATAAAAGTTCTCTTATTAATCACTTTTTCGAAGCTAAATTTCACTTTTCATTTTTTTTTTCCAGTTTAGTCTTTAGTCACTTGGATCCCTTAGAATGATATGGTTTTTCTTAAGAGAATAAAGTCATCTCATTTCATTACTAATTTGCTCAGCAATACATGTAAAGTTTGCGGACTAGTATATGACGTGGGAGCCCCTAGCTATGTTAATTATGAGGTACAGGCTCTTGCTATGAATGATAACTCAAAATGCTGAAATATGAAATATCCCCTTCTGATACGTTTGAAGTTCACAAATTTAAATTGATATTTTTTTAACGATATATCAATTACTTTTTGTTATTAAACCACCAAAAATTGCTACTGAAAAAGCGGCAGTTTGCATCAAAATAAATACATCTACATCATCTACTTTTTCCAAAAGCTTAACTCAAATAATAATAAAGCAGAAAGTAGTTGTAAATATGTAGTATTTTTCACTAATTTAATTCCAATATATTGTGTTTATACCCACATAAATTATTTTTATATATACTATCAATATCATGAATTGCAATATACAGTAAGATTATTGATCTTTCTAAATTTTAAAAGTTTATAAACGGATTTATAATGGTGTATTTGTAGAAATTAACCAAATTATATTGTTCATATCGAATTAAAATAAACTATGTTTCATTATTGGTCAATATTTTCACACACTTATATAATAAAATGAAAAATAATTTTTAAAATACGTATGAAAAGTTACCTAATCATAAAATGTGTTAAAAGATCTAAAAAGTTCATATCTTCTTCTTTTTTTTTAAATATTGATAGCATAAATGAATTAATACAAAAGTTATTGATAATTAACTAGTTAATAAGAGAAACCATGTTACAAATGGATGTGTACAAGATCGCACTAAAAAATTAGAAAAATATATGGGAGAATAAGGTCTTGTTATAAGAATAATTCAAACGGATTGGATGAATATTTTGAGTATATGTATATCTTTTTCAATTGAAATCACTTTAGCTTTATGATCTTTTAATTTTCTGGATAAAACAAGTAGTATATGTTCCATAGTAGAATGAACAAAATTAGTTAAAAAATTATATAAAAATAAATTAAAGACATAAATAAGTTAAATGAATTCATCTCATCAGCAATCTCTTCTTTTACATTTTGGATATTGCTAAAATTTGGAATCATTACTAATATAAAGAATAGTTTTGCAATTGACTAAAAGCAATTTAAATTATCTAAAAGTTTAGCTTTCATAGCTTTTACTTACTTTTTGAGCATTAATTCCATTTCTTCTTTCATTTTTTCATGTATACTTTAAAGTTCAACTTAACATTTATGGAGTTACTCATTTTGTGTCAGTTACGAAGTTACTCATTTTGTGTTTGAAATAATTTATGTATTAGAGTATGTCTATGCATATAAGTTAGAGCTTTCAAATTCCTAAATGTATGGATTGACTAAACTAGTAGCTAAGTCCTAAGTGTGTACAAGATTTGCTAAGAATGACTAAGTTTGAATGGCTAAAGTTGTGTAATATATTTGAGTTGTGTAATAGTTAAGTTTTAACGGAGAATTAACAGGTTATGTATCTTTTTTGAATGAGTTATAGTTTAGCATGTTTTGGTGGGAAAAACACATGAAATATTTTATGTAAATAGTATGTTATGATTTTGGTAAATAATTTGGAGTATGTGTGTTTATAAATTAATTGTATGAAACATGTTTAAGTAGAGGGTTTAGGGTTTTGAATACCTTGTTGTCTGGACAATGATGTATCAATGATTTGGAGTATGTGCGTGTATAAAAATCTTGTATCAATGATTTTGAAGAATAAATTAGAATGAGATTGGATAAGGAAGAACAAAAATGGAAGAAAATACCTTGTTGTCTGGACAATTTGTTCCTACTATTTTCCATACCTCAATGTCGTGGAGCTTCACCTCGTGAAGGAGATCTCACTTCGGTCTTCATCATTCTTCTAGACGAATAGAAAGCTTCAAGACCTTGATGCTAAGATCCACAACATAAGCCAAATTTAAGAGCTAAACGATGGAAGGTGCAATCCTAGAGTAAAAGATATATGAATGAAGGTGCAGAACACAATCAGATACACGGATGAAAATTCTCTATCCTAAATTAGTGTCTTAATTCTCGTTCCAGCGAATTAATAAACGCTATGTCATTTAATAAACTATATAAGATATAAAAAATTTATAAAAAAAATCATTAAATGATATGATGTTTATTGATTGGTTGAGACAAGAATTTAACCAATTTGAAACAGAGGATTTTCATTCCAAAGAACAAAGGTATATAGCCGAAACAAATATAGATATGAACAAATGGATATATTATGAAGTTAAGTGAAGAAACGTAATAAATAAATTAGTCAATTGTTAGTAAATAATTAGTAGCTTATGGCCACTAAATTAGTTACAAATTAACTAGCAAATTTATTGGTTTTAAAATATAATAAAAAATTAAATTATTATTTATTATATAGTAAATGTGTGAAAATTATGAAAATAAAATAAAATTTGAAATTACATTTATATAAAATAAAGAAAAAAATATTTTTTAAGTAAAAATATTGTGATTAATGAAAAATTAATAATATTGAGTTGTTTTTTAAAAGTTTAATATTTGATAACATTTTTTAAAAAATAATACTATACTATGAGCTACCTTAACATTTATTTTAAAAGCATTACAATATTATGTTGATATTATATATGGTGACATTTATTTTTAAAAATGTTACTATAGTAAGTAGAATTTATCTATAATAACATTTTTATCAAATGTAACTAATTTTTTTTTACTAAAAGTGTTAAATGTTCTAGTGATTTCATATAGACAAATATGATGCCAAACCAAGAAAAAAATTAAAAGAGATGAATAATTGAATGAAAAACAAGAAAGATTATAAAACAAACAAACATAGAAAACGAAAGTCATGTGGATGATATCGCTTTGATATTGTATTAGAAATATATGATTCAAGGCCTTCACGGGATGAAGAGAAAACAATAATAAAACTAAAAATAATTATTACACAGATGAACAAATCAATTTACAAGGAGTACTATAAGGATTATACCGTCAATCTCATCAATATAACTAATTTTCTATAATCCATATAGTACAATATTACTTATATAGCCCATTCAATAGTATTAGTTTCCTATAACTAATATAATATAATATAAACTCGATTGATTTATTTTATTTTTAGTTTTTAAAAAGAGTTTTCAAAAATAGTTTTGAAGAATTGTTTACTGGACGAAGAAAAAAAAACTTGTTTGATAAGTGTTATTAAAAAACTATTTTAAAATGAAAAAAATTGTTCATCTTTATGAAAATGGTACTAATGAAAAATGAAAACAACAAAATATTCTAATTGTATTTCGAGTTTTTAAAATAAAAACAAAAAATTAAAAAGTAAAATTACTTCCAGTTATTCTCTTTTTTAGTTTTCAAAAACTAAAAAAATGCAACTATTTTAAAAAAAAAATGTTTTAAGAAAACACTAATGAAATGAGTTTTTAAGTTTTTAAATAGTAAAATACTGAAAACAAATTTATAAAATGATTTTCAAACAAGTACTATATCTCTAATAAGTTTCATGTATGCCTTTGAGGATGGAATTTGTTTGTTATGTGCTTGATTTCTAACAAAAAATCACTTATTAAAAAGGTAATATGTTTTTATTATAATTGATAAAGTGATTTTTTATCATGTTTAATATATATATTTGTAAAGAAAGAATTGCATATTTATTGGAAAAATACATTTTTTAGTGTTTATTCTCAATTTAGACAAGTGCTTAAGAAACAGGAAGAAAAAAGGCAAAATTGGACCTTTCCTAGCAATTATTGAAGAAACACAACTGTGTTAAAAAACCCAAACTCTTTCTATAGATTGAGTTAATTATTAGTTATTATTTCTTTTAACTATGATGTCATGTATAACTCTTAAGAGGTTTGACTTTACATTATCTATGTTTGGCTAATTTTTTTTTCTAGGGGTGTGATGTAAACTCTTTGTGATTCTCCCTTGTATTTTGCATTATCATTCAATGTTATTCAGTTATTAATTTGCTTTTCTATATTACACTTGTACATCTTAATTATTTGAATAGTCATGACCATTGATATTTGGATAATTGATCTGGGAAGCAAGTGAGTCATCGCTCCGATAGCATTGACCATATTCATTGGGCGTCCCTCCAATTGATTAGTAAAGAAATTGATCCTATTTTAGAGTTTTGCATGGCCAAATTGGATAACAAGTTAGGTTTATAGTGTGATATGAATGACCAAACGCATCACAATAACTTTGGTAAAATATTGGTGATTAATGAATAACACAGAATGAGATTGCTTAGTAAATAGGAAATAAAAACATTGTAATAGAAATCGCAACCGTAGGCCTTAATCCATTAAATTCCAAACTTATTATTGATTTTCATAAATTGTTATTTTATTTTCTAAATTTAATTATTTGAGAATTAGATTTGGTCTTTTGAGTATGATATTTAGATTTAGGTTCACTATTACTATTATGTAGGGTATGTTTGCTCTTTAAGAGATCACATTTTATACATCAATTTTCTGAATACTTTTACAAAACAATATTTTTATTATTAATTAAATAATAATTTATTCTCAATAAAAAATATTTTTTAGATTGTTAGAAAATTGTTTGATTTTAATTTTTTAAAGATTTTTTAGTTTTAATTTTAGTCTTAGTATCAAGTTTCAAATAATAGTGTAATTAACTAATGACATAATAAACTATATGTATCACGTCATCAAAGTGTCATAAGAAAAATATAATTTTTTTATAAACTATATATTATTAATTTTTTTAAATGTTTGTTTAATATTATTAAGTATTTTAAATAAATGCATATTAAAAAATATAGTTTATTTTGAAAATTATACAACTAGTTTGTACATCTAACTCCAACATTTTATGGTTGCGTGTTTTGATATATAGTGATTTTTCTAATTTTTTTATCAGTAAATTAATAACTTTGCTAATAGAGGGGAAAGATAAGTACAACATATACTATACCTAAGAACATAAGTCTAAGGTTAATTCACATTTACACTCAGTTCAGTTAATATAAATAAAAGTTAATCATCTATCCTCCTATGGAAAGTTTAATATATTACAAAACGACATTTGTTTAAATAACTTTCATATGTATCTTTTCCATACAAATATATTTTATGTTTATGTTCAGTTGCACGAAAAAGTGGAGAGTAGAGAGTTACCAATGTAGAAAAATTAAAAGAAATAAAGTATTTCTCTAATTTGGTATAAAATAAAGTAGTAAAAAAGATGTCAATTGATAGACTTATATATTTTCCTTTCCATTCAAAAGACAAAACAAACATGAAAAACAACTAAAGTATAAAGGAAATTGATATTACCTAAATTACTGATATTGCAGGGATGATAAATGTATGAATAAATTTGTATTTATAATTGATAAGTGTCAATTGTTAGTAAATTTTCATGTGGAATTATGACACTTTTTGGTTTTAGATGTTAATTGCTCTTAATTTAAGAATTATTGAATCCAAATGTATGCTTCCAAGTCTTGTTATAAATGAAGATATTTGATCTCACTTTTTGTACAAATCTCAGGTAATTACGGATGAAAGAAGAAAATGATTGGAAAATTTATGAAGAAATTGAGAAAAAAAGAGCAAGAAGTGATTCTGCCACATTCTCGCTCAAGCTAGATTATCTCGCTTGAGCGAGAATGGTCCAGATGAGGGTAGTGCTTCATGGACATTCTTGTTTAAGAGAGATCATTCTCGCTCGAGCAAGAATTGTTCAGAGAGGTATGTTAGTTTCAGGGGCATTCTCGCTCAAGCAAGAAAATATAACTTGAGCGAGAGGATATTTCTTCAAGCTGAAGTACTCTTCTCGCTTGAGCGAGAATCAGTTAGCTCAAGCGAGAAATCACTTATAAAAGATCTTGAACAAACCATTTAAAGAAGATAACAAAGCATTCAGGAAAGAACAGAGGATGAAAGGCAAAGAGAAAGAAACATAGAGCTGCAGAAGCTGTTTTCTTGAATTCTTCTCTAATTCCTTATTGTATTATGCTACCATGAGTAGCTAATTTCCTTTTTGAGACTGAATGTAATTGATTCAAACTCAGATGTATTCTGATGATATTTATATATAGTAGTTTCATTTCTATTTGATATTGGTATTTCGTTCTATTCTTCATGCATGATTCTATCTGATCAATAGATTCTTGAATTTGACTTTTAGAATTGATTGGAAAATGTTTCTAGAAATCTACTCTGAACGAAAATCCTCGATATGTTACATTGCTAGGAATAGATTTCAATATATCGATTGCTTTATAACATCTTATTATAATGCTGGATAGTCTCTTAAATAATCAAGGAATCGGTATTTAAGAGGTTTTCTTATGAATTTTATACTTGAGGAATTAGTGTAAATGATTTGTGTATGTTCCATCAATATCAACAATTTTGAATATTATATATATTTATTTATCCAGAATGCAGACGAGTGAGATAGATGAGATTCAATCCCAATTTCTCCTATTGAATCTTATTGATCATTTAGCATGTTACTCTTGTATACTTATTCTACAATTTAGTTTATTTTACTCCCAATCCATCATGAACAAATTCAATTACCATGTATATATACTTAGTGAGCATTATAACTTTGGATTTTAATTGAAACTGTTCCTCGTGGGATTGACACTCTTTCTTTTAAACTATTATATTATAGTTGATTTTGGTACGCTTGCCAGAGTTCAATTTTCCTTGATTTTCATTTCAATTTCCTGTTTACTATAAAACTTCAATTTTCACTTTATTTCATCTTTGTTTCCTTCCTTTTCTTTCTTTTTTCTGAGTTTAATTAGTATCACTGTTAATTTATTTTACACTAACATTCAATCTCAATCATTTATTTATGGTAAGTTTATTAACTTTATCAATTAATACTTTAAAAAGTCATACAAATGAAAAAAGATATGATTAAATGTTAGTGTAAAATTGTTTTACATTATCAGTGCATACTAATTAAACTATTTTCTTTTATATTATATTTTTTAAAATTTAAAATATAACGTAGTAATTATTATCATTTATTTTCACTGCTTTAATATATTAATATAGAATTTTTATTTAATAATTTTAAAAATATATAATATTTTTATATTTTCTTAAAAATTATTTTTTATTATTTTAATATGATATTTAAAAACTTAAATATAAATTTAAGAGACCAAAGTATATTTCAAGAATCTGAAGTATGGAAGAGAAAGATAGGAGAAGATTTTTGCACTGAGAGGTCTGTATTGTCATTTTACAAATTCATTATTCATACTCTGTCTTTTTTGCTTCTCTCAAATAGTCAAACCCCTTTTTTCCAAACCTCTCTCTCACATATGGACATCGTTGGCACTACGCAGACCTTACCAATTTCATTGTTGCATTCTTGTCGTTTTCTCATTCCTATCATGGTTTGCATCTTCTTTGCAAACCCTTGCATATACGTATTTGTTTCTTTTTAGAAATTTTTTGGGGTGGATTGGAATGCTTTTATAGCACTGAAATTTCAAATTATTACATTATATTTTAGGGTTTGGTTTTGGGTTTAGACATGAACAAGGTATCAAGGTTTGGTCTTAGGTTTAAACAAGGACAAGGTATATGTCAAAATGTTCTCTTTTAGAAATTTTTGGGTTTTGGGATTAGACATGCACAAGGTATCAAGGTTGAATTTAGCACATCTGTTAAAGAACAAAGAGAAAAAAAAAAGAAAAGATAATATGAGACATTAATGAAATAATATGAAATTCTGAATTATGAGAGAAACACATGGTTTGGTTTTACACATTTAGCAATATATGTCCGTTCTTTATATTGTAGAAAAGAATTTAGGTAGTTTATTTAAGATTGTAGCACCCATAATATGATTGATCACTTTGAGACTTACATCTTATTTTGAATTTGACTTTTTGACTAAAGGTAACTAAGTTTCTTTTTTAACAGAGATGTGTTACTACTGCTACTTTAAAATGAGCGTGTTTCACCGATTAATATATGGGCAAAGTCAACAAACACATTTGTTATGACAAATCACACATTTGTTACTTAAGGTATGTGTATCACATATTTGCTATGTCAAATCACAAGGCATTTTTATTTTTATCCCACAATTAACAACACATGAATTACCTTTGATGAAGGTTAAAAATAGTTTATATTTTTGTTAACAAAAAGGTAATTATAAGTTTGTTCTTACACCAATTAATACAGGGTAATGTTTCTTTGTCCTATCTTTATTCTTAATAATGCATCATATAATTGTTTTTTTTTTAATTTTATGTCATTGTTTAGTGGACAGTAGGTCTTATTGAAATCAATCATGAGAAAAATATTTTATTATCTGGACCAATTGGAGAACAACATAAGAATAAGGCAAGATATCAAAAAGTTGTTTGACATGTAAGAATGTATAATTCATATTGAGTATGTTGATATACATTTTGTTACTTATATAAAAGTTGTTTTTCTTTATTGAAATATTAGGGTTATACAAACTTATCGACATAAATAGGAGCTAAGGTTTCGAAGGCAAAGTCAATAATACCAAATGGATAACAATTAAGGTTGTTTATATTTGTTATCTAAGAATCAATTAGTAATATTAATCTTTAGTTATAATGATGTTTGCGTATTTGTTTTTTTAGTGTGCGAAGCAACCTAACAACAATGATTGTGAGTATTATATTTGTCGATATATAAAGAAAACCATTGAATATTGCAAAGTAGGAACTATCATAGTTGATGTATCTGATTCTAGTTCTTATATTATTCCTTAAGTTTTGTCTCACTTGTTTTTAATTTTACTTTTTTTTTTTTAGTATTTCCTTAATTGCAAATGAAAGCATTGTTATGAACATCAAAACATTGAAGTTACGAAAAATTGATGTTAATATGTTTATACATCATTGTATACTATTTTTTGGATTTTTTTTGTGTTCAAGTTAATTTGATAAAAATAAAAATGAGCACTCTATATAGTTTTAGAATTACTGAAGTTGTTACGTTATGTTTTTTTAGGTCTAAAACACAATAATAAAATCTACATAATTTATCTTATAATTTAGACTATGTATATAGGTGTGCAAAAATGTAGTAAAAATGAATGAAAGAAACCAACAGATTAAAAAAAACACATATAAAGTACTTCTTCAAACTAGCATTATATATATATATATATATATATATATATATATATATATAAATATAAATATAAATATGTATATAGTACTTTTTAAAATAAATGTTGTATAAGTGATACATTTTTTTGGGGAAGCGCTATATCACTTATAGGGGTGGCAAAACGGGTTTGGCACGCCACAATATGTGCAAAGCGGGGTATACATTTTGGCCCGTTGGCCCATTTAGCCGCCTAACCCGCCAACCCGTTAGACCAAGGGCAAGGGGGGCTGGCCTGCTGGCCAACCGAAAAAAAATTAAATAATTTAAATTTAATTATTAATAATAATTACTATATTAATAATTATATTATAAATATAAAATATAATTAATCGATTAAATATAAGAATAAAAATTATGATAATTTAAGATTTTATAATTATAAATTTATCAAATTATTTAAAATTTAATTTTAATTAAAAATTATATAAGTGTATTAATAATAATATTGAGTTATTTAATTAATAATGAGACACCAAACATATAACTTGTTTATAGTTTTTTATAAATACTATACAATAACACCCGAAAAAAATTATAAATACAATAAGATGGTTAACATTTTAAATTTTCTAAAATTAAAGAAATAAATCAAATAATCATCATTTATTTTTTAAAAAAAAAAAACCTCCTAAGAAATTTGTTTTTTTTATAAAATAAAATATATAATTCAACTGTGCTATACTGCTATTGAGTTATGACTATTCAGTGTTGGCTATTTTCCTTTCCCTTACCACTATTACGAGTTAGACCCAAATTGGAAACAACAAGAAGACCCCAAAGTCCCAAACAGCCAAACCCTAGAACTAAGATAGAAGATGCAGCAAGTGAAGCCAGTAACGCAGACACAGTCCTTGACTCCTTGGCCTTGAATTCTTGATCCAGCATCCACGCAAGTGACATAGGCGGCGCAACTCACACTCCTATTTTAGAAAATCTCCTTTGCTCTCGGTCTCATAGCTGGACTCTAGAGCTCTCACTCACAGAGTCTGACTTGCAATCTCGGACTCCTGAAGCTCTCTCTTGGTCTCACTCACATTTGTGGTCTCAATTAACGGTAAAAGGAATTCCTAAATATGCTAATTTTTAATTTAATTATTTTCTGAATCATCAGTCCTTAATTTGCTTATTTGTGAATTTATTGAATTTTCTTATTTGCTAAACCATTTGCTTATTTGTGAATTTATTAAATTTTCTTATTTGGTCATTTTGTTGAATCATGAATCCTTAATTAAATTTAGTTCATATTGTTCTTTATCTAGTAAATAGTTAAATTAAATTAATTGATTCATTTTAAAAATTGGAAAGTAATAAATTGTTAATTTTTAAAGAGGAACGAATTAGATAGTTAGTAAACCTATTTGTGATGAAATTGATAATGAACTTGACATTGAGGACGATGTAAACACTAACATCATTGTTGAACAACTTGAAAAAGAATTTGAGACGGTTGAACTTGATAACAAAAAGGCTAAGTCTAAATCTACAACATCTGATTGTTGGAATTTTTTCTATAAGATTGATGTGTGTAAGGATGGAAAAAAGAAGATAAGTTGCAAAGGTTGTGGGAAGAAATATGTAATTGGGGGTAAAAGGTATGGGACTTACCATTTAAAATCTCATGTGAAAAAATGTAGCAAGGTCAAATATGAAGATGTGGGTCAAATTATTTTAGACATGCAAGGGAAGTTGAAATAAAAAAGATAGATAATATGATGTCCGTGAGTTGTGCGCCAAGTTAATTGTTTGACATGGTTTATCTTACAAGTTTGTTGAATATCCAAAGCTTAAGGCTTGGATAGCTTATTTGAATCTTGATGTGCAACTAGTTTCTAGAAATACTACTATAGCTTATATATGGGGATTACTTATGAAACAAAAGGGCGTTCTAAAAGAGGAGTTAACTACAATTTCTAATAAGATCTGCTTAACTTCTTATTTATGGACATCTTGTACAATTGAGGGTTACATTAGTTTAACAACTCATTATGTGGATTAAATTGGAAGTTAACTAGCAAAATTATTGACTTTTATCATTTTCCTCAACCTCACACTGGATTTGAGTTGTCTAACAAAATTATTGAGTTTTTGCATGATTGGGGATAGAGAAAAAGTTTTTTCCATCACCTTGGATAATGCTTCATCTAATTATCTTTTTCAAAAGACTTTTTAAAAAGTCAACTTGCTTTACAAAATATGTTGGTATGTGATGGTGAATTCTTTCATGTGCATTGTTGTGCACACATGTTAAATTTGATTGTTCAAGAAGGATTAAAGGTTCTTGGTAATGCTTTGGATTTCATTAGGGAAAGCATAAAATATGTGAGAGGTTTAGAAAATAGGATGATTAAATTTAAACAATGCCTTGAAAAGTTAGGTGACATTATTTGTTCAAGCAGCTTGTATTTAGATGTTCTTACAAGATGAAACTCAACTTATTTGATGCTTCAAAGTGCTCTAAAATACATGTGTTTTTGGAAGCTTACATCTTCTTGTTGAACAATGCAAGTATTGTCCTTCCGATCAAGAATGCGATAGAACAGAAAAGATTTGTGCTTTTTTTAGGCCATTTTATGACATGACAACTTTAATTTCTTCCACAAGTTATCCAACTTCCAACTTATATTTTTTTACAAGTTTCAAAAATTCAATATTTTCTAAGATGATGGTCAAATTTGATAAATTTGGGTTGATTATAATGTTGTGCTTGCATTTGGAGCAATTTTAGACCCAAGGATGAAGTTGGAAACTTTGAGATATTGTTATGAAAAGATTGATTCACTTACTTGGGAAATCAAGTTGAAAAAAATCAAGGAAAAATTGTACAAGTTTTTCTCTCAATACAGTAGCAAAGGTTCAACTTCAAATGTTCTAAAGCGTAAGCACGTTGATCTTCATCTTCAACATCTTCCAAGCCAAGCCTTTTTTATGTAAGTTGTTTTGTGTAATTTGTTGTAACTAATTCTAATTAATTCAATCACCTTTTATTTTACTTAATCTATTACGTACATTTCTAATTTGTCTTTTTATTAAATTAGGAACTTAAAAAACACAAGCTTCAAGATGCTTGTAAAACTAGAATGACTCAACTTGATATATATCTAGATGAACCAATTTTAGATTTTGACTTTACAGAACAAATGGATGTTTTACAATGGTGGAAGAATAATAGCCTGTGTTTTTCAGACCTTTCATTGATGGCTAGGGACTTGTTAAGTATCCCCATTACTACTGTTGCTTCTAAATCTATATTCAGCATTGGTTCTTGTATTCTTAATAAGTATAGGAATCGTCTTATGCCTGAAAATGTGGAAGCAATTGATTATTTGTACTTCGAATTGGTTGCATGGTTTGGTTGATGGTAATTCATTCTAATTTATTTTTTGTATTATTATTATTATTATTATTTTGATAATCATTTGGCATTTTATTCTCACTTTGAAATTATGTTTTGCATTGTGTTGCAGATGAGGTAGAGGAAGGTGATAAATCCAAAGATGAAAAAGTTGAGGGAACTTTTCCCAAGGGTGCATCCAATGATGTTAAAAATGAAATTTGAAAATTAGGCTTAATAGTTGATAATTTTGAATTTTTAAGTTTATGGAGGACTCGTTTTATTTACTTATATAATTACATTATGAGTTTAGATATTCTGATATTTACTATTTAGGATTAGGTTATTATATGTTTGGACTTTGGAGTTTGGACATTTTATGTTTTAACTTTTAATGTTATTGTGTTTAGATTTTGTCCTTGGACATATTATGTTTTCATTATTTAGTTGTTTGTTTAAAATAACAAAAATTTGTAACACATTTAGTCAACCAGCTAAAAATTTGTAACTTAGAAATTTTTTTCAAATAGTTTTTTTCTTTGCAACAATTTTTATAATTTTTACTATATAGAAGTTCACTCTGCTTTCTCCCTTTCCGTATTGGTCAGTTTCAATTTTTCTTCACTCAACAATTATGGGTGTGACTTTGGGTAAAGGAATTCATCAAACATCTGAATAAAGGGCAATCTCACTGTGCGAGTTAGATAAGTTATTGAACCGGGAAATTTATTTACAAAAGGATGTCAACAAGATTAGCAAAAGATCTATACTAGATGTCTACAAACAACTCTAATTGGATTGCAAGAAGTTTATACATAAAGTTGCTAAATTTTATACATTCAATATCCCCTACTTTTCCTTTTTCTCAACATTGCCAATTGTACTCTATTAAAAAAATAAAAAAAGAAAGACATTAGATAAGTTTGTATACACTTTTACTAAAACTTTTCAACTTTTATACATTTTGGGTTATAAAAAAAGTAAAAAAAATTAAAAAGTGGGAAAAACTGGCAGTTCAGCCCGCTAGCCCGACTATGAACGGGTTGGACCAGGTAGTTTGACTCATCCTTGGTATGGTGGGCTAGCCCGCCCCAACCCGTTTTTGAAGGTTCATAGGTGGATTGAGTCTAAACAGGCTAGGCTGGGTGGAGAAACGTTGTATTTACTTATACAACATTGTTTTATAGAAGCACTATATTAATTTATAATGCGTTTTTTTCTGGAGAAGCAATATATTCACTTATATAGTGTTTTTCTGGAGAAGTGATATATTCATTTATATAGCATTTTCTAGAGAAGTGTCATATTCACTTATACAACACATATTTTCAAAAACACGTTATCTAAACTTATATTTCACCCACTTATGTAGTGCCTAAAAAAAGTTATATAAGCTAAAAAAACGCTACAAAAGAACAAAATTGGCATAGTGTAATAAATAAAAATTGCATAAGAAAATTTGATGCATGCACGCCTAGCATGGACTTGAGTTAGGACCAATAAGAAAGGAGCATGACTTGGATGAAACTTCAAGGAGCTTAGTTTAGGACATATTCCATTTAATTGTATCAATTTGACCATTTTTAGGCTTGTATAAGCATCCTCAAGTCATTAGGATTTTAGGGGTGTAGTTAGTAATTTCCGGCCTTGTATTTTGGCCTATAGGTTCTATTTTCTTTAGGAGATGTAATTAGTCTCCTTGTGGAGTGTGTTAATTAGTTTGGGCTGGTCCAAGAGGATTTGGACGTGTGGTTATTAATTTCCACACCCTGTATTCCTCTTCACACCCTTCTAACCAACACATGAAGCATGTAGGAGACATGTGGCCCCTTGTCCCCTTGTTTCACTCCACATGTGCTTTCTTTCTCTTACATGGCTGATTCTTGTTGCTTTTTATTTGAATTTGAATTTTGGAAGGGCCATGTCATTTCCCTCCAAAATTCAAATTCAAACTAGAGGGAACATAGATCCATTTTTTTAGGGCCATGTTTGGATCTTTAGTTAGATTAAATTAGTGTTAATTGATAATATGCTAAATTAACACTAAATTAAGCCAACTAACCCTTAATTAAGCATGTTGGACGTTCAACTTGAGATTCCTAAGCCCATGGTTCATGTTTTGCTCTATAAATAGAGCATTCCCTCCTTCATGTAGATTTTAACACTCATTTTGAATAAAAATTATACATCTCTAAATTGAGAGCTCTTTTGTTCTTAAGAGTGTTCATGTTCTCTCTTTAGTGAGAGTTCTTCATGCTATTATCAAGGGTTCCTTCCCTTGTGGCTCACTGCATCCTTTGGCTTATCTCCTTCAACAAGAGTGGCGCCTACTTCTCCTCCATTTTCTAGTCTTCCACCTCCATTTCTTCAAACTTGGAACCTCTATGAGCAAGAATCTTTGGAGCATTTTCTTCATCAAGGATTCTTCAAACTTGCCTTGGGAAGGGATGCATCAAGTTATATTTTTTTATTAGCACTTACGTGAAAATTTTTCATAATAAAATTTATATTTTATTAATAGTACCTAAGAATGAACACAAGTTGGATTGAATCGGGTTTAGGCAAATCCAAAACCTAATATGATCATAACATATTAGGTTGGGTTAGGTTAGGTTTTCATTTTTTTTTTCAATCAACCTAACCCGCTCTTAAACATGTCGGATTAAGTTTGGTTAATTGGGTCACAGTTTTAAAAAAAATCTTTTTTTAAAAAAAAATTAGAATATTGTTTTTTTAGGTTTTTGAGAATGTTTTTTTTAAAAATAGACTATACATTGTTATAACAAAAATAAATAATAAATTATAATTGAAAATTATATATCAAAACTAAAACAAATTAAAATTAACATACAACTAAATTTTCAAGCAATAATAACTAAGAAACATTTGTCCAAAATAAAAGTAAATACAATTTGTTTAGGCTAGGCAAGTTATACAAATCAATACAAATTACATAATTTGTCCAAACTAACAAAAATATAATATCAAAGCAACACATAATAAAAAACACATAATTTTAAATAATAATATATATAATAATTTAATATTATAGTCAGGTTGGGTGGGGTCTCAGATTCAACTTACGGAATCTGTCAACCGATCCGTAGTAGATAAGGTTGGATTAGATCTTCGGGTCATCTAACTCAATAAACACCCCAAATAATACCTACATGAGATTTTTTTTTTAAAAAAAAAGTCAAATAGATGTATAATACTTTATTAATAATATTTTATTAGCACCTAGATGAGATTTTATAATATTAGTTTGTTGTAAGATGTTTTTTTAAATGTTTTTAATATACATATTTAAAATAAAGTTCATATATTATTGTGTAATAATTACTTACATTTATAAGACCCGATTGCTTTATTCAACAAAATTAAAAAAAAAAAGTTAATAGTTTAGTTGATTGTAATAAATATGTTATAAATATAATTTTTCCCAAAACTATACCATTTTCTTTAGTGTTTTTTTTCCCTCTTTTCTAATAAGTGCGATACAATCTTTCTTTCGATTAGAGAAAATGGTATTTAAGTCGAAAAATAATAATTAATGTAAGAGATATTATGGAGATTAGATATTATGAAAATGATTGAATACTTCTTTTATCTAAGTCATATAAATAGGACTAAATGGGATAATAAGGTTTGAAGCTCTCCACTAACAAAACAAATATATTAACAACTAACATTTGCCTATAAAAAAATAAGATAATAAATTTACAATGTTAAGTCTTTGAGATTACTAGATTATAACCCCTGAATAATATTTTTATTTTTTTCATTAAAAATAATTTAATTTATGATATTATTGAGTGAGTAATTTAAGATTATTTTGTAATAAATTTTTTTAGTAAAATTTTATAATATATTTATTTTATTTTATATATTTTTATCTTGAATCAAATATTACGAGTATATGTCTCCCAATCCATCGGTTCAAAAACTAATTTCTCTTATAATGTATGATTGTTGTTGGTCAAAGGAAATCTTCATGTGAATGGAATCAAACATGACTTCTTCCATTAGTAGTATTTGACAAATATTAATCAAACACAATTTCTTTCGTAAATGATTTTGCAGTATATACAGTAAGTTAATTAAAATAAATTTAATTTAAGATGTTATTGTTAAATTAATTTAAATTTAAGTTGTGAAATATATTTGATAAATTTTTTTAATATATTAAATATATAAATAAAATATTAAAATAAAAATTAGGAAGAAGAAACCTAAGTAAATAAAAAAAAATTCATTTAAGATATTTTTGTAAATAAAATTATGTTCAATAACTACAGAAAAATTAAATTTATCAATTATAATACTATCGAAAAGGGTTATCTCCCTCAATAATATTTGAGGTTTCTTTATAAAAATTAAAATAAATTTAAGTTATGATATTATTGATTAAATAATTTAAATAACATAAATTTAAGTTTATACATAAAATATTAAAATATATTTACTAAAATAATTATTCACATATTTAATATATATATATATATTTAAAATAATTTTATAAATATTAAAATAATAAAGATATCATAAGGAAAATAATAAATATATTAAGAAACAAAATGAAAATAAGAAAGGGAAAATATAAAATAATATTTAAATTTATTTTCATTTTATAAATATTAAAATATGTTTCAAATAATAAATATATAATAAGGAAAATTAATAATTAATATATGAAGAAATTAAAAATGAAAATAAGAAAGGAAAAACATAAAATAAAATTTAAATTTATGCCGTAAAATATTAAAATATATTTACTAAAATAATTGTTCACATATTCATAATATATATATAATATAATTTTTAAATATTAAAATATATTTAATATATAATATAAAAAGAATAAAGAAAGATAATAAATTAAAATTAATTAACATAAAGATAAAAATATGAATGGAAAAATTAAAAAAAAAAAGAAAGAGAAAAAGAAAAGTCAAATAAGAAAGAAAAATTTAGAATAAAAATTAAAGAAGAAGAAATTAGAAGAAAAAAATATTAAAATAATAAAATAATAAAGATATATAATAAATAAAATAAAAATGAAAAATAAAGATAAAACTAAAAAGTAAAGTAAAAATAAAATAATTGAAAATTAAAAACATAAAGAAAAGAAGAAGAAATGAAAAGCCAAACAAGAAATAGATGACAAGACCAAAATTTTTAAAAAATGAAAAATGTAAAAAAAATAACATAGGAAGTGTTATAAAGAAATTTTATCATCTATTACTTTCTTTGTTTGTTTGATATAATATATATATAGTCAGACAAATTATTTTATTAATTGTGTATAATTCGTTAACATGTATAAATAGTATCAGGTTTTATTAAACTATATTATTTTATAAATTAAGAACATAGTATTAGAAATTATTTTTCAACATAAATAAATGTTATATATATTTTTTTGAAAAGAAACGATATAATTTTAAGTATTAAAAAACTTGATACCATACAAAAGAGCATTCGTCATAGCAAGAATTAAATTTAATATCTTAGTAGATAAAAATCCTAAATAATAGATAACGAATAAAACACAATATAGTTTAGAATCATCATGAAAACAATTATTAATAGATAAAAATTTAATTTAATTCATATAATACAGTAAGCTTATTTCTTAATATGACGGTAGTATTTTACATTTATTTAACATATGTATAGATTTATGTACATTTAGTCGAACTATTCCTATTTTAAAATATTTGAACTACACCTATTATAAAATTAAATATTTTTATTAAGATGATATTCATGAAAAAATTATTAAGCATAAAATTTTAAAAATAATTTAATTTTTTTAAATTTATATTGTAATTTTGAAATATGAAATGATATATTTATTTGATTATTTTATATAAAAATTAATATTTTATAACATTCTAGTTTATAGAAAATTTTAAATGATTTAAAATTAATGTAAAAATAACTGAATTAGATAAAAATATTAAAATTAATATTACTTAAAATAAATTATTTATTTAATCTAAAAAATAACATTTATATTTTATTCATTAGGAGCTAGATGAGATTAAAAAATAGTCAAATACATTATAGTAATTTTTTAATAATATATTTAATTTTTAAATTAACATAATAATATTAGATAATTCATCATAATTATTAATTTAACTTATTTATATATGGAAAGTTACAATTTTAATATTTAGGTTGTGATCTATGTAACACAAATATAAAAACATTTCTTAGTGATGTATTTAAAAAAAAATATATAAATCTTGCACACGAGACATGCCTAAGGCACTTTATGCAGGAGAGAGCCAAATTGAACTCTGATCCAATTATGTATATATAGAAAATCTAATACTATTTTTTCTATTAATGGTGTTAAATAAATATTAATTAACAAATATAAATATATAGAACATAACTCTTTTAACGAACGATAACTTAATTTTTTTTATGAAATATCTCAGTATAGTTATTATATACTTATATATAATAAAATTGACTTTCTAAACAATTAATGTGACGTTTGATTTGAGAAAATATTTTCTATTTTTTTTTTTTTTTCAAATAATAATATTTTTAAATTTAATGAATTATATTAAAAATATCTAAAATATTTATATGTATAATTTAAAATATGTTTATATATAGCTTTTGTTATAATTACAATATTATTATTAAGTTTTTAAATAGTTTTAATTTTTTAAAACACTGAAAACAACTTTTCTTTCTATTTTCAAATATTTTTCAAAAATATTTTCAGAGAAAATATTTTCTAAATTGTAATCAAATATATTTTTACTATTATTTTCTATAAAAAAAAAACTCATAACAAATGGCACCTAAGTGCTTGTTTGGCAACAGTTTTATAAAACTACTTTCAATATTTTAGTTTTTAAAAATTAGAAAACTTGTTTAGGTAGTATTTTCTGAAAACAGTTTTCGAAAACAGTTCTGGTTTTTTAGTTTTTAAAAATTAAAAAACTGGAACAGTTGAAAGTAGTTTTGTTTTTCAGTTTTCAGTTTTTGTTTTGAAAACTTAAAATACAATCAAAATATATTGTTCTTTGCTTTTCATTAATGAAATTCTAATAAACATTAACAATTTTTTCCATCTTTACATCTTCAAAACAGTTTTCAAATATCACTTGCCAAACAAGTTTTTTTTTTCTTTTCTTCTCGAAAACAGTTTTTGAAAACTAATTTTGAAAACTCTTTTTAAAAACTAAAAAAAAAACCAATCAATCAAACCCTAAGTTTCTTAGTTTTTAATCCAAAAAACTTATATCCATTACAAATATTAAAAGTAATAAATATATTTAATTTATAATAAAAATTAAATTTTAATTTTTTTAAGAATTAATTATGTTCAATTGAAGTTGAAGGATAGAAAACAGTGTTGCAAGTTGGGAATTACTAAATAATTTCCACTAAAACAAAATTTAAGTCATTATAAATTTAAAAAGATAAAAATATATGTAAAAATTGATTTTTATCATATTAAAATTAATATAGAAATATAAAATAATAAAAATAATATAAAATTATTTATATATATAGATTCATTTACACAATAAATTAAAGCTAATAAATAAAAAATAACTTAGCGAAAAGCCATAAAAACAAAAATACTGAAAAGACTCAAAATCTTATTAAAAAAAGGACAATGTCAATTTTATAGAAAGAATATTTGATAATTTTATGATAGTAAAAATATTGATATATATATATATATATATAATAAAAGTAATTTAATTTTAAATATTATTCACTAAGTAATTAAAGATCCTTTTTAAATTAATTTATACGTAATAGATTAATTTTTAGCATATTAAAATGAACGAATATAAAAATATAAAACACTAAAAGATAAAAAATAACAGAAAATTATATATACATATATATAATTACACAATGAAATAAAGCTAATGAACGAAAAATAATTCATTTATAAAATAATTTTTAAAATATTATAAAAATAAATGTAATGAGAAAAATAATGAATAAATTAAGAAATAAAATTAAAATAGAAAAAATTAAAATAAAAATAACTGAAAATAATTTTATAAAATATTAAAATATATTTAATAAACTAATTTTCACATATCTAATATATAAATATTTAAAATTATTTTATAAATAGTAAAATACCTGTAATAAATTAAATTTTAAAATTAAATATAAACTATAAGAATATAGAAATATAGAAAATATAAAAAAATAAGATAGTAAATAAAATTAAATAACATAAGAAAGGTAAGTGGAAAAAAGAAATCTTGAAAATTAAAACACATAAAAAAATAAATAAGAAAATAAAAATCAATGAAGAAAGAAAAATTGAAATAAAAAACATTAAAAAGAAAAAAATGAAAAGGGAAAGAAGAAGAAGAATACGAAAGAAAATAATTAAAAATGTTTAATTTATATTATTGAGAAAGTAATTTAAATTTTTTCATGCATTAAAATATATTTCACAAGTTAACTTTAAACTTAAAAATATTCTTAAATTATAATTTTTAATGTTGAATAAAAATATAAAATAATAAAATAAAATATATAAAGAAAATAAAAAACAAAAAATATTTTTAATATTTAATAAATTAATTTTAAATATAAATTATTTTTAAACAATTATTTAGTATTTTAGAATAAAAAAAATATTAAAAAAAATAATTTACGTTGTTTTCTAAAGTAATTTCAAATTATTTTATGCTATGTTAAAATATATTTTGAATTTAATAATATTCTTAAATAATAATTTTAAAGTTTAAAAAATATAAAATAAAACATAAGAAAGAATAAAATTAAATATCAAATTCTGAATTTGAAAATATTCTGAAATAATAATTTTTATATTAAGTAAAATATTTAAGATGAAAGAAAATATAAAACAATAGAAAACGTAATAAAAAATATAAAAATTACCAAATTTCTCTATTTTTAATCTTGTCAATTAAAGTAATTTAAAATTACTATATACTATATTAAAATATATTAAAATTTTATAACTATTATTATGCTTTTTTATTTCTCACATATTGCGTATATATATTAGTTACCAATTACTTATGCAACCTAAACTGTCATTCCCTTCTATTCCTCCTTATAACTAATTATATCTCAAATGTCTTCCAATAGTGCTTTCATCTCCTCAATACTCGTACTTTTTATTCTTCTAATTACTATTACACGTATTCCTCTCCCTCTTTCTTCCTCTGTCAATTATCATTATTTCTTTTCCACTTTCCACATATCTAACCCAATCACCCTCTTTCTACGCACTAATAATCAACCCTCACAAATTTCTTTTGCAAGTATTACACTATTGATTACTTTATATATAATGGACTTAATTAGTACCACCTTGTTTTTTTACATCAAGTTATCATATACTTAGTACTACATTTTCTTCTTTCTCTCTATAGTTTTTATTGTATACATAGGTAACTAGAAAAATATCAACTAACATCCATTTTACCTATTATACTATTAATTATAATTAAATTCAAACTCTCTTAATGTTTGTTTTTATCATAAATTATAATACAAATAATATTTTAGTAATATTTTTGTTCAAAATTATATTTATATAGTATTATATAATATAATTATGTTAAATATATAATATTATATATATATATATATTTTTTTTTTGTGCGGAATGAGACAAGTAGAGTATTATAATATTGTACATACCAGCATAATTTTTACGAGTTTGAAGTCGTTCGTTGTTCATATTCATTTTTATTGGTAATTAACCATCGTGGATGAAACCATTTTACTATCCCTGCTCAGCAGTGACACTATTTTATTGCAGTTGAAATAGAAGCACAATCCGGAGTATGCTATGGAAGAGTTGGCAACAACTTGCCATCCCCACAAGAAGTTGTGGCGCTCTACAATCAATTCAACATCCGCAGGATGAGAATCTATGATCCAAATCCACAAGTCCTCCAAGCTCTCAGAGGTTCCAACATTCAACTGTTACTAGACGCCCCTACAAACAGCCTCCAATATCTAGCTGCTAGCCAAGACAACGCCAACAAATGGGTGCAAGACAACGTCCAAAACTATAGTGGTAATGTGATATTCAGATACATTTCAGTGGGGAATGAAGTAAAGCCAGGAGATCCATATGCAAGCTTTGTTGTGCCTGCCATGCAAAACGTTCAAAGAGCCATTTCTGCAGCTGGCCTTGGAGCCCAAATCAAAGTTACCACTACCATTGAGACTGGTGCCTTGGGAGAGTCATACCCTCCATCAAGGGGCTCCTTTAGGTCTGATTATAGAGGAGCCTTTCTTGATGGTGTCATCAAATTTCTAGTCAACAATAACTCTCCTTTATTGGTTAATGTTTACACTTATTTCAGTTACATTTACAATCAAAAAGACATTAGTCTTGACTATGCTCTATTAAGATCTAATTCAGTGGTCGTTAACGATGGTTCACTCGGTTATACTAACCTCTTTCATGCTATCGTGGATGCCGTTTACTCTGCATTGGAGAAAGCTGGAGGAGGGTCAGTCAACATAGTTGTGTCAGAGAGTGGATGGCCTTCTTCTGGTGGGATTGCAACTTCACTTGATAATGCAAGAACTTATAACACAAACTTGCTTCGAATTGTCAAGGGAGGAACTCCCAAAAGGCCTGGTAGACCCATTGAAACTTATTTGTTTGCCATGTTTGATGAAAATCAGAAGCAGCCTGACTATGAGAAGTTTTGGGGGCTCTTCCTTCCAAATAAACAACCCAAATACTCAATTAATTTCAATTAATAATTACAAGCACATAACTGTACTTATATCAAATTAAATAAGGGTTAATGATCTCAAATGAATCTTTCCCCCTTGAAATAGGCAGCCATGGAGTCTGTATGTTGAGCAAAGTTAGCTTTAAATAAAAGTTCTCTTATTAATCACTTTTTCGAAGCTAAATTTCACTTTTCATTTTTTTTTTCCAGTTTAGTCTTTAGTCACTTGGATCCCTTAGAATGATATGGTTTTTCTTAAGAGAATAAAGTCATCTCATTTCATTACTAATTTGCTCAGCAATACATGTAAAGTTTGCGGACTAGTATATGACGTGGGAGCCCCTAGCTATGTTAATTATGAGGTACAGGCTCTTGCTATGAATGATAACTCAAAATGCTGAAATATGAAATATCCCCTTCTGATACGTTTGAAGTTCACAAATTTAAATTGATATTTTTTTAACGATATATCAATTACTTTTTGTTATTAAACCACCAAAAATTGCTACTGAAAAAGCGGCAGTTTGCATCAAAATAAATACATCTACATCATCTACTTTTTCCAAAAGCTTAACTCAAATAATAATAAAGCAGAAAGTAGTTGTAAATATGTAGTATTTTTCACTAATTTAATTCCAATATATTGTGTTTATACCCACATAAATTATTTTTATATATACTATCAATATCATGAATTGCAATATCTTTCTAAATTTTAAAAGTTTATAAACGGATTTATAATGGTGTATTTGTAGAAATTAACCAAATTATATTGTTCATATCGAATTAAAATAAACTATGTTTCATTATTGGTCAATATTTTCACACACTTATATAATAAAATGAAAAATAATTTTTAAAATACGTATGAAAAATTACCTAATCATAAAATATGTGTTAAAAGATCTAAAAAGTTCATATCTTTTTTTTTTTAAATATTGATAGCATAAATGAATTAACTAATACAAAAGTTATTGATAATTAACTAGTTAATGAGAGAAACCATGTTACAAATGGATGTGTACAAGGTCGCACTAAAAAATTAGAAAAATATATGGGAGAATAAGGCCTTGTTATAAGAATAATTCAAAGGCATTGGATGGATATTGAAGTATATGTATATCTTTTTCAATTGAAATTCTTTTAGCTTTATGATCTTTTAATTTTTTGGATAAAACAAGTAGTATATGTTTCATAATAGAATGAACAAAATTAGTTAAAAAATTATATAAAAATAAATTAAAGACATAAATAAGTTAAATGAATTCACGTCATCAACAACCTCTTCTTTTACATTTTGGATATTGCTAAAATGTGGAATCATTACTAATATAAATAATAGTTTTGCAATTGACTAAAAGCAATTTTACATTATCTAAACGTTTAGCTTTCATAGCTTTTACTTACTTTTTGAGCTTTAATTCCGTTTCTTCTTTCATTTTTTCATGTATACTTTGAAGTTCAACTTAGCATTTTGTTAAAATTCATCAGTTAAGAGAAGATGAATAATTGAATAGAGATTGAATGAAAAAGAAGAACGATGAAAAAAAAAAAAACACAAATTAAGATAGAAAATAAATGTAGCAGAAATTTCATGGTGGATGACACCGCTTTCATATTGTGTTAGATATCATCGTTAAGAGGAAAAAGAGAAAACAATAATAAGACTACAAAAGAATATTAAACAAATGAACAAATCAATTTATAAGGAGTACAATATGGATTAGGTAGCGAATTTCATCAATAGCACTAATTTTCTATAATTAGTATCCTATATTATTAGGATCAAATGAGTAAATCAATTTATAAGAAGTACAATATAATTTGTATAGTCAATTTCAATAACACTAATTTCCTATAACTAATACACTATATCTCTAATAAGTTTCATCTACGCCTTTGAGAAGGACTTTATCTATTATGTGCTTGTTTCTAACACAAAATTACTTATAAAAAGTTAATAGATTTTTATTATAATATACTTTCAGAAAACAATGTTATTATTACTTTAATTTTTTATTATTACTTAAATAATAATTTAGCTTCTAATAATTTTTTATTTCAACTTTTTAAAGGTTTTTTTTTTGTTTTGATTTTAGTCTCAATCAAGTATCAAAATATTAGTGTGTGTTAACTAATGATATTATAAACTATATCATATACCTATAAAAAAAAAAGCTATATCATGTCAGTGTAAAATAAAACAATCCTGTTATAAACTATATTATTGCTTTTTTAATGTTTGTCAAATATTACCAACTATTTTAAATACATGAGATATTAAAAATATAATTTATTCCAAAAATTGTATTTTATATATATATATATATATATAACATTAATCTTACATCTAACTCTAGCATTTTATGGTTGTATATTTGCATGTGTTTGATTTATTATTTTAATTAGTTGAAAATTAAAAAATTAAAAGCTAAAAAGTTAGCTAAAATAATTTTAATTCTTAATTTAAAAAAAAAAAACTACTTTAAGTAGTGTTTTTAAAAGATCTCGTATTTTCAACTAACTAATTTTGTTTTATAACTTTACCATTCTTTAATTAATGTATTATCTTCTACTAATCTTCTCTTCTCACATACTACAACCTTTCTCCTTTATTTCTCTCTCCTTCATTTAATGTGATTATAGTAATTTATAATTGAATATATAATTATAGAAATTATAATTTAAATATGTAATTTAAAATTTATAAATTTAAATATAAAAAGTATAATTTAAAGACGTAATAATTTATATTATTAAAATATATTATAATTATTTTAAATACCTCATTGTTGATCTAATGATTAATGATGTTCTTATTTGTCATTTTATAACTTTCAGCAGTTGATTAATTAGTTTTACCAAATACTTACAATAATTGGTAAACTTACATATTTTACTTTCCACTGAAAGCAGACATATTGAAAAGCATAAATAAAAAGTGCAAAGAAAATTAAGGTGACGTTTATTTTTTGTGTTTTCTGTTTTCATTATCAGAGAAAACAAAAAACAGTAGTGAAAAAATGTTTTATTACAATTTAGAAAATATTTTTGTTGGAAATATTTTCAAAAAATAACTGAAAACAAAAAACAAAAAAAGTTGTTTGGTAGATAAGAAATGTTGTTTTCTGCAATGTTGCTACGATTTTTCTAGTTTCTTTTGTTTTTTCCTCTCTACCTGTGGGTTGGCTTGTAATGCTAGTTGCATGTTGGTGAGTATTTTTTATATTTAATATAATTATATATTAATTTTAATTACTCAAAAAAATATTAGTTACATCTTAAAATTTTTACCAATTAGTATAGTAATCCATTCAATATTCATAATGTAACATCTCAAATAAATACTAATATTTTTTATACTACTACTCATCAAAATAATCATTTACAATCTAAGTAAAACTTAGAAAATTAAAATTTCAAATAATAATCTTAATACAGGCACTACACGTTCTTGCTAGGCGAGTAGAGTCACCTCGTGAGGAACAATAGTATCTCACCCAGAGACAATGATCGCTCAACAAGATACCTGAATTAAATTGTTCTAGTGAAAGAACTTTGGTCAACGAGATGCATTGCGGGGTGAAAAAACCCTTTAAATTCTTGATAGGGAAAACTTTTTGCTAGGCAAGATGTCTCGCTGGATGCAAAGTCAAGAAATTTTACAAAAAGAAACAACTTTTCACTAGGCAAGAATTGTCGCACCCAACAAGACTCTGCAAAACCTCTACGGAATAATTCCCTACAATTCAAAGCTCAAACAAGTATCTCAATTATCATTACATTATAACATACTCAAAGACATTTATATCTTACACAATCTGATAAACCATAGTTCTATCTCATACATATGCATCTACAACCTTAAAACACTCAACTTTACAATTTAATTCACATATATCATATACTATCTACACTTCAACAAACACACTCTTGTTCATGTCCTTTAGTCATCTTCAATCTTGCTGGTCCCATCCTCTATTATCACTGTTATCTGCTTTTGTGCAAGGCATGATCATCACAGTCATATAGAATGCACATACAAGCAAAGGTAAACAAAGAACAAAGGAAATTCAGTTAAATGAATATAGTTTTTCAATCAATAAAATCAACAATCATTCAATCACACTTATGTTCCTCCTAAACAAAAACAATTAGTACAATATACCAATATGACATGACGCTTTTCAAAATACCAAATGAGTTCAAAGACAAAGACAGCCAAAAGACTTCTCTCAATTGGTGTTTGGCATCAACTTGACTCATATGACAACAAACCAAAGTATTGACATACGCATCTAACAACTGTTGTCTAGCGTCAATTTGACCCTTTTGACAAATTAGTTGTTGTTTGAATATATCCCAAGGTTACCTCTAGTTGCATATCTGGTACTAGGATCATAATGTAAAACCATAGATTACCCTCACTTGTATATCTGGTATCAAGATTATATTGACCATAGGTGTAACTTTACTTAATGCATCTTATATATATACATACATACATATATACATATATACATACATACATATATACATATATATATATACATACATATATATATATATATATATATATATATATATATATATATATCACCTATGGCTAAGTTACCCAACAGTAACTGCCCACATCCAACAAAACATCTCATCATCATGCATCACATTTAACATGCATCACAACACGTTTCCATTCAATACCAAAACATCAATTACTCCTCATCAAGAAAGACAACATTCCAATCATCAATTACATGAAACATTCAATTTCATATAGCATTCAAATTAAGTTCAAAAGCTTAATTAGTCACAATCTATTAGCCTTACATCTATTAAATCATAATTTCTCAAATTAAAATCAAATATTTAGCTTTTCTTACCTATTTTTCCCTTTTAAAAGTTTGCTTCAAACAAGAGAGAGAGAAATCCCTCAACAGAATTTTCTCAAAACTACCAAAAACCAAAAAGAACCTAAGAAATTGAGATTTTAAAAAGAATTTTGTTCCAATGAGAATGATTGAACTCAAAACAAACAAAAAAAGAACCAAAGAATTAGGATCAAACATACCTATAATGATCAACAATCAAAATCAAGAGCAATGGAAAAGATTGTGTCGAATTCTATCAACGTTTCGATGACCATGCAAAGAATCAATGGTGAGAAAGATGGGAGAAGAGGAAGGAAAAGAAAGAAGAAATAGGGGGTGTGTTTAGTAATGTCAATTTACTATTTGCACCCACCTATAAGTTAATTTTGAAAACTTCTCGAAAATCAATCTGAACACCTCAAATCAAAGAAAAAACAATTAATGCTCACCCCCTCACCTTACTAAACATTATTTAAATTCAATCACATATTATCAATACAATCAATACAACCAACTATTCCTTAATTGATTTACTAATTAGAACAAAACTTAAATTTAATTTCCCTTTCTATTTAATTTTAGAGACACTTATAACATATTATTAAAACAGGTCCTTACACATAAATATATTAAAATAATCTATATTCAATAAATATAAAAAATATATTTATTATATAAAGATATTATTTTCTTCTTTTAAATTTAAGGCTAAATTATAATTAGTGTCGTCTGGTTTTAGTTCTTGTTAACTTTTTACCCCCTAAGTTTTGACTTCGTAATTAGATACATGACATTTTTAAGTTTTGAAATTCATACCACTAGACAAAATATCTAATTTGATTTTATTTTACAATTCAAATCTACTTAAACTTTAATTGATAACATGACAATCTTAATTTGAAAAGTATACAAAGAGGCCAAAGCTAGATTTGACCTTGAAATCTCCAACTGATGGACCATGATTCATAACACTAGACCAAATGTTTAATATTGATTTACTTTGCAATTCAAATCTAATTAAAATTTAATTAATATTAGTTTCAAAAATACTTAAAACATAAATATAAATATACAACAGTAGGGATTAAAACTAAAAGTTAAAATTATAAATTTTAAATTTAACTTACATATTTATTAATTATTTATTAATAATAAATTCCTAGGGAAATAAATTAAAAATTAAAACTAATTAAAAATATAAATTAAAATTATAAAAAAATAAAACTTAGAACTAAAATTAAAAATAAAATAGAAATCAAAATTAAGAATTAAAATTTAAATTAAATTTTACTTCTTAATTTACAATTTAATTTTAATTTTAATTTTAATTATTAATTTTAAATTCTATTTTATTTTTAATTTATGTTCTTAGTTTTATTTAGATTAAAATTTAAATTAAAATTAAAATTTTAATTAAATTTTATTAATAATTTATATTTTAATTTTAATTTCAATTTAAATTTAACTTTTAATTTAAATTCTAATTCTTAATTTTAATTTCTATTTCTATTTTATTTTTAATTTTAGTTCTTAAGTTAATTTAAATTAAAAATTAAAATTTAATTGAACTTAAGAATTAAAATAATGTATTTAATTTAAATTAAGTTATTATTAAATTTTAATTTAAATAAAACTAAGAACTAAAATTAAAAATAAAATAGAAATTACAATTAAGAATTAAAATTAAAATTAAAATTAAAATTAAGAATTAGAATTATTAATAAAATTTAATTTAACTTTTAATTCTTAATTTTAATTTCTATTTTCTTTTTAATTTTAGTTCTTAGTTTTATTTTTTCATAATTTTAATTTATATTTGTAATTAGTTTTATTTTTTAATTTTTAATTTATAATCCCTAGGAAAATATTAGTAATAAATATATAAATTAAATTTGTACTTTGTAGTTGTAACTTTTAGTTTTAATCGCTACTGTTGTGTATTTACATTTAGGTTTTAAGTATTTTTTAAACTAGCATTAGTTAAAGTTAAATTAAATTTGAATTGTAAAGTAAAATAAAATTAGACATTTGGTTTAGTGGTATGAAACGTGACCCATCACTTGGAGGTCTCAAGTTTGAATCTTGATTTGTCCTTTCTTTTGTATATTTTTCAATGATCCATTAAAGTATAAGTAGATTTGAATTGTAAAATAAAATCAAACTAGACATTTGGTTTAGTGGTTTGAATTCTAAGTGATTGCAAGATAAAATTAAATTAAGCATTTTGTTTAGTGGTATGAAGTGCAACTTCTCACCCTTTGGTCTCAAGCTTAAGCTTGAATCTTGTTAGGCCTTTTTTTTTTTTGTATATTTTTCTAATTAAAATTGTTATGTCATCAAGTTAATTTAACTCTTAATTTCAAAATTTAACAATGTCACGTCACTAATTACAAAGTCAGCGTTCTATTCCTTATGGTCTCATTTTGATGGAAGGACAATTTGTTAACATTTTTTAAATTTGGGGACAAAACTGAAGCAAAAATTTAAAGGAGGGCAAAAAGTTATAAACACTAAAACTGGGAGGCACCAATTATGATTTAACCTAAATTTGAATCATATTATAAATTTACATTATATTTTAGTAGACCCCTTAAAATTTGTCTTTATTACACTTATATACCACTCATCCTTTTTTTTTATATTCTCTCTAAAGATGGGTCATGGTAGTTTTATACTTTAATTTGGTTTAAAGGAGGAATTGATGTAATGAAAGTAAAATTTCAAGGATAAGTGTGATGAAAGTTGTAAAATTAATGTTGCTTTCAGTAGGGTTCAAAAGAAAAAAATGTGTCAAGGGGTCTAACTTAGTTGATAGAGTAAGGTGCATGTTCTAACATCCCAAAAATTAAATACAAATAATTCATGTAATTGTTCAGTTAAAAGAAGATTCGGTTGTCAAAATAAAATAAAAAATCTAAAGATTAAACTATCAACATTTTTTGAATCAAAATGTACAAAAAATATATAAGATAATATTTTTTTATAGGCAAAAACTTATATTGATAAAAGCGAGAAGTACAAGGGATGTCTTTCAGCGCATTACAATATAAGGTGGCAGAAAATACCACACAAAACAATAAAGAAAAATAAGGAAAAAAAAGTACTCACATCCCATGCATACAAAACTAGGGATTCATAGTTCATTCTGTAAAGGACGGCAGTGTAAGTTTAGCTATGCAATACCATTCCCATGCAACTAGTTGAGTAGCTTCAACAATTTTTTGAACTGTGAGATCCTTAAAGTTAAAAATCACTATATTCCTGGCTTTCCATATTTGTCAAATCCCCACAAACCACACAAAAATCTAGGCTTTTTTTCGACTCCCATTTCCAAATACCAACCCCAGGAATTGGCAGTACTGAGATTTGATGTCACTTGATAGTACTGTCGTGAAGCCCACAGTAACATAATTGCAACCAAACCTTGTAGGAAATCTCACAAGTAAGAAATAAATGGCATCTATCTTCTCAGATCGACCACAAAGCCCACATAACTCGTTTTATGATATTTTGTTTCAACAAGTTCTTTCTTATTGGCAGCCTATTCATTCCAATTTGTCATGCCAACAGTTGAACCTTTGGGGCTACACCTTTTTTCCACTTTTTCTTGTAGAACATATTTATATCTTCTCCTGATCCAACAAAATAAACCTGTATGCCAAGGATACAAAGTACAAACTTGATTTCTCTCACACCCACCCATCAGTTACCTCTTGCGATAAAGTCAATTACCCACCCTCATTCCTAGCTCCTCTAACATCTCTTCTTCCCAAATAAATAACCTTCTCCTCCACTGCCCTTTCCATCTTGACTCCCTAGGGTGCTTCTTTGAAACAGAGACCTTTTTATCTAAGGAAACCCTACATAATCGAGGAAACTCATCTTGCAACTTACAGTCTCCACACCACTTGTCCTCCCAGAATGTTATGTCCCTCCCTGTACCAAGATTGTGTCGCGTATTCAGAGACCACCAATCCCTTCTCCCTAGCCGCTCGCACTCAATGAAGTTCAAATTAGCCACCACATTGAACACAAATTGCCCCTCACCCTCCACCTCTCACCTTTTGCCACTTATTTGCATGCTTATGCTTTGGTTGAAGAACCTTTGCCCACAACCTTTCATGATCCACCTCCAAATGCCACTTCCATTTCCCAAGTAAGGCTAAATTAAAGTTACCATATCTCTCAGTCCTAGACCCCATTCCTCCTTTGCCTTACACACTTTTTCCCAAGACACCTAATTAATTTTTCTCTTGCCTTCTTGGCCACCCCAAAGAAACTATTTAAAAAGAGAATGAAGGTGAAGGATGATACCTTTTAGAGCCTTGAAGAAAGAAATAGAGTAGGTTGGTAATGCGAACAAAACAACTTTTATGAGCACCACAAACTTGCCATTAACACATACTTATTTTCCCAAGACAAAAGATGATGTCTCACCACTTCAATCATCAATTTCCACATTTCTAATCTCGAAGGATCTCCATTAATTGGCAACCCCAAATATTTGCAAGGTAATGCTTCCACCCTACAATTCAAAAATAGCATTGCTCTCTCCAACCAGTCTAGTGACACATTCACACCTAAAAGCTGACTTTTATGGAAATTCACATTGAGCCGAGAAATTAACTCAAAATGTTGTAGTATTGCTTTGATTGCCTCTACAAACTTCCAATCTCTCTTTGCAAATAACAATGTATCATCCCAAAATTGCAAATGTGAAATCCACTCACCCCCACCTTCTACTACATATTCCTTGCAGAGTCCTAAATCAAGTGCGGCAGTAATCAACCAACTTAACCTTTCCGTAGCTAGGATGAGCAGGAAAGGAGACAAGGGGTTACCCTGCCTAAGTCCTCTCCCTACTTCAAACTCCTCAGTGGGGCTGCTATTAAAAAACACTGAGAGTTTTTCCGAACTCACACATTTCATAATTTACTTTATCTACCCACTTGCAACAAAAATACATTCTTTTCATTATGTACCATAGAAAATTCCAACTAACAGATATATTTTCTCCAATTCCACCTTAAAACAAACCATGTCTTTACATATGCGCTTTGCATCCTCAGTCAGCTCATTTGCAATCAACCCACCATCCATAATCTACCTCCCTCCAACAAATGTCATATGGGTCTCCAAAATGAGGAATTACATTACATTGCTCATTTTGTTTGCCAAGCCTTTGGCTAGCACCTTGTACATGCACCTGATAAGTGATATTGTATGATAATCACCAATGGTTTGTATTTTTTGGCTTTTTAGGAGTTAGAGCTATAAAGGAGCTATTAGATCCTTTCAGAAGCTTTCTATTTGCGTGAAATTCATTAAAAAATGCCATTGAATCCCCCTTAATCATGTTCCAAAATTCTCTCAAGAATAAGAAATTCAACCCATCAGGCCCTGGACTCTTATTCCCATCACAATCTCACACTACTTCCTTAATCTCCGCTTTAGAGAAAGGTTTAACAAGGTCATCTTTTACCTCTCCTTGCAACTGACAAAAAGCAATGTTGTCCATTCTAGGTCTTCCCCATTCACCTTCCTTGAAATGTTCCTTTATCTTTGACTACAACTTTCCCACCTCCAACACTTCTTCCCCACCAAAACTTAAACTGAGAATCTCATTGCACTCGTGTCACTTCACCACTAATTTGTGAAAAAATTTTGAGTTGACATCCTCCTCTCTTAACTATTTAACTCTAGAATTTTGTCTCAATAAAGAGCACTTCCTCCCCACCCACTTCTTATAATTCATCATCGACTCTAGTCTCATGGTTTTTTCTACCTCATATAGACCCTCTGATTCCTCTTTCAGATCCAACTCTTGTAAAAATTCTTTCTCATTTACAATCCATTTGTCGATGTCTCCGAAAATCTCTTTATTCCATCTCTTCAGCTTCTCTTTTATGAACCTTAATTTTTTTTTTGAACAAAAGTTTTCTTTCCTTCAATGTTCAAAGTCAATCACTCATGCTCCACAAAAGGCCTAAACTGGTTATCCTTAAACAATAGTTTAGCACTCAAAAAAGTTTGAGTCTCTAATTAACCTCCCTGGTTACCAACATGATTGAACGATGATCTGATGATGAGACGGAATGATCCGACAGTAATCAAACACACTCCTAATATTTAAGATAATATTAGTTTTAAAATAAACGTAAGATAAAATAAAGGAACATTCAATTTTATTTTAAATTTGAACTATCAACTAATCTTTTATAAAAACAAAAAGGATAAAAAAGGGAAATCAATCTTAAGTTATTATATAGAGTTAAGCAGTTCCCTTAAGAGAATTATAGACTAGTTACTTATTTAAGGGTTGAGAAAGAGGAGAGAAAAATAAACCAAAGGTGATTTTGGTTTAAAATATGAGTAAAATAATCTTTTCTAAATTTGTCATGGTATGTTTTATAAACATGTGATTAACCTTTATGAAATTTTTTACGTGCTATTTAATCTGAATATTGAATCTGAGCATTTGCAAGTGTGTTTTTTCTTAATTAATTGATTTTGATTCCTCTTAAGGATATGCAGAATTCAATTATGAATTGATACATAATAATTATGCACATTGAGTAATAATCGTGCTTTGTATTCTTTGATTAATTGAAATTTTAATTTTCATTGGAGAATTTGAATTGCCTTCGGAATAACATAACCCAACGAGCAGGACTTATTTGCTCCCTTATATATAAATATATAATTGGTACATTATTTTGCTTTTATATATATATTTACAATATTATCAATTGATGATTATTGAGGTATGTTAATAGTGTAAAGTGATATGAACAGCGGTAGGTGAGATATTGGTTATAATTTGTTTGATAATTGGTTGAGATATTTTCATTTAATATGTGGATGAAATTTAAAATACCTTTTTTTGGGTTAGGATCAAATATGAGTTATTCCGCTTAATATGGGAAATAGGTTTTAGATACCTCTATCTGAGATGGTAAAGAGATTTGAGATACCTCCATCTGGGATGGTAAAGAGATTTAAGATACCTCCATCTGGATGGTAAAGAGATTGAAGGCAATGAGACACTATTGTATGAAATATGAACTCATAAACCTTTTACGAATCTATAAAAACCTGGTGCCGAAAATCAAAGAGTGGGAGTGAGTGATCATGGATATCACTATTGTTATGTGAATTGTGTATACATGAGGCGTAATTAAAAAAACTATTTTTTTATTGCGTATAAATTATTATTAGAGACTTGTTTGAATTAAATTATATTTTCATGTGCATAAACATTTTTATTGCAAGTATTGTGATTGAATTTTTTTGGATCCATAACGATTGAGAACAACACTATTTGCAAACCCTTTTGAAACTCATTTTATTAACTGAGATTTTCACTTTATTAAAAATGTTGTTTTCTGAGACCAAAGAAAAAGAAGTTGTTGAGACTCACCAAGGATAAGGACTTAGTTCATTGCTTAGATATTTTCTTTCTTTTTACTTAGTAGTCATTTAGAATGCATGTTGTTATAGTTATTTCAATTATTCAATTTATTCTTTTTATAAACGCTTGAGAATTGTGTTTTGTAAGAATTCATACTTTATTTATCTTATTTTAATATTATGAAATATTTTATACCTTTTAATTCAAAATTTGTTCTTTTGAATAATTCTTTATAAGTTATTAATGTAACGGGATATTATGCACATGTTGTAAAATCTCTTACAATGTCTTCGATTCTTATCAAGATAAAAAAAATGTTAGGTGTAATAAAACCAAACTTCAAGAGAGATATGGTGTAATTTACTCTCTTTATGTATATCTTTTTGCCTTGGTAAGAATTGAAAACAAATGTCAAACTTGTATAAAACAACTCATACTCGTTATTCATACATACAACTAAACTAAACCCCTTAACAATTTACTTTGTATTCATACATACAACTAAACTAAACCCCTTAACAATTTACTTTGTATTGTAATATGTAATGTTTATTTAATTTTAGATTTCATTATTAATTAAATAGATATAATTAATAATTCAACTTTATAATAAAAATATCATAATATTATAAAAAATACCAAAATAATATAAAAAATAATCAAGAACTTTAAAGTTATAAATATCAAAGTATATACCCAAATAAAGAATTACTATTTGGATTTTTATCTCATTATTTAAAATGATAACATTCTTTGTGTTTTGCATTTTACTATGGGTAAAACAAAGAGTGATTCCATTGTAAAATTCAATTTTTTTATATAAGTAAAATGTTATTATTGCTAATTTTTATTAGCAATAACGTTCAAACTCACACCCTTTAATTTTCTACTCCCTCTTTTCTTGACCAACTCATTACCTTATATCTCATTCTAAAAATCTGATTCTTCTTATTTTAAAATATAAGTTCATTATGAGATAATTAATTAAAAATAAGTTAAGAACCTAAATGTATGAGTTCTACTATTGGTATAAAAATACATTTATAAAATATGCCGAATTCATAAATGAATTTGTAATTGTGGAGGCTCTAATTTATTTCTATTAATCAATTAAAAATAATATTACTATAATTTTCATGTTAGAAATCATATTACTAATGTGACACCCTTTTACCTCAAACACTTTATTATTTAATTACAAAATAATATAGAAATTTGTTCATTTAAATACTAAACTCAACATTTAGGTAAAATGATCCACATCACTCACTATACACTTATTTTTCCAAAACAATGATATAGCAAATGTATACATATAAGTAAACACGTTAGACTTTAAAAATTGTCTATACAATTGAAGTTCTCAATTAATGAAATTTTAAATGATTTTATACATGATGAAAACTATTAACATAATTTTCTCTAACTCGCTATCACACCTAATCAAAGAAGCTAGAAAGAGGTAAAGAAAATCAAAACTTTATCACCCATGATATCATCAAGATCTTGCTCACCTGAAAGTGACGTTCGGCACAAACAAAATGCAACAACAAGTGCCAAAAGAGTGAGAATACATCTAACGCATGTTAAGGCACATATAAAGAAAATGATCAATCAACTAAAGTACAACAAATAAACATATAAACTCATTCCATGATAGAGATTATACATCCACACACATAAATTTGTTCATACTAATGATGCTCATGCATGCTTTCTCAAGTACACGTCCGAAGTAGTCCTCTTCTACTCTAGGAACACATAGTTACAACTATCTCATCATAGGTCCACTCGATATGAATCCTCTTCTATGCCAGTAATATGTAGGTACAACCGTGCAATACAAAACAACGCAAGAAGACCTATCCAGAGCACTACCCAATAAGCGATCCTTACAAAACTTGTTTGATTTCCATATTCATGCATCATGTAATCCACAACATAAATCATAATGCAAACATTTAATTATGTCATCACACTCCACCCCCAATTGCAGTTGGGATGACATCTCGTCAAACACACTCTGACCATCATCATCAACATAAATAACAATATCAATATCTAATTATGTCACTACACTTCATCCTCAATCGTTGTTGGGATGACACATTGTCAGACACACCTTGATTATCATCGATCGTCAGCACATGATACACTAAATTGTAATCAACATTAATATCATACAGGGGTCAAATCCCCAATTCATGCTCCCTAAACAACTTTCAAACATTCAGTCATTCACGAATCTCAAAATTATAAGATACATCACAATATTTCACATTACAACAATCAACATCATTATAACTTGCATTATCTCTTCTTATCTTACCCTTTTATTGCATTGTATAGTTTAAATACAATATCTATAGTTGTACTAATGATATAAAGATGATATAATTTTTTTTAGAAATAAAATACAATTATCTAAAACTTTAATATTGATGTCCAGAGTTAGTTTTATCATCTACCTTTTTTAAAAATTACAAATCCGTAGCAATTAACCCAAAATCTAACAATTTGACCTTTACTCACTATTTATTCATAACTTGAGTTATATACATCCCTTTTGAGTGATTTCAACTCAAATGGAACAATAACATATAAGGCTAAAAATTTCATGAAGAACACAACTTAATGAGGTCGTTTAGGTCACAACGTAGAGCTTAGAACACACAAACATATGTTCCGGTCATTGGATTAGACACTCAACTTCTAACTCAAATAACTTAGTCAATTATTAACATTTTTATACAATTCTTGATCCTAAACTATAGCCTCAAATGTCTATTTTCTAAAACAACAAACATAACTCAATTTGGTTAACCACAAAGAAAGATATTAAAGAAACACTGAGATTTGTCCATACAAAAATTTTCAAATAACAAGTATTCAACTTACAAGGTTCCTAAAATATAATTCTAACCTAAAACCCTTAAACATTCTACTTCTTTATCTCTTTTGTTTATCATCATCACACTCATAATTGCATTGATATTAATCAATTTTGTCATCAATCCTCTCAATGGAATAAAACACCTAACACCAAACACCTAACACTTAATCTTTTAGCTATGGAGAATAGTTCAAATAATAGAAGAATTCTTCAATCATCACATTAATTAATCATATAATTAAATTTCTTCACCGTTTAATAATCAATATTATTCATAGAAATAAACAAACTAATCAATCTCATAAAACATCTGAAACTTTAATCTCTAGGAAGGCTTAGTATTTGTGCACACCATAATTTGATTATTATTAAACAAGTCATGAAAAAGAAAGTAATTTAACTCAACATTGAGTTAAAACATGGTCAAAGGGATAAAAATTATTAATTTATATAGATCTATCAAACTGGGTTAACTTACTATTAAAATTGTGAGCATTAAATGAACAAAAAGTAAATTGTTAGGATCATGTGATACAACACTATGAACCCTATATAGAAGCTAATATCACTCCTCTTACAATCAAATAATATATCAACACAATCAACACTTCAACAAAACATCAATAATCTAATGGATTAATAGACACACTCATTATTGTGTTCAATGTTACTAATCTTTAGGGTATCAAAATGGAGAACATCGATGTCAACCTAATCAATAAATAATCTAATAGTGCACATGATTCCCAACAATCCAACAAAATAAATTCATACAAACATAATTAATTATTCAAGGGCACCAAATACATTGATTTCAATGTCAAACTTCAATTAAATAAAATAATATATCCACACAGTCACATTTTGATATAAATCCAAAGAGGTTGGATTTGTTTTGCGAATCTATCTAGGTTGGAAGGTAATAAGTTAACAAAAAAATAAGAATTGGATAAACAAGAAAATGGAAAGGATGAAAATGGTTTAACGAAGGGATAGATGACGCCACTTTCAAGGATGGAAGATAAGTCATATAACGCCACAAGGGTGGTGATTTACCCTTGATAAGTCTAGTAGAACGTCACAAGGAAAAATTCCTTGATAAGTTCTAAAGAGAAATTCATCTCTCACAAAAGAGTAAAACCCAAATATAATTTCACTAATTCAATGGTTGTCTTTTGAGTGCAATTCAGCCCCTATTTATAGAATTAGATGGCTATTCAAAATCATAACTCCTAAAATAAAATTAAATATTTCATTATCATGCCATTATCACATATGATTAATTGGATGTTACATTAATTTCTAAATTAATGGAAGGTTACAAAAAATGAAAAGTCATTGTCTTCTGGATTCATATCATTCCCTCATTCTTCGAAAAGATTCGTCCTCGAATCTATGACTTTATTTTTCTACAAATTTTATTCACTTACAATTTAAAATGAACAAAATCAACCTCCAGGATCAAATGCAACTTGTAAAAATTCATCCATAAAAGAAGTTTTCCTTTTTGGTTTCCAAACCCAAACATGGGAATCAAGAGGAATTCTTCTTTTAAAATAGACCTGTGAGTTAATAATGTACTGGATATACAATAACTCTGTAAAAGTGATATCAACATTTTTCTTCCTCCCATCTGGCAATTTGTGGGTTGTATTCTCATGATCCTGTGCATTCAAAATATCAATAGAAGAAGAAAAATCATTAGCAGTATTCATTTTAACGTTCTTTTTCTTTCCTTTTCTCTCTCTTCCTCTTCACTCTTTTGTTTTTCTAATTTTCTCTTTTCTTCTCTCTCTTTTTCTATTTTCTCCTTCAACTTATGTTGATTATCACAAACTTGGCTTGGTGTCAGAAATTTCAAATTAAGTTTGCGTCCTTCATGCACCAAAGAAACTGAAAGTCTTTCAGGATTTATCCTTTTATCCTGCAACCAAGACCTCCCTAAAAGAAAATGACATGATTCCATGGGAGCAATATTGCATGTCACTTCTTCCATGTATTTTCCAACAGTGAATCTAAAGTTAGTTTGCCTAGGATGAAGACTCATTGGTAAGTTAAGTTTATTCACTAGTCTTTCGCTCACCACATTGCTATAACTTTCTTCATCAAATGCAAATAAACACAAATGATCTTCTATTAAACACCTTGTATAAAAAATATCCACCATAATTTTAAACCTAGAGTCGAAGCTCTGGTACCAACTGATATAAATCCAAAGGGGTTGGATTCGTTTTGCAGATCTATCTAGGTTGGAAGGTAATAAGTTAACAAAACAATGAGAATTGAGTAAACAAGAAAATGGAAATGATGAAAATGGTTTAACGAAGGGATAGATGATGTCACTTCCAAGGATGGAAGATAAGTCATATGACGCTACAAGGGTGGTGATTTACCCTTGATAAGTCTAGTAGAACGCCACAAGGAAAAATTTCTTGATAAGTTCTAAAGAGAAATTCATCTCTCACAAAAGGGTAAAACCCAAATATAATTTCACTAATTCAATGGTTGTCTTTTGAGTACAATTCAGCCCCTATTTATAGAATTAGGTGACTATTCAAAATCATAACTCCTAAAATAAAATTAAATATTTCATTATCATGCAATTATCACATATGATTAATTGCATGTTATGTTAATTTATAAATTAATGGAACGTTACGAAAAATGAAAAGTCATTGTCTTCTGAATTCATATCACACTTATTTTATCAACACTTGTTACGGGTGTTCACAATCCTTCAATAGTATACATGCAACATTGAAACGTATCAAAGCTTAGGTACCCATTTTATGTACACCTACCACATTAGAGATAATTTCTCACTCCCTTACCTTGAATGGTGATCTTGAATGCAAATGACGTGTCTTCAAGTTCTCCAATTTTGTGTTCCTCAATCTTCGTTCTTTTTACAACTTTCTCTCTCTAACCTCCAGAGTCAAAAATGTGAAACTAAAGCACAATCCTCTAACCTTTCTTAATTACTCTAGGTTAATAGTTGAATTGAGTTTTCTAACACCAGATACAAACTTAACCTTTAGACTATTTTATTATTTACACCCACCTTTATTTTATTTTATTTATTTATTTTATAAAATCAATTCTTAATTTATATTAATAAAATACAAATTTTAAATTAATTTAACCCTATTAATATAAATTATATATTTTTATTAATTTTTTTTTTTTAAAAAAAATGTTACAACTACAATTTGATGGATCAGAATAAAATAAAATTACTTTTTTAAAAAAATCGTTTTTTTATTCACAACTGGCTAGAAACTTCTCCACACTTTAATGCTTTGCTTTGTTGTATACATATTCATTCTTATAAATTGAAACTTTCAATTCATATTAAATATATCTATTTTGTAATTACAAAATGCTTATATAAATTGTAATTAAATATTTATTCTAGTGTTTAGTTTAAAATATTTATTGACATTAGTATAATTAAGGTCAGGATTTAGAAAATTATCTAAAGTAATTTTTTAGATTTGAAAAATTAATGAACAACATAGTTTCATATTCAATATACATTTTTGCTCAAGGCAGAAGGCAAGACATTTCAAACTTAAAATTTATAATAATTTCAATAACATATGTACTATTCTAACTGCCGTGTTTGGCTTCTATCACACTAGTGTCAAAATGGAGAGAAATTTGTATGGTCCAGACACTTCTATCACAATTCACAACACTTTAAATTAGATATATATTTCAACTTAATTCCATTCCATTCTATTCTCTACTTGTGATTATGACTATGGTGGAGTTGCTGCTGTGACTGCTCCTGCTGAAACTGGTGGTGGAGTTGTTGTGGTTGAAGAGGTTCCAGCTGACTATGTTGGAATTGTTATTGTGATTGCTCCTGCTGGAACGATTGCTGCTGTAATTGAATATGCTGTTACTGTAGTTGCAGTTGTTGCTGCGCTGGTAGTAAAGTATTGCCATAATTGATAATCTTGGTTGTTCTGAATATATTCACGTTGCTCACACTTCCTTGCATTGCTTGATGTAATAAATGTGACGTGGTGATGACGGGTGTTTGAGACTGAGATGAAGTGTTTTGTATCTGCGTGCGTTTCGCATAGACCAACCACGAGCTGCCACAAAATCAGGAGTAGCAGTACATTGAAACTGATTTTGTCCTGACTGCATTGCTCAATTTACTGGTATTTTTAAAGGATTTGTAAAGGAAGAGGTTTATTGATGGTATATTTTGTTAATTTCCTGTGGCAGTATCATAGGAAAACATTATAATGGAATTGGTGGAGGAATATGGAAGTGATTAGAAGTACACTTGTGATATTGGCTGGCTGTTGATTTTTGTAAAACTCTAACAAAGTTAACTATATATATATATATATATATATATCCTGATAGTATGTACAGTTTGTGGAGTTTTCTGCTTAGAATATGTCTTTGCCTGTTAAAAAAAAACTGTTAACCACACCATTAAGAGAGTGTAAGGACGCGTGTAGTATTATTAGAGAAAAAAAGGACTATCATTAACACTAGTTTAGCAAGTGTGGGTTTGATGTCGAAGTGGCCAGCCAGGGGAGTCCCGCGTGGTCGTGGGGAACAAAGATGCGACCTTTTACAAGTAGAATGTCATCCTGAACCTGGGAATGCTCTGCTGTTTTAGGAGAGGAAGTGAAGGACTAGATGCAAGTGAGTCCATCTGATGAAGAGAAGAATTGGCGAAGACGACCAAGGATATCTGGGATGACTGAAGAGGTAAATGCCAAAAGCTTTGTGTCTGTGCAATCGGGTTCAATGCAGGACAAAGCGTCAGCCACAATGTTCAATTTGCCAAGTTTGTAAATAACCTTGAAGTTATATCCTTGTAACTTGTATGTCCACTTCTGCTGTGCTGGAGTTTGAATCATTTGGGAAACTAAATTCTTCAAACTCTGTTGGTTTGTATAAAATGGTAAATTCTCGTCCGATAAGCTACTGACGCCATTTTTTTATGGCTTCTGTGACAGCATAGAGCTTGCCGCAATAGGTGGAGGAGGCCTGCATTTGGGGACCCATGCATTTACTAAAGTAAGCAAGGGGACGATTATCCTGAGTCAAAACCGCACCAATAACAAAGGCAGACACGTCAGTGTCCAGACAAAAAGCCTTAGAGAAACCAGGCAACTGAAGAACCTGGGCTTCTGTATTTCATGTAAACTTATTTGAACGAAGGCAATCGATGAGGGGAATGGCGTGTGTGTTGTATTGTCTGATAAATCTACGATAGAAACCGATAAGGCCGAGAAATCCCTGGAGTGTCATGAGTGAGTATGGTTGTGGCCATTCTGTAACTGCTTTAATTTTTGTTGGGTCGGGAGTGACAGTACCAGCACCAATAACATGCCCCAAGTAGGGGACGGATGACACACTGAATAGACACTTAGATAACTTTGCAAAAAATTGGTTAGATTGTAATAACTCAAAAAATAATGCGTAGGTGCACTAAGTGAGATGAGGGCGAATCACTATAAATTAATATATCATTGAAGAAAACAAGCATAAATTGATGAAGATATGGCCTTAGGAGGTCATTCATGGCGGACGGGAAAGTTGATGGTGCATTGGTCAGCTCAAAAGGTATAACCAAAAACTTGTGGTAACTGTCACAAGTTCTAAAGGCAGTCTTGTGGGTGTTTGTAAAGGCAGTCTTATGGGTGTCTGTAGGGTGCACTCTAATTTAATGGTAACTTGAGCATAATTTGAGCTTTAGTAAAAATGGTAACTGACCCTAATTCATCTAGTAATTCATCCACGGTAGGAGTGGGAAATTTTTCTTTAATAGTGACTGAGTTAAAGGCCTGATAATCCACAAAAAAATGCCAAGATTCATCCTTCTTTTTTACCAATAAGGTCGGAGAAGAGTAAGGGTTAGTGTTAGGGATAATGATACCCGCTTGCAGCATATCATAGATAATAGTTGCCATGGCCTCTTTTTGGGGATGTAGATATCGATATGGGCGAGCTATAATAGACGGTGCATTTGGGAGGAGAGGAATTTGGTGATCATGTGGGCAGGAGGGAGGTAAGCCTTTAGGAGTGGCAAAAATGGGATGGAATGAAGTCAGTAAGGTTTGCATATCTAGGCTAAGTTAATTGAAATTGGGGTAGTCCTGTATAATGGAAGTGTTTAGGGAAGTGGGGGTGATGAGAATGTAAGTTGAAGGAGGTAAAAAAAGGTGATTGAGTTTGTGTGAACAGAGTAGCGAACTTGGTGAAAGGAAGATTGGGAGGAATTTACCAAATTGGTACCCATTAGTGTGATCCATTCATTGGAGAAGTGAAAAGAAAACTCGAAAATGGCAAAGTCAGCAGAAATAGGGCCTAAGGTGGCGAACCATTCGAGGCCCAAGACAATATCTACACCTTTTATATGAAAAAGGTAAGTGGGCACCTGGAATTCATGTCGTTGTAAGATTAAGGGTACGTTGGGGCAGAAACTTGCACATGTCAACCTTTCACCATTATCAACCATTACAGAAAAGTTTGGGGTAGGTTTAGTGGGAAGTTTGAGGTGGGTGGCAATGCGAGGTTGAAGGATATTATGGGTGCTGCCAATATCAAGTAAAACCATAACCTAAAGACCCACAATATGTCCTACAAATTTAAAGGACTTTGGTGAAGGATGGTCGGAGAGGACTTGGATGGATAAGTGCAAGTGTATAGGATCAGGGGGGTTTGTCCAGGGCAAGTCTTGGACAGGCTCATTCGGGGCACGATTATCGTCCAAAAGCAACAAAAATTTACCAGAGGCACATTTATGCCCTACTGGAAACTTCTCATCACAGTAGTAGCACAAGCCTTGGGCATGTCGTTCCTGCATTTAGGCAGAGGAAATGCGCTTGACAGGAAGAGACGGGACGATTGAGGACGAAGTGGGAATGGGGTTGCGGTTAGTGTATGGCAGGTGAAAAGGGTGGTTTATTGGGGCGAAAACGATGGTCACAAAATTTATCTTCAACCAATTTGGTCATGCCAATGGCCTGAGCAAGAGAGATAGGGTGTAAAAGGGCGAGTTTGCGCTAAAAGTCAGTGGTAAGGCCTGATATAAAACAATTAAGTAATGTATCAGGGGTTAAACCATCCACCTAATTAGATAACTTCTCAAAGGTTGTTTGGTAATGAGTGACGGTACTTATCTGTTTTAATTTGAATAGCTTCGCCTGGTGGTTAACGAAGGTGGAAGGACCAAAACGGGATTCAAGAGCACAGGTGAACGAGGCCCAATCGGAGAATGGATGATTTTCTGCCATCCACTTGAACCAGTTAAGGGCGTCACTACGCATATAAACGTTGAACATAACAAGGTGTTGAAATGGGGGAATTTGATAATAGTTGAAGAACTTATCTACTTGAAACTGCCAATCGGAAGGGGAAGTTCCATCAAATGGGTTAAGTTGGAGTTTAGGTGGGCTGGGTGATTGGAGGAAGGAGGAGAAGAAAATGTTGGGGGGAAAGTTAGGAAAGCCAATGGGAAAAGAAGACGTGGGAGGCTGGAGTACGGGTTGGGGGGATGAAAAAATAAGGGGATGAGAGATGATAGGAGGAGGGGGGTTAAGGGGAATTTGGTGTGGAGGGAATGTAGAGGTATACTCAGGTCGCGGGGAGAGGGGAATAGAGGGAGGCATCGTAGGAACAAGAAAAGGGTAAATAAATGGGAAGTGGGAGTTTAATTGATCTTGTAAGGCAAAAATAGTGGATTGAAGAGTCTCGTGTTTTGATTTCATACCTCGTTGGAATTGGAGTTGCAGGTCCCACTAATGGGTGCAGTCGGTATCCAGTTGTGATTGGAGGTGATCAAATTTTTCTGCTAGGGTGACAATGGCATCAGAAAGATCCTTTGTATCCTGGCGAGTGGGAGGCATGAGAGCGAGGAATGAAAGCACCAATGTAAAGACGCATCTAGTATTACTAGAGAAGGAAGGGACTAACTACCATTAACACAACCTTAATTTTTCTCTATTTCTTCAGCAAGGATAGGCTCCCTTAAAAACACAGCAAAATAGAAACCCTAAAAACATACTGTCTCAGCCCAACAACATAGAGCAGAAATAAAAAGGAATTATAGAATACAGATTGTTTTATTAGTTGGGCCTTATGTAGTCTAAAAGCCATTTTAGGGTAGTTATGGGCCGTTGCTTTCTTTTTTAATCTTTATGATATATTTTTTAGATTATAAATTATTTTAAAAAATAAGCTAGATATTTTGAAAACTCAGCTTAAATTTATAGCTTTTTTAAAAATAAATTTTTAAGAAGTTGAACAATTTATAATTATTTTTATACGATATAAAAGCAAATTTTTTCATTTAAAATTAATTATTATTTTAAAATCATTTCCTCAACCAAAAATTGATTACGATTAGAAATAAATAATTATATTATAAATAAGCTCTAACTCTAAATATTTGAAACGCAAACAGAAGAGAGATGTGAAGACGATAAAGACATGGCTAGGTAAGTTTCCACGAAGATATGATATCACTGGTATATGGTTGTAGTGAGCTAGCCAGTGGTTGCAGTGCTTGATCCGTCAGTGTGATTGACGCCGTGGAATACGGATAAAAATTCCAATGCCCCAACACTCATTTCTCTATATATACCAATACCTATGCGTCCTAATTTGCCATTCCCGTCTATTATTCCTCCCTTAACTTATTTATATCTCAAATGTCTCCCAATACTTCTTTCATCCCCTCAATACTCCTCCTTTTTATTCTTCTAATTACTATTACAGGTCTTCCTCTCCCTCTTTCTTCCTCTTTCAATTATCATTATTTCTTTTCCACTTTCCACATATCTAACCCAATCACCCTCTTTCTACGCACTAATAATCAACCCTCACAAATTTCTTTTGCAAGTATTACACTATTGATTACTTTATATATAATGGACTTAATTAGTACCACCTTGTTTTTCTAAATCAAGTTATCATATACTTAGTACCACATTTTCTTCTTTCTCTATAGTTTTTATTTTATACATAGCTAGCTAGAAAAATATCAACTAACATCCATTTTATCCATTACACAAACTATTCAAACCCTCTTAATGTTTGTTTTTATTATACTTATTATTTCTTTAATTTGTTTCTATTTTATTTTTGTATTACTTTCAATTTGTAAAGAGATAGGTATAGTCATTTTCTTAGGTAAGTGAGAGTAAAAACTTAGGAGTTCATATAATAAAAATCTAAAAATTAGAGAGTTTTTTATAGGTTCAAAAATAAAAAGGTATTAATTAAATATAATAAAGACAAATTTTTAAAATAATTCAATTTAGTTTTATATAATGGATTTTTTATTAAATCAAATCATTAAATTAAAAACTTTTATATTACTTTTATTGTTTGTATTAAATTTTGTCTAAATTGAAGATTTATAAATATATAATTAAAGAGTTATTATCATCTTTTAAAAAGTACATATGGTGTCATATTTTAAGAACTAATATTAACAATAAAAACTTTTATCCAGTGATTCACTTTAAAAAAAAACTATTTAAAAAATTTATCATTAGCCGGTATAAAAAAGAATATAATTTAATTTCTCTTCATAATAACTTTTTTGTATGAGGTATAACACCGCTTAATAACAACTTTTTATACATATGAAACTAGTAAATCTACTCATTAAATCATTCAACTTATATTATCTATTTTATCATATACCATTCATATAAATGGAATATTGATATGTTATGTGACCTTTTTGAGAGGATATGTTATGTTACGTAACATTAGACATGTCAAAGTTAGAAAAAAATTTAAGATCATGTAGATTAAAAACCTTTCTTACACTTTTGTACATTTACTTATATTTTAAAAGCATCGTACCCAAAGGTTAGATATATATTTAATTACAAACTTAGAAAAATATTTAAGAACATGTAGATTAAAAAACCTTCTTACTCAAAAAGTCAAACAAATACCATGCTACAAAATTTATTGAGAAAATATGGTTAAAATATACTTTTGTATTATGTAATGTTATCTTTTAGCTTTCTTAATTGCGTAACTAATATTTTAGCTTATAAATTAGTGAAAAAAAAATATTTAATTTTTATAATAAGTTTAATAATAAATAAATACTTTTAACATATAAATCATAATTTAAATTTAACCTAATTTAATTATTGATATTTTATTTTTAAAATAATTGAAATTCAGGAAAAAACTAAAACTTTTTAAAATGGCAAGTGAAAGAGATAATTAAGAGATTAATATGTATATATTAATCTCTTAATTCTGGAAAATTTTAAAATATTACTAATATAAGAATTAAATATAGAGATAAATAGAGCAGTTTGAAAATATATAATTAAAATGAAAAAACATTTTAAACTAATTATTCTTTTGATCTGAATTGCTAGAGATGAAGTAATTGAGAAACAAAGTAATTAAGAGTATAGTAAACTCAGGAGTGATACTATTTTATTGCAGTTGAAATAGAAGCACAATCCGGAGTATGCTATGGAAGAATTGGCAACAACTTGCCATCCCCACAAGAAGTTGTGGCGCTCTACAATCAATTCAACATCCGCAGGATGAGAATCTATGATCCAAATCCACAAGTCCTCCAAGCTCTCAGAGGTTCCAACATTCAACTGTTACTAGACATCCCAAGTGACAACCTCCCAAACCTTGCTGCTAGCCAAGACAATGCCAACAAATGGGTGCAAGACAACGTCAGAAACTACGGCAATGTTAGATTCAGATACATTTCAGTGGGGAATGAAGTAAATCCTACAGAATCATTTGCACAGTTTTTGGTGCCTGCCATGCAAAACATTCAAAGAGCCATTTCTACAGCTGGCCTTACAGCAATCAAAGTTACCACTGCTATTAAGACTGATGCCTTGACAACGGATTCTTTCCCACCATCAAAGGGCTCCTTTAGGTCTGATTATAGAGGAGCCTTTCTTGATGGTGTCATCAAATTTCTAGTCAACAATAACTCTCCTTTATTGGTTAATGTTTACACTTATTTCAGTTACATTTACAATCAAAAAGACATTAGTCTTGACTATGCTCTATTAAGATCTAATTCAGTGGTCGTTAACGATGGTTCACTCGGTTATACTAACCTCTTTCATGCTATCGTGGATGCCGTTTACTCTGCATTGGAGAAAGCTGGAGGAGGGTCAGTCAACATAGTTGTGTCAGAGAGTGGATGGCCTTCTTCTGGTGGGATTGCAACTTCACTTGATAATGCAAGAACTTATAACACAAACTTGCTTCGAATTGTCAAGGGAGGAACTCCCAAAAGGCCTGGTAGACCCATTGAAACTTATTTGTTTGCCATGTTTGATGAAAATCAGAAGCAGCCTGACTATGAGAAGTTTTGGGGGCTCTTCCTTCCAAATAAACAACCCAAATACTCAATTAATTTCAATTAATAATTACAAGCACATAACTGTACTTATATCAAATTAAATAAGGGTTAATGATCTCAAATGAATCTTTCCCCCTTGAAATAGGCAGCCATGGAGTCTGTATGTACCCATCTGTGACCAAAGTTTGCTTTAAATAAAAGTTCTCTTATTAATCACTTTATATAGGCTAAATTTCACTTTTTATTTTGTTTTTTTTCAGTGTACTCTTCTAGTCACTTGGATATCTGTGATGAATAATATGTTATTTTAAGAAAATAACGTGATCATAATTCATTATTAATTTGCTGAGCAATACATGTAAAGCTAGTGTATGACGTGGAAAACCCTAGCTATGTTGAGGTACCATGTTTCATTTGTCTCTTAAGCAATATGAAGTTTGGGAATATATATAACCATGGTCAAAATGGGTTCGGAACCAGTGGTGGCTTCGGCATATCCTGAGTTCCGGTTGGGGCCAGCAAAAAATTAAAAAATAAATTTATTATACCAAATAAACGAATTCATCTACTTATAATGTAGTTTTTGTTAAATGTGTGATCACTAGTTGACTCATCGATTCACTTAAACTTTGTTTTTATTATTACGTGAATTTGATTTTTTATTTTATTTTTAAATTTTAAATTATTATATTACTTGTTTGATTTATATTTTATTATAATATGTTTTTAAGTTTATTAGTATTCTTTAATTAATATTTTATATTTTTAAAATAATAGTTAACATCTTATAAATGTAGATTTTTGTGTAGAATACCATTTAAATATTTCTGTTTTATTTTTAAATTCATAAAATTTAAAAATAATACTATCATAAGTTATTTAAATTTTAATATTTTAAAAATAATCAAAGTTTTTCTTCAAAAATATTTTTTTAATTTTCAGTGATTGTTGGACCGACCCGTTTACACCAACCTGTGGTGGGTTAGGTTTGACTCACTTTTTTAAGTATGAAAAACTGGTGAGTTAAGTTGGGTCAGTCCGTTTACTAAGTGGGTTAAGGTGAGTCGAGTTCAATAAGTCAGATTGACCTGTTTTGACAGTTGTATTAATTGTGGATTAATTAGTATCGTTTAATATCTTTTATCACAATTTAAAATGTGATTATTATTGTATTTTGTCATATCTATTTTGTTATTTGAACTGAGATTATAATGAGAATAATTATATGATGGTGAGATCAATACAAAAATAACTCAATTAAGAGATATGTCCCCTTGAGGTTATAAATTTGTCATCCATTAAGAAAATTTACACACTCTTTACAATGATAGTCAAAAGAACTTCACTAGAGGTCTTTCTACATAAAATTCATGGACATGAATGTTAATTCATTTTAACATTCATCCACTTTTAAATATAGAATATTGATTTATGACATGTTATAATTTATATTTATATATATATAGATACATTTTATAATTGTATCATAAACCTATTTTTTAATTTAAAAATTTTTCAATTGAGGGTTTTTTTTAATTCAATATTCTATCTGCGGAGAATTATTATTTGTGATTAAATTTCATCAAGCCTACCTATTATATGAATGAAAATCATAATTCTTCTTCTACGTTTTTTTTTTTTTTTGGTTCTTGTTCAATAAAGAATAATTTATTAAAGTTTTCATTCTGTTTCGTTAATTAAATTTTTGAATTTAAAAGAATTTCAAAGAAAGAAATTCGTTTGAAACGCAGCCTACGGAATGAGCTGAAACAATTTTGAGTCAGATGAACATTAATTAAGAGATTTCTTGTTAGATATTGCATTTTTTAAAGTAAAATATTGCATATTATAAGTTTTTATTGACATTAATTGTCGAAACATTGTATTCTGATAAATGAGGCGACATTATACTATTGTTACATTTTGTCCATCTTCGTTTGACAGCTAAGAAGTGTTATTTTCTGAGAGAGTTGCTACGATTTTGCTAGCTTCTTTTGTTTTTTCCTCTACTAGTCGGTGGGGCTTGTATGCTAGTAGAACCAAAAAATAAATTATTCTTTATTGATTAACCAATATACTCATAGAAAAATATTGGTTATCTTAAAATTTTTACCAACTAGTATAATAATCCATACAATATACATAACTATATTAAAATAATCAGTATTCAGTAAATATAAAATATATTTATATATAAAAATATTAATTTCCGTTGTTTTAAATTTAAATCATATTATAAATTTATATTATATTTTAGAGTAAATTATATAGTGCAGTGGCAGATCTATGACTATGAGTAGTTGGGGTAATTTATTTTAAAAAAATAAATCTAATAATAACTATCAATATATATTAATAAAATGAAAAAAATAAACTTTCAAATCAAATAAAAATAAAATAATTATAAATATATAAAAAATAATGTATTTAAACACATAAATAAAAAGTATAAATATAAAGATAAGATATACAATTATTTATCTTTACATAAAAATATGGAAAGGAATTTAAATATATAAAATTCGACAGTGTAAAATAAAAAAAAAATTAATATATGTACATGTGAATTTATTAAATCATGAAGGTGTATTTGTTCACCTCAAATATATGTAGGTCTGCCATGATATAGACTCCTGACGGTTTTTTTTATTAAACATACATTCCATTCATTTTCTACACCTTACTTTTTGTTCCTAAAAAGCTTTGATGTAGTATTATACATGTGGTTTAAGGGGGAGTCAAACTTCAGGAGGTATAATGTAATGAAAGTCCTGAAAAATTAATGTTGATTTATCTAAGGTAGATGGTGTAAAACAACACTAAGATTAAGAGACTTATGATTTAATTGGTTTTGTTTTTTTAGTTTTTTAAAAGAATTTTCAAAAATTGTTTTTAAAAATTTTTTTTTGAAAAAAAAAAATTGTTTGGTAATTATTATTTAAAAACTATTTTGAAGATATGAAAATGAAAAAACTTATTTATATTTACAAAAATATCATTAAAGAACAACAAAAAATAATATATTTTCATTGTATTTTGAGTTTTCAAAACAAAAATAAAAAACTAAAAAGTATAACTGCTTATAGTTTTTTTTATAGGCTAAAACTACTTATAGTTGTTCATGTTTTTTAAAACCAAAGATATTTTCAAAAACTGTTTTAAGAAAATAGTAACAAAATAAGTTTTTTAGTTTTTAAATACTAAAATATTGAAAACAATTTTATAAAATGACATTCAAACAAACACTTAAGGTTTAATTGATTTTGTTTTATTTTTTAGTTTTTTAAAATATTTTTCAAAAATAGCTTTCAAAAACTATTTTCTGGAAGAAGAGAAAAAAAACCTGTTTGGTAAGTGTTATTTAAAAACTGTTTTTAAAATATAAAAATAAAAAAAACATATTTATATTTATTGAAATATCATTAATGAAAAACAAAAAACAAGATGTTATCATTATATTTTAAGTTTTTAAAACAGCACTGAAAAGCAAAACTACTTAAGTTGTTCATGTTTTCTAGTTTTTAAAAACTAAAAAAGCAGAACTATTTTTTAAAACTATTTTAAAAAAACAGTAACCAAAAGAGTCTTTTAATTTTTAAAAAACTAAAATATTAAAAATAATTTCGTACAATTGATATTAAACAAATACTTATTTTTTATAAAAAGTTTCCAACAACTGAGGCACCATTACATTCCTTGATAATTTACTTTGTATTTTAATATGTAATCTTTGTTTAATTTTAAATTTCGATATTAATTAATAGACAAAGTTAATAACTCAACTTAATAATAAAAAATAATATTATAAAAATACCAAATACTATTAAGAATAAAATCAAGAACTTCAAAGATTATAAATATCAAAATATATATCCAAATAAAGAATTACTATTTGGATTTTTATCTCATTATTTAAAATGATGACATTTTATATATTTTGTATTACGATTTTATATATCCAAATATCCATATGACTTCACCATCGAAATATTATTTGCAGTATCTCCATTCTACACTTCAATATTTGAAGATGATGATCCTTGCAAAGAGTACCAAATTAACCTGAGACAGGTATAACAATTAAGCTAAAAAATTTACAAAACAAAACCTATTATATTCAACTGTCTCATGGGTCTTTAACCTTGCAAAAAAAGATTAAATGATCTACAAAGTAGCATCCTACTTGGTAAAAGTAAATGGGTTGGAAAACTAAGAAAATTGTTTTAGAAATACAAGTAAAATTTGAAAACATGTTAAAAGATCAATCTTTTCAAAGAAAATTATAGCAATATGGAAAACTGATTTCTAAAAAACTATAAAATTATTCAAAGTAATTTTTCAGATTTGGAAAAGTAAAAGCCACAGTTTTATCTTTAACCACATCCAGCTCTCCTTCCTCTTTCGCTATCACCTCTTAAGCTTCTTGTGTACCTTTCACTCTGACCCTAAACCCTAAACCTCTACCATTGCCGCTTCCACCACTTCTACTCTTTCGGTGTCTCCTATTCAGACCTTCACTATCATAGTCATCATCTCTCACATTTTTTCGTGCCTCTCATGCCACTTTGACCGACCTCTGCCACCTATTTGTTGTCACAACTACCATCTCTTATGTTCTTTTTATGCCTTCCACCATGACCTCTCCACTACTTCTTATACTTCTTCAGCACACCTTTTGCCTCAACTTTCACCACATTTTCACCTCTGCCACTATCGTCCTTCCTTCATTTTTCAAATTATGTAAAACACATTTTTCTAATTTTTATACTTTTCTAAAAAATATATATAAATTTAAAAACTCAATTATGGAAAATAAAATTTTGAAAACTCAATTATGTTTTCCAAATTTTGATACCTTTCTGAAAAAAATATAAAAATTTTAAAAACTGACTAGAAACTATTCAGGAAAACAAGAAAATTGAGAGTGCAACTAAAGAACCCTAAATAAATTTGAATGCATGACATCTTATCACTTCGCACCATTAACTATACCCTTTTTTCTCCACTTATTAAACCAGCTTATGACTTCCTAGTTCCTAAAGTTATTTTTGGATTAATGGAAATAGGTGATGAAATGCAGCAGTTAGATGGAATGGATAAAATAATTATCCATTTTTGTGTATATAAATTCGGAGGGAAGGGAATTCGGTGTTCACAATAAAAAAAATTTTTACAAATTTTAAAATTACTATTTTAACTTTATTTACAATGTGTATTAATATGTTTGATAATCAATAAAGGGATAATTATAGATCATACAAAAGAAAATAAAAAAGTATAATTTATTCGGCTCAATTATTTTTCTTAAAAATAGAATGATATTTTTATTCATTTTATTTTGCTTTATTACATTTTTCTATGTTTAATTTTCTATAAGTTAATTTCAATAATCACTTTATTTTAATTTTGATCTACTTTGAAGATAGCATTTTCGTACATTTGAAATTTTTTAATTGATTATTCAAATAAAAGAGCTAGATTTTAATTTGTTCTATATCATTAAAATGCAAAATAATATATTCTAATTAATAAGTGGGTTAAATAAGTTGGTTAAGGAACTTCATATATAAGTATTTGTAAATTTGTAACATATTCTAATTAATAATCAAAATAATAATTAATTAATTGATTATAAAATTAAATATCTGATTTAGTATTTAACAATTATTCGCTAACGTACTAATTAAGCATTAATTATATTTAATAAAATTAATTAATTTTATTTAATTGACTTAATTTTCGTAAAATATACTTTTTGAAGTCTTGGTTGTTTGGATTGTGGTCTTTAAAAGAAATCTGGAGGAGCCGCCGCAGACTAGTAGTCAATGCCGAACTGAATTAATGTGAGAGTTGGAGTGGATTCCTTTGAAAACCAAAGAAATTCGTTCCACAATTGTACTTATTTTTATATAACTTATTAAAAGAGGTGTGATTCCTTTGAAACCAAAGAAATTCGTTCCACAATTGTACTTATTTAATTAACCATGACCACCAATAATCACGGAAACATAGTACAAAAGAATGCAAGTATACACAATCAAATATGCGATATGAACAGGTGCTAATTTCTTTTCTAATGTGCATGTTGCCTCCATTATTGGGAATTCAAGCAGTTGAGAAGAATATTAATTGATTGTTTTGAACACTAGCGAGAAAGAACAGAGAAGCAGACATCAACAAATTGCTAGTGGCTGCAGTGCTTGAGCCTGCCCCGTAAGTTCTGCATGTGATTGTTGAAAAGTCTCATAAGCCAAGACAGGTCTTGTTTGTCTATATAAACCAACTAGTTTTGGAGCCTCATCAATTGCCATATCCCCACTCTACCACTATCACTTTTTCTTCATCACCTTTCTTTCTCCTTAATTATCATACATGGCTAAGTCCCATTCAACTCACAAAACTTCTTCCATCACTTCAACAATCTTCTTGTTTACCCTTCTAATCATCAATACACCCACAACAGGTCTCTCTCTTTTTCCTTCATTTTTCTCTTTGCATCATTCATATCAAACCATTATATGTTTTCTACTTTGCATTAATTAAGAAAAATTATTATATATATACATATAACATCGTACCATTACATCATTCATGATCCATCGTTTATAGGCACCCAACTTATAATTATTTAATTAGCATAAATGGCAAGATTAATTAATTATATCTTTAATATAAAAGACAAATTGCAAGATTAATTAATTATATTTGATATAGAAGATATGGTGGTCTAGGACCATCTACTCATTTTTTTATACTTGCATTTTATGTGTGTTAATTATCATTTATATTCCACTATTTAATATTTATATCTCTTACTATATATGTGAATTTTAAGAACTTTTTTGTCTAACAATTAATAAAAATGTTACTAAAAATCTTTAGTAACATTTGAAATATATCCATAAATTATTAGTAAATGTTACCAATATATTTTGTAATAATAATTTTATCAAATGTTGTATGTAGTTCATATCATTAAAGTCTAAAATGTTATTAATTAACAGGCTTTAATAACATGGGCTATAAGCTGCATTTGGCAAAAAGTTGATAGTAAAAACTTATTCGTATATAATTTATTTATAATTTAGTGACTTTTTTAAATGTTGTCAAAGAATTTTAACAAAAATTTTCTTAAGTTTAATAAAAAAAAGTGTTTGTATTGTGATTAACTTTTTTTTAAAAAAAAAACTATTTGAATATTTTTTTTTCTTTTGATCAAATTAGTTATTAGATCTTTTAATATTTTGTCTCATTTTGTTGCTTATCTCATTTTTTATTACTTTGGTTTATTCATCAGTTATAAAGGTATCGAAATAAAAACAAGACAAATGATGAAAGTATTATCTTTTTATGATTTTAATTGATATACATTATAAATATAAAAGATTTTTACACTGATATTTAATTATGACTTTTCTTTTATGTGACTTTTAAAATAGTAATAAGTAAATTCAACAAATTTACTATAAATGAAAAGCTGTGATTAAATAACAGGGTAAAAAAATTTTATATGACAGTCTACACTAATTAAACTTTTTTTCTTATTTCCTTTTACAAATTCTCTCATTATTCTAAATGCATGACTGGCAAATAGAGTTGAGCCCATGGAATGCTCATATAAAAAATATTTATATAATTAAAATCGGTATGATATGTTACCCATTAATTAAACGCGTCTAGGTTCACAGCTCAGACTATCCAAAGCCCATCACTAGGATAATTGACTCTTGTAGATAACATACAATACTTCCAACCAATCCTATCTGTTATAGTTGCTTAAGTTTTTTTTCTTTTTTCTCTTTTTTTGGAAGCATATAGTTGTATAGGTACTTTATTTAAATTTAACATACTAATTAATATTTTCAAGTATATACTAAAATTATATATATATATATATATATTTATTTATTTGTAACTATCCTTAAACAATACTTTTATTAAGGACTGATCAAATATATTATTTATAGGGTTTCTAATTGAAGAATTCTTCAAAACCTTAATATGACATAATTTAGATCAAATAACTTCTCATAAAAATTATATTTTCAATAAATATATGTTTAAATGAGTTGCAATTATCTTGTATTTTAATCCATGTAACTGTAAGATATTTATAAATAGAGAAAATTTTGCTAAATTATTGAGGTTTATATATATATATATTTTGAGAAAGCAAAAATTTATATAACATAAGAAGAGTAGTAGTTAAAACAGGAGAGAGAAAAATATTTGAAAAATTTTAATTATTAAAAAAAATTGATAAATAATAAATGATCGAATGTGTGATTGATCTCAATCATCAACCATTAATTTATATATATTACATACGTTAGAACTAGAAAAGAAAAATTTTTTAATTTTTTTTTTTCGAAATTTGTTTTTACTCTAATAAAAATTAGTTTTCTCAGTAAATATACAATAACTGATATTTACTCTCTTACTGTCATTGATCTTCTCATATTATATATATATGTTACTCTGTATGTATATGTATCACATTGTATTATATTGGGGATAGGAATCTTTATCTTGGAATGCACGTAGAACAGACAACTTAGCAAGTTGTAAGTGGACCTGAGACAACTCTTTTCTATTATGTTGGTCTTCCTGAAGTAAACTTAAAACATTTATATTTTATTCTTGAAATTTAAAAGATATTTGAATATTTTTTAATTAATTCATACAATTTCAATTAATGTTTTTATTATCACTAAAAAATTAATTTTATTTAAATTATACATAATATTAATAAAATATTAGTATAAATTTATTTATAAATTGTAATATTTTTTAAATATTAACCAAGATTTTTAGAAACATTTTTAGTACACGATGGGAAAATTTTTTTCTAAAATTCACATATTAATTTTTCATACTAAATAGTTTTGATATTAAAGTAAAGAATTTTGTTTTACATTAGTTTGTAAAAATACGATACGTATGTTAAAAGGATAGCCGACATATTTATTGAACTGAAATATGCATAATAAATTCGTAAATTAGGACATAGATACCAATTTACTATATGCATGAACAGGCATGTGTTTAGCAGAAACCCAGGTGGTAAACCTATACTTTTATAATAAAAGTATAGGTTTACTTCTTGGTCGTTTTATCCAGACTTCTTCAATTTTATTATTAATCCTTCTTTTAAGAACTGTGGAGACCAGGTCAAACAGTCTCAAGTTTTCCCCATATTAAAGAAAAAAAGTTTAGTATAATTAAACACCATACTACAAAATTCAGAGAAAAGGTAATCCTCAAATAGATTTTTGGTCTTTAAAAATATGTCTTTCATTTAATTTTCTGTATAAAGTTCATTTATTTTTTATCTTTATGTTTGACAGTACATTATGAGTTTTACGAACTAAAACGAAAATATAAAGTTAAACAAGAATCAATTTGAAAAGGCCTACATTATGAGGGATTAAAAACATTGATTGATTAAGAAAATTTATTCATTGTATTTCTATGGATAACAAATGAAGCGATTATTTACTCTACGATCATGTCATCTAATTGTGATGGAAGATGCAGATGCACAATCTGGAGTATGTTATGGAAGAGTTGGCAACAACTTGCCATCCTCTAAAGAAGTTGTGGCGCTCTACAATCAATTCAACATCCGCAGGATGAGAATCTATGGTCCAAGCCAAGAAGTCTTTGAAGCTCTAAGCGGTTCCAACATTGAACTGTTGCTAGACATCCCAAATCACGACCTTTCAAACCTTGCTGCTAGCCAAGGCAATGCAAACAAATGGGTTCAAGACAACGTCAGAAACTTTGGCAATGTGAGATTCAGATACATTTCAGTGGGAAATGAAGTAAATCCTACAGACTCATTTGCACAGTTTTTGGTGCCTGCTATGCAAAACATTCAAACTGCCATTTCTGCAGCAAGCCTTGCAAACCAAATCAAAGTTACCACTGCCATCAAGACTAGTGCCTTGGCAGAATCTTTCCCACCATCGAAGGGCTCCTTTAGCTCTGATTATAGAGGAGCATTTCTTGATGGTGTCATCAAATTTCTAGTCAACAACAACTCCCCATTATTGGTTAACGTTTACACTTATTTCAGTTACATTAACAACCAAAAAGATATTAGTCTTGACTATGCTCTATTAAGATCTAATTCGGTGGTCGTCAACGATGGTTCGCTCGGTTATCGTAACCTCTTTCATGCTACTGTGGATGCCGTTTACTCTGCATTGGAGAAAGCTGGAGGAGGGTCAATCAACATAGTTGTGTCAGAGAGTGGATGGCCTTCTTCTGGTGGGACTGCAACTTCACTTGATAATGCAAGAACTCATAACACAAACTTGGTTCGAATTGTCAAGGAAGGAACTCCAAAAAGGCCTGGTAGACCCATTGAAACTTATTTGTTTGCCATGTTTGACGAAAATCAAAAGCAGCCTCAGTTTGAGAAGTTTTGGGGGCTCTTCCTTCCAAATAAACAACCCAAATACTCAATCAATTTAAATTAATTAGTAGAAGCATAATTAAGTGAGAAATAAATCAAATAATTATGCATGATTCCCAATGGAACTTTCATAATTGTCCTAAAAAAGGTAGGTGTACTATGGAGCTTCATCTGCATTCTTGGAGTGTATATGTACTCGTTTACGAGCAAATTAAGTTAGTTTTAAATAAAAGTTGTCTTATTAATATTTCAGTGTTTAATCGATAATCTCTTCTTTTGAAATTGGGATCTTCTCCAGTTTAATTAACTGTTTGCAGCTCTTTTCCATCTATGTCTAGACTCCCATATGCTTCTAACAGTTAATATTATAAGTTCCAATTGTATAATCATATATGTATTCATATTATAATCGGTCACCTACAAATGAAAAAAGAGTGATTTTTTTCATTATATATGTAAATGCATTAGAATGAAAAATTGAATAAAAAAGTCAAGATTCTAACTCAACTGAGATATTGTGAAAGATGAGTGAGTACTTGTAAATGATACTCTCAGGTTTAAGTCAGTAAGATTAGTTGGATTCTTTTTAGTAAGGTATTTTGAGCAGGCTTGTAATGCTTGCTTGAATTATAGGTGACGCAAAGTGTCTCACTTGAGAATAAGCAGATTTGTGAAATATGTTGAATATAAAATAAAGAACATTGTATTTTTAATGTGTGAAAGATTTATTATAATTCATATACTATGTTGAAATTTGGTGAAGGTATTTATCCGTAATAACTAAAATTAAAATATATTATATATTACATATAGACTATTTGTAACTGTTGACTTCAACTATTATGAATCACCTAATTCATAAGTGTTTTAACACTGTCTCCGGATCACTTGATCCATACAAGCAAAATTTAACAACCATAAACCAATTTATCAATAGTTCAATCCAAAACGGATCATTTGATATTTTGATTGGTAGATGTATCTCACTACAGACAAGGTGATGTATATAACAAACTAAAATGCTAAAACGGATTAATTGATATGTAGAGTAACTTATTTCTCTAGATCAACTAATCTAAATTTCAACTACCCAACAATCAACAACTAAAACAACGTATTCACTTCACAAAGAAAACTTACTTGATTGGGAGATAAACTAAAGCATGTTGGTGTTGGAGTGGAGGAGAGGAGAATCGAGGGCAACAAGACGGAGGGGAGAGAGTTGGGAAGAAAGAAAAGGGAGAGTGGGTTAAATGAGATAATGGGCAATTTAAGAATTTTGAAAATTTATTTAAATGAGTAGGTGACAAAAGAAAAGAAATAGGTCGGAAAAGAAAATGTAAGTAGTGATTTATATCTAGCCCGCTAGGACACAAGAAGGAAATCACGCAACGAAAATATGTTGGGCTGGGTGTTCACGTAGTAAGGAATCTAAATGTGTTTTTTATGGGAAAGCTTACATGGGGCATCCGAAACAATGATTAGAAGTAGACATGGTAAAATAATTCGTGGTCACGGGTATCCGCAGATTAAATATGTGAAAATATTTGTATGCATAATTTAAAGGGGTATCTGCTTTATGTTGGTACGAATTTTTTTATACACATTTCTTAATAGACACGGATACAAGTATTATAGTATTGTCAGTACCTGCTAAATTAAAATACTACATATATGTAATTTAAAGAAGATAATATTTTTGTTAAATAAATCAAGTTAAAAATATTAGTTGTCTAATTTTATTGTTATCAATGTTAATTTTTTTATAAAAAAGAATAATTCATAGAATTATTTTTTATAAAAATATCGATAATATAAAATGAATATTCTATTTATATTAAATATTTTATATATATATATATATATTAATCTATTTTTAAATCTAATTAATCTTTTAGAAACTTATTAACATAATTTTTTTAAATTTTTTTAACAATAAATTATTTGTTTGATTAAACTTTAGGTAACCGATAGGTTTTAAGTTATTTGTTTGATTAAATTATTTGTTTTATTTTTAATATCGATAATTAAATAATATTTTTAAAAAATATTCATAGATACCCATGGGTATTAAAAGAACCCACAGATATTTTTATAACAGGTAACCGACATGTTTTAAGCAGATAGCAGATATAGATGTTTTATAATGGAACGAGTAAGCAGTACCCATACCCGCCTCGACTCGTTATTACTCTTACAGGTGCACGAGAAAGAAAAATATTTTTTTTGAAAGGCAAAAGATAATATATAATATTCATATGACTAAAACAAAGGGTTTCAACAACTTGTACACAAATCTCAAGAAAACAGCAAATATAACGAGACATCTGTTAGTGAGCCTCAACAGAAGAAACCAAAACACCATCTCTAGTCCACAATCCCCCCACTAGGTGCCCACTTAAAACCCCCACTACATATCTAGCATACATATCAAAGGGTTACTACATCAATCAGAAAAGTCGTAACCCCTTTAAAATCAAAAGAATATAACAACCATTTTCACGACATAATTTTGATCGGCATCAAGATATCCAAGGACTCCAAAGTTTTAGCATTAAAGACTATGAAGTTCTTAGATATCTAGATACACCAAAAAACAACATTCCAGAATAAGAATCTACATTTAGATCTATATTTGCCTACCCCCCACGATGTAGACAATAAAGCCAATTGAGACAAATCAGTAGGAAGAGGTGAAGAGATGTCAATCCAATTCAACACCTTATACCACAATGTCCAAGAAACCAGGCATAACACAAACATGACCACGCAGCTGAGAATCCATCGCTCTCCGCACCAAATTATCAATCATTGGAAGCCTGTTAAGAAGTAGCTTCCACGAGCTTGTTAAGAAGTAGCCTCCACGAGAATGCTAGGACTTTGGATGGTAACTTTTCTTTCCACAGTCGCTTAATAATATAGGAGTCCAATGATACCCCACTCCCATTAGGAGGACCAATGCACATGGCCCAATAAGCTTCAAATACTGAGAATTTTCCATTTCCACTTGACATCCAAACCCATGAATCCGAAGTATCAACCTGTAGCGTCACTTCCATCAACATCCCTTCCAATGATAAAAGGGTCTCTTCCCCCCACGCAAAAAGATTCTGCTGCCATAACCACTACCACTCCGAATGTATTGGCCCAGGAACCATTTTATCACCTACTCTGACATCTTTGTCCATCGCTAAGTTGTACAATCTACGGTATAGTACTGCTAATGGGCCTCCTCCTACCCAATTATGCTTTCCAGAACCACGTGTCTGTTCCATGACCTAGCTTCCTTCTAATTTTATTCAAGAACCAACCTAGGCATTGTGCCTTTGGTCCATCAATAGACCAAATGTCCCTTCACTATAAAGATGATTTGGCGTAAGATAAAGGATGATCAGGGTAATCTTGAACCTCACCATATCTACTCCTGAGTAAGTTACCCTACAATGCATTTTCATCATTTAAGATTCTCTACCTCCACTTAGCAAGCAAACTCAGATTAAACTTCGATAAATATTTAACCCCCAAACCCCCTTCCACCTTTGTAGAACATACTTTCTCCCAACTTACCCAAACAATTTTTAATTCCTCGACATTTCCCCCCTATAAGAATTTAAGTTGCATCCTTAATAGAGAATTCAACACCTTCTTAGGGGTTTTATAAAAAGAGAAATAATACAGCAGCACACTAAACAAAATTGAGTTCAACATCACCTATCTTCCAACAAAAGACATATTCTTCACCTTCTATAGTAAGAGTCTCTTTTCAAATTATCCAACCTCCGGTCTCCATACCCTCTACCCTAGGGTTAATACCAACCAGAACACCCAAAAATTTGAAGGGTGGTGAGCTAACATAGCAATTCAGAAGACAACTCGCTGAGTAAAATCTTACCTTACATTAAGACTATAGAATTAACTTTTGTATAAGTTTATCTTCAATTCAGAAGACATCTCGAAACTTCTCAGAATGGTCTTAAACTACCCTACGTGAAAGCAAAATATAACTACCAAGTAGAGATTGAAGTGGGTGACATATGTTGATTCATTCTTGTTCCTTGTTTTGGAGCTCAGTTAAACATTATTCTAGGCTTTGAGAGATTTATTGATCGTTTAAACTAATAAAGGAACTCTACTGTGTTGCAGTTCTGGTTTGACAAATGGTTGGATGCCTCGAATTGAACTCTAGATCTGTGTATGAGGACTGTGGACACCCTTGAGCTATCATCACCATAATGTCACAAATTAATTAAAGGGAAATTGATTACTTTTAAAACAAAGTGTACGTTTACAATTTGCTGCGGCTATAGATAAACTTGGAGGAACAATTATAGGATAAGTACCAGACAATAATCTGCTATACACGTACTTTGGCAGTGATGTGACACCAAAACCATACCTTGTCTAATAAGGAATGAAAGAACACGAGAATTAAATTCCTACTCTATGTTTGAATAGCGAAAAAATTATAAAACGAATACTAATATATATTTCGTAAAATTTATTATTTTATTCTCTTCATTTAAAATTTTCATTTCTCTCTGGTAAACACTACAATAGTTAAATGGTGACTCAGACTTCTCTTCAGTATTAAAATTTTTCGGTAGAAAAAAGAAAGACTCATCAATATGTAAAATTCATTAGCACTCGTGATTTCACATGACCCATAAATCTGAAAAATTGTAATCCCTGGAATGGATTTTTCTCTCCAAATGACACGATATCCTCAAAACCTAACTTGTGTTGTGATGCCCAAAGACTAAACTTCCACCTCTTGAGACGGTACGTGTCCAGTATTTTAGTTTCTGAGATTTTTAAAATCTTTTATTCAACTCCGAATTTGTAAAATAATATTTGTTTTAGTTTAGAATCTAGACATATATCTTTTTCAATGTAGATTTGGAATCTTTTTATATATTTTTTATTTTTGTCCTAATATTAACGAGGTGTATTTCTATATTTAAAATATTTTTATTACTTTTAATTTCTTATTTTCCTCATCTTTAATTGCCTAGTGAATACTGAATAGTAAAAAATATCCAAAACAATAATTCTGAACAGGTAATGCCACTGTCGTTAATGTATATTACTTTGTTGCTTTCTCTATCCCATTATAGTTGCCGTCCTTATTTTTAATATAAATAAAATTAATTTTACGTAATCAATCTTATTATCGTTAATTTAGATTTTATTATTTATCATCGATATGATAAAGGATATAAGTAATAATAGCAATAATTAATAATGTATTAAAAATTAAAATGGAATTTGTTTTAAGATTTATTATTATTATTATTATAATACAGAAGAGGTATTTATTAAACTTGGAAATATGATTTAATATTGGAACTGTTATTGTAAAAAATAATAAATTTTGAAAATTAATTTTATAAAAGAACCAACACAAATTTACCGACAAAAAAGCTAGAAAGCCAGAGAGAGTAACAAGTTTGTTAAAACAAAAGTATTATCAAGTATAGTGCTTACAACACTGATTAAACGAATAAAAGAAGGTTTTCATTAAGAATAATGTGTAATTAAAGATTATAGCTGAACGTAATTTTAAATATTTTAATAAACAAAATTATCCAATAATATTTTTCTTAAAGCATTATTTGATTTAAAGGATAAAAATAAAGTAGAGGAAAATAAATAATTATAAAAAATACAATAAGATTCAGTAGTTTAAAGTTTAGGGTTTAGTTGGCAAACGAAAGAAGCAGTGTATGTATGTGTTCTGGCTGGCTGGGGTTTGGAGTATCTGGATTACTAGAAACCAGATTGTTTTTTATGGAATACCAGGGAACTCAGTCGACATAGTTATGTCCATAAAGGTAATATCGTGACAATGACTATCATATTCCTTTGGTTTTAATAGGGGGTGCAGGTTTTCGAATTGGTATGCAAACCCCAGATTATGCTCGTTAAATATGACATAGGTGGATAGTTGTGATATGCTCCAATAGGATATGGAGGAGTACATAATCTTGTTTGTATCCTAAGAAACAATTTGTTTCTTTAATGAATATATGCTTAGCTTTTAAAAAAAAAAGTTTAAAGTTATTTGGTTTACAAATTCTCTTAAACCAAACAAGTTTGGCTTATTTGTGATTCCTCTCCTATATTTGTATTTCGGATTCCAAATGTATTGAATGCATTCAAAGACTCTAGGTCCAGACTCTTTAAGTGACATGATAAATTAAACTGTTTATTCCAAGCATAGCACATGAAAATCTGCTACGTGTCAAGCCATTTACATATTTAAACCGCAAGCTAGTTATTACACAATCAACTCTCTCTGTCTCAGACACCCATCTTAGTGCCACCATCACTCCTTCACTGCCTCACAAATTGCATTATACATATACATTACCATGCATTGCCTTTTACACTTTAATTCTTTTTTATTTAACCACTTTCTATCTTCTGCACCTTTGCAGGTTCCATCAATCTTATCAATTCTTCAATTTCAACCCATTTAATTACCCATAACATTTTCGAACCAGCAACTATTTCTTTCTTATTTATTTTATACAACTTTAATGGATTTTTATTCAAGTATTATTTTATTTCCCAGCTGTTGTCGTTTTTATATACTTTTTACATAATTAAAGTGAATTAGTCTTTAATCATTTTTTAATGTAAATTAATTCTAAAGAGGAGGAAACACAAATCATTTAAATGACGCTTTAAGACCAATTCACTTATATCAAATTAATGCCAATTTTAACTTTTAAAGATTAAAATAATATTTGTTTTTTTCTTTTCACCCATAAACATTATAGTAATAATTAATATGAAAAAGACTTACGCATGTTTAATTACATCTCTTGTTAAATGGTAAGTTTGTTGGTTTAATAAATTATTATAAACAAGAGTTGTAATTGAACGATTGTAAAACTCTTTTTCATATTGTTAGTATATATTTATTAAACTTATTATTAATTATTTTTTACTATTTTAGGAAATAATTAATAAAATAAATAAGAAAAAAAATACTTTTTTATTTGTATCTAATATCTATATATTTATATATTTCTTTTGAACTCATATAGAAAGAAAAAATTGTTCAATTTTATATTAGACTTAAATATAAGTAAATCCTATTTATGTCTGATTCAATGTTATTATTTTTTAAAAGACTCTTCATTTAATTATAATTATGATTTTATTTTGTTCATAATATCAAGTTCATGTTTTAAAAATATTTTTATTTTATATTTGAGAGTTGAGATTAATAAAATTAAATAACAATAATTAATTTTCTTAATATATGTGGATTTAATTATTTTTATTTATATATGATTTTGAAGAAAGTAACACGGATAATGCACCTTTACTCAATAGTTTTCTTAGGCTCTTGTATTCTTTCTCAACTGCATTGGTGTACTTTATCATGTCTTTTAACAATATCTGAAAAAATAATGTTGACCGGTATAAATTAGCTCATATAAATTTTACTAAAGAATTATTATATTTGTATGTCAAAAAGTTATTCAATTTTGTTTAATTATTTCTTTGTAAATTTAATTGCATGTTATAATAAGGATGAAAGCAACTATTAGTTTGGAGCTTATTATTTAAAAAATAAGAAATAAGGAATTTTTTTTTCTGCTGGAGTTTTCAAATTCCCCACGTGATGAAAGGGGAAAAAAACTCGAAACTTTCCATTAGAAAAATGATGGATTTGTTGGATGTTGACCGATAATTTACTCATGAGTTTGATTGCGTTATGGAATATGTACTCACTGTTTGACTTGACACAAGTCTGCTGTCCACGAAAGTCAAAAATCAAAATTCGGAGAATCTTGCTTATGTGGAAACTGGAAAGTTTGATAAACATTAAAGTTAGAGAAAATATATATGATTGTTTATATTTATAAAATTTTCTTTTAAATCAACTGTTGATATTTTTATTTATAGCAATGTTTATTATCTTAATTAATCCAGTCACACTTTAAATATTATTATATTTTTAAACTAAACCACTCATCATTGCCCTTTCTTTGCGTTCTCATGATGCATTACATACTATCCAAAGTAACCAGGGAAAGTAGTAATATTTTTAAATAATTACTATTATGTCAAAAAATAGATAATAAATCCTTGCAAATATGTTCTTGCATACCACTTAATAAGTCTTAAATTTATTATTATTTTTTATTCTCTTTATGTCATTATAACCGCCGTGACTTTTGTGTGTGCATATATATATATATATATATATATATATATATATATATATATATATATATATATATAATATAAATTGTAACATGTTTATTATTAATAATAAGATAAAAATAATATTTTTTTTGCATGGTATCTAGAGTGGTTGTTCCTCCTCTATTTCCTTTTTTTTTTCTGTCAAATTATAGCAAAAAATAAATCTGTTGGCACTATCACTTCCTCTTATGTGATTGTTGACTCTAAGATGGAACTTAAGTCTAATTCAATCAATGATTAAGTGTAGCCTTTAGGATAAAATTTAGCTCTCTTGTGCTAAATGAATTCAATTATCTTTCATGTGGTCAAGAGTCATAACTCTTGATCTTGGTGTAAGATCTAAATTAAGTTTCATTGATGAGGAAGTTTCTCCTCCAAATGAGAAGTCTTCTTATTATGAAGTATGACTATCCAAAGACCAATTGATGCGATCATGAATTCTTAATTCTATGAGCCTAACCTTGTTGAGATATTAAATTATTCAAATTTTGATGAACAATTCTGGATTGTTGTCCATGATATGTATAGTTATTAGAATAACTCTAGTTGCATCTTTGATCTTCAACAAGATATAACAAGTTTGCAACAATTTGGTAAACCTTTTGTTCAATTACTTAGAATTTTAAAAGGAATGTGGAATAAACTTGAGGTGTATCGTCCACACATTACCAATGCTTGTACTTCATAAACGAGTTGAAGAAGACAAGATTTTTCAGTTGCTATCAAGTCTTGGTTCTATATATGAAGATCTCTATAGTCATATCCTTATGTCTCTTAATCTTCCATCATTATCTTGTGTTTGCTCTACGATTCAAAGAGAAGTAAGAAATAAAATCGTGAATACAAAACACAAGTCTTCACTATCTAACATTCATGCTTATGTTGCCAATTAGGGGTGTTTGCAATGCAGTTTAAAGCAATTTTGGATCTAAAATTAGTCCAAACCAAACAAAAAATAAGTGCAATGTGATTTAGTTTGGTTTAGATTAATTATAAAATTCAAACTAAATCAAACTAAAGTATAAACAATCAATTCATATAAATATTACATGTTATTTGTTATCAAATTGTATCCAGTGATATTAAATCAGATAGTCTTCCTAAAATATATTTTCACCAACAATACATATTAATTAAAATCCTAATTAAAGATTAAGTTCAAATCATACATACATAGAAAGTAATGAGTAATTGCCTTTGTCTTCTTGCAAATTTGCTAAAATAACTAAGGATGAATGGTTTGATTTGGTGTAGTTTCAACATGTCAAACTGCAAATAAATTAAATCACGTGATTTGAAAATTAGAAAAACCAAAATATCCCCAAAATTAAATCAATTTATTGTGGTTTTCAGTTTTTTCGAATCAATTTTGATTTTCAATTTTGTTTGGTTCGATTTTGAACACAGTTACTATGATTCACAAACCAAAAGAGGAAAACTCTTATAAAGGAAAGTGACCAGATTTGAAGTGTCAACATTTTTATCACCTATAACGTTTCATGGAACGATCTTAGATTCTTCATCCAGAATTAAAATTGAAGTTTGAAGGACAAAATATTTTCAAAACACAAAACTTATGTTACTAAGATATGATAAATTATAATTCTAATCCAATTTCTCTTATTAATGAATTTGTTGCATACCTTCAACAAAAGGAGATAATGGAGTTTTAAATTCTGAAAATTCAAACAACATAGCATAACAACATCACCTGGTAGTTTGCTAGCTTCTTGGGAAAACTCTGAGCATCCTCCTCAAGAAAGCACTAAAGGTATGCCAATTACACTTTCAAATTCTATAAAATTTATTACTATGAATGATTTGTGGATTGTTGATTTTGGATTCACTCATCGTATGAAAAATGAGTTAACTAATTTTTTAGATTTTCAAAAAAATTCTACTCCATCGCATGTTTCCATTGTCAATGGATATGATATTCTTATTATTGGAAAGGAAACTTAAGTTATTTTCTAATTAAGTAGTTTTGTATGTTCTCTTCTTTCCTATTCAACTACTCTCAATTCATAAACTCACTCAATATCTAAATTGTCATCTATTTTTCTTCCTAACATGCATGGTGTTTTCTTTAGGACCTTATCACAAAAAGATGATAGGTGAAGGATTTTTCTTTCAAGGACTATCTCAAGAAATTTTCTAAACAATAAAGTCCTCTGACTCTACCTTATCTTCTTCCTTGATAATAGATTATACTCTCTGGCATCAACATTTGGCACATCCATCAAACAACGTTCTCGCAAAAATTATTTCCTTATTTAAGTCATGAATGCAAATTTTGCCATACTTGTCTTTTTTTCTAAATCAACTAAACTACCTTTTATTTTATCTTTATCTAAAAGTAATAAAACGTTTGAATTTGTGCACTCTGATACATGGAGACCTACCATTGAATCAGTTTATGGTTATATATATTTAATTACTTTTATTGATGATTCTCCCGTGTTACTTGTGTGTACCTATTGAAATCTAAATGTGAGGTTTTAGATATTTTCAAGGTTTTCCATATATTTTTCCTAAATCAATTATCTAGCAAAATTGAAATCCTCCGTTTTGATAATGACTCATAATACATGTCTACAAATATTACACAATACTTAAATTCTCATGATATATTGTACTAAACTAGTTGTGTTGGTACACCTCAACAAAATGGAGTAGGTGAACATAAAAATCAAGACCTATTAGAAACAAAAACTCATGCTTTTATGATACAAATGCATGTTTCCAAAATGCTTTTGGTCTCAAGAGGTGTTAACATCTATTTATATAATTAATTATTGCCAAGTTGGGTGGTGTCTTTTAAATCTCCTCTTGAAAGTTTGTGGAGAAACTTATTGATCTACATATATTTATATAATTAATTATTGCCAAGTTGGGTGTTGTCTTTTAAATCTCTTATTGAAAGTTTGTGGAGAAACTTATTTGATCTACTCCCTTTTATGATAAATTTGATTTATGATTTGTTACAATAGATATATCCATGGAATTTACCTATAGATAAGTCTACAGATAATTATATATGCAATTTATCTATGGAAAATCCATAGATAAATTATCCATGGATGTATCCTTAATAGAGCTGTCAAAATGGACTTGGCCCGTTGGGTCAGTCCACAGGCCTACAAAAGGGGTCAGACTAGATTCTATAAAAAAGGCCCAAATACAAATGAGTTTTTTGGCCTGGTCCATTTGGCCCAACTATGTAAATGGACTTGGGTTGGCCGACCCAAATACGAATACATAAATTTTTAAACTAGATATTAATAATATATATTATATTTGTTAAAAATATATTAAATAAAAAATATATACATAAAAGTATGTTTGATGTGAAGTCAATTTATGTATATTGTTAATATATATATAAAAGTACATTTGATGTTATTTAATAATATATTTTTAACAAATGAATGTCATGTTATTCTAAAATGTATATTAAATTAAAATATATATATATATATATATATAAATATATTTTGATGTTATTTTAGACTTATTTATTATGTGTTTTGGATTAATTTAGTATGTTGTTTTGAATTGGCTTGAGCTTGTACTATAAAATAAGTTTTTTTTATAAAAATTTAAACTTTATTTTTTTAAAAAAATGCTCGTTTAGGCTCGGTGGCCCAATATAGGACCAAGCTGGACTTAGAAATATATAGCCTAAATTAAATATGGGTCAACTTGACCTACCCATTTGTTGTAAAAGCTTGACAGACTAGGTCGGACTGAGCCGTCTGAATTGTCAACTCTAATCCTTAGAAATTTATCTATGAAAAATAAACAAATAATTACTGACAGACATCAGGAATTCATCTATAATGATTACCAACAGGTATGTTATCTACGAATTTTTGTTCGTAGATAATCTGTTGGTAAAATCAAATTACCTACGAATTTAAGATGTTATCTATGGATTGTGTGTGTAGATAAATGATGTTTTTCTTGTAGAAATAAGGGATCAACTTATTTCAAAAGTAAGTATAAGATACTTACTATTGATCATCATCATTTGTGTGTGTATATATGTGTATATATATATACACACACACAAACACACATGAATATTTTAAAAAAAAGGTGTACTAAACAATTTTAGGTAAGTGGGTTGAATACATGTACTTAAGTGTTGTCAAAATTTTGATCATTTGTTAGATTTTTACAAATAAAAATATTGTAACACACATAGAAACCACAAAATGATATTGGTAATCTAAAAAAGGCATAAAAATTTAAAATATATATACCTAAAAAAATAAGTCACTTATTTTTTAAGAGGTTTTATATAAGCAATGTTTAGTCTAACTTTTCATTTTTAGTTTTGTTTCTGATATATTAGTCTTATTCAAATCAAATACATTGTGTTTAATGTACTGCATATATGGGGGTTGTAGAAATATTTTCTGAAATGGTTGAATTTTTTTTATGTATCATTTGAGCTTGTGCTCTAATATGTTAGAATATGATTCTTCAAACTAAAATAAAAAGGTATATGCAAAGGATACTAAAGGATACTTCATCACTCAAGTCAAAAAAAGTCATGGTCTCGAATAATAATGATACAATAAAAATGCTATTTGAAGAATGGAAAAATAATAATAATAATCATAATCAAAGTATTTAATTATTCTCTATTTATAGGTGTGGAAATAAGTTAATTATTCCTTTTTAATTATGGTTAAGATAATCTTAAATTAATTTTAATTAGGTTAAAATTATCTTTAACCTTATCTAATTTTAATTAGGTTAAGATTATTTTTAACCTTGTCTGATGTGTCAAAATTTACCAAGTTAATCTAGCCAAGATGTTGCTAAAGTATTTATGTCAAGATGTCACTAAAATGTCCTTTATCAAAATGTCACCAAAGTGTTTATTGTTATGGTATTGTCGAAACCTTAAATGGTTTCTACTACTTAGCATATAATTTTATCTTTTACGAGAGCTACCAAAAGGTTTACCCTTTTTGTTTAATGTCTTTTATGTGATCTTTATCTAATCCGAAATGTATCTAGAGAATTTATTTAGTATATTTAGTAAATAATATTTATAGTATATGTCAAAAGAATTGTTTAAGTAGGTTGCAATTATTTCAAACCTTCAATACTTAATTAAAATTATTTACCAATTTATTTATTAAATCTGAATAGATTTCATTTAGTTTTAGAATTAAAGATATTAAAAAAAGAGGTAAAAAATTTTATAATATTTTCTATCCCAAAATAAATGTCATCCTTAACTATTTTACACATATGAAGAAAAACTAATAAATAAGAAAATAGTACTTCCTTTTATAAGACCCAAGATAAAAATAGTGTTGACCTTTTTTTAAGACTTAATTCATGATGTATTTCGCATTAATTATCTTTACACTTAAATATCTTTAATTAAATGAAAGGTTATAGTGACAAATAATTAAGAAAGAGAGAAAAATAAGTATTAAATATGGAGTTTAACATCTATGTATCGTAAGTGTAAAAGAGTTTTATACTGACAATTAATCACAATTCTTCATTTATATGACTTTTAAATTATTAATTGGTAAAATTAATAACTTTTAAATTTTTACACTTGCAATGTATAAATGTTTTTCTCTTAAAGATATTGGTAGTTTTGGTGAAAAGACTATATTTAGGACATATATTATTATCAATTAAGCCAACCACTTTTCTCAATCTTGGTGAATTAGGTAATTGGGTCTTGTAAGGGCATATTTGTTGGGAGTTGCTTAAAGAGCAATTCATCTAAGCATATTAAAGATATTTTAACATGAAAACTATTATTTTAATATGGATCACATAAGATGGGTTGCTTAAAAATGGATAAGAGTTGCTTATATATAAGACTCATTTTAAGCAACTCTAACTCATTTGTAAGCAACCTATCTTGTAAGAACCACATTAAAATAATAGCTTTTATAGTAAGCAACTTCTACTAAAAATATTCTAAATGGATCAAAATGAAGTATTAATTGAAAAATTAAAGTGGTATTTATTAGGAAGATCAGTAAAAACATGTAATTAATATTGTATTAAAAATTAACAATGAACCTTATTTTGAGATTTTTTTTTCTCTTAGAAGATCCTTATTTTAGAATGAAAAATAGTATAAAATAAGAAAAAAAAATACATCTAGAGTAAGGTCACTTTAAACATTTCATTTGTTTATTTTTTATTTGTTAATATTAAATCATACAGTCTTTGTTTTAAAACTTTAATTGTTTAACATTTTTGTTTTATTTTAAAATTACAGTTGTTTTACAAATTTCAACACTAATTTTTATAATTTTCCAATTATATCCTTATTAATTTATATTTACTAATGTATCAAATTTAATAAACACTTAAATCAATGAGTAGTGCCTATCAATAACACAAAATCTATCAAATAAGTGTATTTTAGTATACAAATTTATATTAATGCTTTCTTGATGAATATGTGTTAACGTTATTTCATAGTTTCAAACAAATAGAATATTAATTAGAAAATCATTTAAGAATGTTAGTTTTAAAGGTGTATTTTGTTGTTAGAAATCAGGATAAGGACAGTGGGTTGTAATAATGTATTTGATGTCTTCCAATTCATAAATCTTTTTTATTGATTATTAAGCTTTTAATTATTTCTTAATTTTCATTTTATAATATTTTTTATTTAATTTTTTTATGTTAAGGAGGGGAATGAATCCCAAAGATTACACGTGAGTAGCACGAGGAGTAGCAATCCTTGCCATATCCTTCACAAAAAATAAAGCACTCTCTAGAGCAGTTGTGACAAGACTATGCATACCCTAATTGAACTCATGGCCTAAACTGGCTAAAAAGTGTACAATATTATTCATTTTCCTAAACACATGACAAACTTTGACCTCTCAGTCCTTCTACAACCATTCTTGGATGATCTTCACTAGTTTCCTATATGCGTGATTTTGACTAACATTGTTGGTTATAAATTGTACAACTACTTTGGAATCACACTCCAATATTAGCTTGTTAGACCTATATCCTAAGCATATTACAAAGCTGAAAGATACCTCATAACTCACTTGAGATTACATCCGAGGAGCCTAAATTCCTTATGAAGTCACCCAACCAGTTCCTCTTGTCATTCCAAAAGACTCCAACACAAGAAGCTTGTAAACTCCGTAACCTAACAAAGCCATCAGTGTTAACTTTGATCAAACCAAGGGTAGGGTTTTCCATGTAAGGTTACACAGACAGTGTGTCTTCTCATCAGCCTATTGTTGTGCGTGATTAGCAAATAATCTTACCAATGTCCATATATTAACCTCCACCATAACCGCTTGGGTGTTAAAGTGTATCGAACCAAACACATGAGGTTTCGGTGTTTCTAGATTCCATAAATGGTAACAACAGACATTGACCCCATGTGCATTAATTCCCCTTCTCATTTCAATGGAAAAGTTGGCTCCTAACTGTCCCCTTACCTCATTAATGAAAAATGATTGGTTCAAATGCTTTGTTAAGCACAACCAAATCGATTTCACTTTTGGGGAATCCTAAAACAAGTGCAGTCTCGTCTCGATGTCATTGTTACATAGCAGGCATGTAAGGTCCATTGTTATTCCCTTAAACGCCTTAAAGACATTCGTAAAGAGGCCACCAAGCATGACTTTCCACATCAAGCACTAATGACGAGGCTGAATAAACAGTTTTGAAACATGCTTCCAAGGATATGAGCTCATGTGTAGCTACTCTATGCCACTATGATGTAATTCGTATAAGTGGAAAAAGTGTCATCAATAGTTAAATCCACAATGAACCTATCTGGTCCCATATTCTAGCAATGAGGAAGCATCCCACAAATCTCCTCCAATACCCAAGATGGTAGTAAGTGACGCACTATATCTAGAGACCAATCCTCTTGCTAGTTAGCGTAGTTAATAATCTTGCAATGCACATGGATGTCAGGAACGCCCCATTAGTGTACTCCATTAAAATAATACCTAGCGGAAGCCATTTGTCCTTCTAGAAGTTTATGGTACACCCATCTTCGATAAGCCATCTTTCTCCATGTAAGTTATTATCCCACGTGGAGCTAATACCATACCAAACTTATAAGACATGAGCTCCTTTTCTAATAATGGGGATAGTCTCCTCGGTGCACATATACTTGCTTTGTAGCACTTTTACCCATAAGGCATCAAGGTTAGTAATTAAGTCCCAACCAAGTTTCATCATGAGCTCCCTGTTAAAGGCATATACATTGCGAAATCCCATGCCTTCCACATTCTTTGGCATACGCATTTTGGACCAAGTTATAGAGTGACACACCTGATGACCATTGGCGACACCCCAAGAAAATCTATAATCCATGGCTTACAACTTTTAACAAATTTGTTTAGGGAGAAGGACAATCTGCATTGTGTATGTTTAGCTAAGTTACAACAACTAGTAAAGGAAAGGGTGTTTGTTTTCCATGTGTTGAGTTTGCATTGAGTTTTATCTAGAAAGTATTGATACTTCTCTTTACTCTTTCTACCATGTAGTAATGGAACACCCAAGTATTTACCAAGATCCCTAGTCAATCCAAATCTAGACATACTACTTAACTCCCTTGCTTTATTGCGGTTCACAATCTTAGAAACTAGCGGACGAGTTTTAACAGTAGACTCATTCTCATCGAAAGCAACACAAAATACATCTAGGCATTGCGTGACTATTTCCATTTTATTCCTACTCGCTTCCCCAAATAGAAGTAGGTCATGCAGCAAAAAATAGATGAGATATTGTCAATCATCCTTACTTAGTTTGATTGGCTTCCATCTAGTACATTGGACCTCCCTTAATTAGATGAGATAAGTGTTCCATACATATGACAAATAAGTATGGAGAGAAAGGATCCATTTGCCTAATTCCCCAAGAGATGGGAAACTCTTCAATGGTTACCCCATTAAACATAACCTACATAGTCGGAGTCAAAATGCAAGCAAGGATAAAAGAACAAAAATAATATGAGAAACTTATCTCTCTTAGCATGTCAATAAGGAAGTCCCATCTAATCTAATCATATATTTTTTCAAGGTCAACCTTGATGGCCAAGAACCCTTTCATACACATTTTAATTATTTTTACTCATGACATTAATGCAAAGTATTCATTAAAATTGTTTATGACTAATTAGAAGAACTTCATTCACCATCTTGAGTGGTCTCCCCTCCCAATTATATTTTTGTCATCCACAAGTTTCAACCTAAAACCTTGTTTAAAGGGATTGAGTACAATTTCACTTGTAAAACAACTTCTTAATTAAATAAAATTCATAATTTTGTAATAATGTGAAATAATATAAATAAATATATCCTAATGCGACATATAAATGTTTGATAAGTTAGGATAAAATATAATTTTGGTTCCCCATTTTTTCAAATCCTTAATTTTTGTCTTTTTATTTTAAAATAAACATTTGATCACTCAACTTTGATATTTTGAATTTTGTGTGTCTAGAAGGTTACATAACACTCCTATTTATAGGGTAGTCTTGATAACAAAAAGCAATAAAACTCCATTAAAACATTAATTGATTTCCCACTATCCATATTTCTCACTAATCTACCTACTATCTCATTATATTTTAAATTCAACATTTATTTTCCACTTACACACATAATACATGGGAAACCTAAAAACTAAAAAATTCATTAAAAAAACATGAAAGATCATCTAAAAAATCTTTCCATAAAAATAGTACAAAAATTACATTAAAACTAGAAAATTGGTTATTTAATCTAAAACAGATGTAATCTACTCAAATAAAATCTGGCACAAATATGTTCTTTCTGCTCTTCAAATTATTATCGTATTCAACACCCTATTTATACGATTGTCTTGGTAACAAAAGTAATAAAACTCTATTAAAGCACATTAATTTGGATGAAAATTCTTATTAAAGAACCCAATTATGAAATTATTCAAATGAGGAGAATTTAGCGTGCATGAATAAGTTATAATTACAAACTTTTTAAAATACACCTTGTAACATGCTAACTAGCTTACTCATTCTAGAATTCACGAGGGTGTAAAATAAGAAATGCTAATAGAGTTAGCTAACTTAAACCCACTTATAGAACATTTTAATTAAAAATAAAAGAGCTACGTTAAACTCTTCTAAAAATTTAAGGGTTTTTAGCTGAATAAATATTTTGTTTTTAAAAAAATCAAATTAAACTTACTAAATAAATTAAGGAATAAAAGAGCAATTTAACTAAAAAAAATCACCTAAAATAATTCAATTAGAATCTATATTAAAATAAAAATATTTTTCACTGAATTAAAATAAGAAATTTAAACAATATTTACAAGAATATAAAAATTTAATCAAAATAAGCACTTTATGTATTTTTTATACCTATACACCATTATGATTAACACGTCTAATAGATCAAAGTTAAAATATTTTCCTTTATAGTGGTCCTGGAATGAAAATTATTTCTCTTCAAATCGTGTTTTGCTTATTGTCCCTATTAGTCAAGAGATATTATATCATTTAATGGATTATATAAATAAAGATAAAAATATTTATAATAAAAATCATCAAATGATATGACATTTTTTTTATTAGTGATGACATAGAATGAGACACGATTTGGGTATAGAAAATTTTCATCCATGGTACTTTCACCAACAGCCTTTTAACAAAAAATAAATACTTCTTTAGAAGGTGAAGTGAATATTCATTATTTGTAGAGGTGAAAAACATACTTAATATATTTTTGAAACATATCCTAGGTTAAAGGAAAATGAGGATTTGTAGTGTTATTCACACCACGTAATGGTTGCCTACAGACCAGGATTACATCTATTATATGCTTCAACATTCAAGATGCACTTCTTTATTCAAAACTTAGTAAGGTAAAGAATAATATGCTAATTAATAGAGAAAGATCTAAGTCACTAATTCCCTTAACAAATTTATCCTTTTCCCGTATTTAAGTATATAAATCGCAAATAAGCAAAAAATTCTATAACTAGTCAATTAGTTCATTCCATCGATGAGTTTTGTAGTTAGGTAAACAAATACTTGTCTCCATCTTATTAATTATACAAACTTACATAAACTATTTTATTATTGAATTTTGCATAAACAATTCTTATGAATATTTACATCTTAAAAAGGGTTAAATATTGTATAACCTCTAACTTGGGTAACCAACAATTTTCTGTGACTTAACTTGAATTTATATCCATCCAAAATTAAATGCCTAATATTACCTTTGGGGTGGTAGAAGGAATCCACCTTGCCTTGATTTCCTTTCTACAAGTTGATGTAGCACCCCATCTTCGAGGATACTCGTTGTTTGGAGTTAAAGAATAAAATCTATCGAGCCTTTATCCTTTAATGATACATACTACCCATAAATAGAGAAGAACGCCTCCTTGTTTAGGTTAGTTTCTTCACAAGAGAATTGCTATTTTTAGATGATTGGTTCAGAAATCTATGATATTTTTGCAACCATAGATTTGTAATGATACTAGTTTTTAAGTTCATAAATGTAAGCGGTAGTGATGCCAACACTTAACTTTGAAGTATAGAAAACATTAAGATGAAAACTAAAGGCACTTAATGCTTGCAAAGAACTAGTAAATGTACACACAACCTACTTCGAGGTCAACATGCAAGAAAAAACAATTTGACAATTGACAAAATAAGAACATGCATGACAAATTAACAACTCACAGGTTATAAAGGCAAACAAAATTACATTTCTTATTAAATGTCAAATATTGTCAAATATATATTTGAAAATTGAAGATCCTAAACTATAGAAGAAATAAGAACATTGCAAAAAGTTACAACCTGCCATCTTAACGTTTCATGTTTTCTTAGCTCACTAAGGCTAAGATTAACAACATAAGCCAATTATATATCGGGAAAATCCAATATAACTAAGCCCCCAACGTGCATGTTAGTAATCATGCATGAGAAAAGATTGTGCTGGTAATGCACGAAAAAAAATAATTTGCATTTTGTCAATATAAAAAATTTTAAATTAATATTTAATCACAATTTTTTTATATACAATAAATTTATTAATTTTATTAATTAATATTTTAAAAATTACATGAATAAATAATCATATAAATAAAGAGTCTGTGCGTTAGTGTAACGACAAATGTGTATACTAATTAAAAATTACGGAACCTAAGATTTTTGCAGGACATCAATATATATCCCTTTCCTACAACACAGGTATATCTATTCTAACTTGAATGATAAGTATTATAATCTAGACTCAACCTAATTAAATTTTGTAAAAGTAGAAAGTGAGTCGATCTGACATCCAATCATACAAAGAATGTCTATTTGAGTATTTATCATCTGGTTAAAAATAAGCACACATTTAAAACACATAATTGTTGGTTTTCACTAATATTTTCATAACAATTATTTGAAATTATAACTGCATCTAATACTAAAATAATAAGTTCATCTGTCGCAACCCATAATCGCAAATTGATCGGTCACACGTACGCCATACATCATGACATGTGTAAACCCCAAATCATCATTATAAAGGTACGTACTCTTTCTAGCTAATTCATCACCTCTTAACTCTATACCTCATTGATTTAAATGTTAGATTCCTTACACATTAAATCTCCCATCATCATTTTACTATAAAAAGATCTCAGCATATTCCTTTAAAAATCGTTATAAAATCTCATCATCAACATTTATTACTGCAAAATACAAATAGTTTGAAAAGAACATTTGAAAATTTAAGGACATATCCAGTGTGATTGCTTGATCATTGAAAAAAATAAAAAAATAATAAAAATTTAAGTCATACAACAATATGAACCATCCAAATTAATATTTTGACAGTAGTCACGTAATCACTTAAAATTTTATGTGCATTAATCATAACTATTTAAATATAATCTAATAATATATATTGTTTATTCTCATTTCTCACAAATGACACACATTCTTCAACAACTTTTAATAATAAATAAATGGAGGAGAACCAAATTATACTAACATAATTGAGAGGTGATCCATTTACTCTAAGAATAAGTTTAGGGAAGTTATCCTTCATTCTCACCATTTATTTTTTTGAAATTTAATGGTTGTAATGAATGACTAATTTTTATTATTAGATTTCAAAAAAAAAAAATAAAGGGTTAGGATGAAAAGTAAATCTTTTAAACTTACTATTGAAGTAAGTGAATCCTCCTAACATAATTTATATCATTAATTATAATTTTTAATTAATAATGTCATCTTAAATTCTATTATTAGTTCAAATTTATTTTTAAATAAATTATATTTACAAAACTATACATCAACAAAAATGATTTGATACACCATTTACATAAGATTATGATATTATATATATATATATATATATATATATATATATATATAAATATAAAGTGTATCAAGTAATTTTTTTTATAAAGTTATTTATGTAAATATAATTATGTTAACAATCTTATTTTTTAGTTAGAGTTTATTAGAAAGTTAATATAAATTTTTTAAGATAAAATGAGTATATTAAACAGTGTATATATAAAAATTGTTAAATGATACTCCCTCCATTTTATTTTACCACAATAAGTAACAAATAAGCTAGTTAATAGAATAGCTTTACTAAAACGCCAAGTATATTATATTTAACATTAAAAAAATTTTAGATTTGTGTAAGTATTTATTTAGGATAATATTAAAATAAACTTTTTAATTATTACAAAATAAATGTCACTTAATTTAAAAAGGTTATAAAAAAAACTAAAACAACTAATAAAATGAAATGGAGGAAGTATTTAGCCACTAATTAGCATTTAATTGCTTGGTAAAAATAACAGCATTTATTACCGATAATTTATTATGGTAGTATGGCAGAGATTTATAATTTCATTTATTACAACAATAAATAGTTCCATTATGAATGTTTTAGAATATTGACCATTAATTTTATCATCAACAATAGAGATTATTTAAAGATCATACTTAATTAATTAACATATAAGAGAAAAAAGTAATCATTTTGAGAAAAAATATTGTGAATTATCAATTTAAAAAATTTTATATTGACATTCGATCATAATCTTTTATCTATGATAACATTATTGATTTTATCAATTAATACTTTAAAAATCATATAAATTAAGAATTTCTATTGAACGTAAAGGTAAAACTCTTTTACATACTAATTAAACTCAATAATTTTTTTTGTAGCGTGTTCAAATTCACATTTTAAGTTTTTAACCATTATTTAAAATTGATTTTTAATGTAAATTTGAATGTATTTATTATGTGATAGAGTTACTATATTTAAAAAGCATTAAATCTTATTTTTTAATACTAATTTGCTTTCATTTTTAACTTTGCCTTTTTCACTTTTATCCTTTTTTATTATCACCACCACCACTCTTGTCCCACTAACATTGTTGTCAATTGTGGTGATGATAGTGATGACAGCAGTGTAGTAATGGTGCCGGCAACAGTAGTTGTAATGATGAAAACAAAGAATTATAGAAGTAAAAAGGATAGACTTAAAAATGAAAGTAAATTAGTGTTAAAAATCAAAATTAATGTTTTTTAAATATAGTAACTCTCTTGTGTAGTAAATCATTTCAAATTTGTATTGGAAAACAACTTTTAATTATTTATTGTTAAACTGTGTCTTGGCAAACTATAGAAAAACCTATGTAAAAAAAAATGAAAGTCATTTAATATGATAAAATTAATGCCTTAAAAACAATTCATTATTTATATAGAAAGAACCGTTGAGTTGAGATCATTTTTAATTTCTATCTATATTTTTTATATGAAAATCAACTTTAGAACATATTTAACAAGTAAAACAAAACTAAGAAATAAAATAAATATTTTGTATACTTTAAATTAAAAGAGTTATAAAAATTAAAAATAAAAAGGATTTACTAGTTATAGAAAGAATCCATGAGATTATATTTAATTTATGATATTTCTTGATATAGACTTACATTATTTTTTTACTTGACATAATTTTTTCAATTGTGTGACACTACTATAGACAGCAAATTATATTTTTTATACTATCATCATATGCAAAGCATATTTTTAACTATCAAATAAAAAAAACTAAAATAAATATTATTTTTATATTTTAAATTAAAAAAGGGTTAAAACAACAAATAAGGATCACTAAAAGATTATATGATAAACTCTTATTTAATACGGGTAAATGTAAAACGGTGACATAAAGTAAAAACGCAATCCTCCTTTTTTAATAAATAATTTCATTTATTAAATTTCTTAAAAGAATGATAACCATTAATAAATCTATTTAAAAAACTTTTAGAATGATGATAACATATCTTGGTCTACACATATATTTAAAAATATTTTTTACAGAAAAGGAAGAAGATTATCGATCCATCATAGTTAGTTTTTGAATGGATTTGTTATTTTATATTTTTCCAAAAAGGAGAGAGAGAGGGAGAAAGAAACGGAAGAAAAAGAGGGAAAGAAAAAACCAAACCGGGAGACCAGGTGTATAGAGAGAGAGAAAATGGGAGTGAATAACAAAAAAAAAAAAAACAATTCTAACATATCTTAGTTTTAATTCTTATTTATTGGTAAAGAAAATACTAATATATCTTTAATATTTTTTTTCTCTGAGTGTAATTTTTTAGTTTCTGGTAGAATCTTGCTCAAGAGTAAAATAAATTTGAAAATTGTTTACTCTATCACGAGATCCCACTAAAAAATAATTTTTTTTTATGTCTTTTATTATTTATTTAAAAGGAAAATTAAAAAAATTTGTATACAATTATCTTTGTTTGATTATTAATTTTGATATTGCATTTTAAATAGATAAAAAATATGTAAAATTGTTTTAGTTTGATTGTTAATTTTGAGATTGAGTTTTAAATACACGATTGTTTCAAACAAATATTATTGTAACTCTTAAAAATAAAAATTTAAAAAAAAAACTTAATTAGTAGTTAATAGATTTTTTATCTTTATAATTTATTAATGAGTTTAATTGATATACACGGTCAGTATAAATATGTTTACACTGACCTTGACTCATTAGTACTTTAAAAGTCCATGTATACCAATTAAACTTTTTATTAATATATAAATATATTTAACATTCCTTGAAAAAATCAATATATAAATATATTTAGTGTTTCTTTAAAATTTGAAATTTGAAATAAATATTGTTTTAATTATTAAACCCTAAACCCTAATTTGAAAATTGAAATAATATTATTTTAAATTTTATAGTTAAAGTTATTTAAAATTTTCATTATTTTAATTTATAATTTGTAAAATAAATTGATATATGTTCTAACATATTTTTTAAAAAAATAAAAAAAAAGTACAAAAACAAGTCGTCATTTGTTTGTTTTTTGTTTCTTAGTTCAAATAAATATGTTTGAAATATTTGTTTATGATATTTTTATTTTATTTTTGTTTTCTTTAATATTAACTTTATTTTATCTTTGAATATTATATTTGAAATTTACTAGTTTTAATATCATTATAGGTAATTAATTATTCAATAATAACTATACTAAAAATGTAATTCATTCAGAAATTAAATTATTATACTAAAAAAATAAATTAAATTACTCTACTAAAAAAAGATATTAAATAACTATACTATACTATACTAACCAAATATTTAATTAAATAATTATACTAAACATGTAATTTATTAAGTAAATTAATATAATAAAAATATAATTATTATAAAAAAAATGATAAATTAAATAATTAAAAATTAATTAAATTATTATACTAAAAAAATAAGAGATTAAATAATTATACTATATGTATATACTAACCAAGAAGTGAGTAGGGGACAAAAAATAAGGTGAGAAGAGAGAATAACGATAAAAAAATTATGTAAAAGAAAGATAAGAAATAAATAATTGAGATTAAATAAAAATTTAAATTAAGATAAATGTTAATCCAAATTAACTTTTTAAAAAAAAAAAAAAATGAGGCATGAAGCTGAAAGAAAGCAAAGGAGAAAGAAAACCATGTGCTATAAATAGCGAAACGAATATGATAGGGTCTGAGTTGAAAGGAAACGCTTAGAAGGCGTGTGACAAGAAACCTGAGAGCGTTTCCTCTGTCTGGGGTCCATTTTCATTTCTCAATTTCACATTCATCATTCATTACTGCCTTCATGCTCCTTCCTTAATTCCATGCTCTCCCTCACACACAACAACAAAACATTCACACTCCTCTTTCTCTCTCTGCTGAGGTAATTCCTGAAATTCGTGCCTGCTCCACCCTTTTGCCAAAGTTTCCGTTTTTTTCTTATATATACTGCCTCTCCTCTGCTTCAAACCGCACCTTTCCAATTTCCTATTCTGGGTCCTCCCAATGGCTAATTGGAGAAAACAACAAGGTCAGAGTCACCATCAAATCGCTCACTCTCGATCCTCCTCCCACCACAGGAAGCCTCCTTTGGGTTAGTACTATTTTCCTTTCCTTTCTTTCTCCACCCGCGTTTAATTCTTCTTGCATGGATTATCACTCTTTCACTTTTTTCTGTTTTTTTCCTTTTCAGACACACTTTCAAAAGAGGGTGTGTTCCGGAATTCCCATACCTATCGTGATCACGCTGCTTTTCACTGGTTTTAATTCACCTCTTGCTTTGAGAAACTGGACTTCCCTTGTTTGTTTTTTTTTTTTTTTTTTAAAAAGTCGGTTTTCAATGATCAATTATGGCTTTCTTGCCTTTATTTTCTGAGTGATGGATTTCTAATTTTGTGCTGTTTGTGTGTTTCTAGGAAGTAGTTTTAGTTAATTTGATTTTTTTTTCCCAACTTTTATTTAATTTACATAATTGAAGGTGGTGTGTGGTTTGACTGTGCCGTTATGAAACCGCTGCCTCTTTTGTGATAGGAGGTTCAGAGGTTGATTATTCAAGGCTTCAAAATTCAATTTTTTTTTTTGTCGTTGTGGTTGTGTGTCACTCAAAGGGGTAAGAGCTGGCAGGGGTTATGATTGAGGGCTTAGGTTTCGTTTCCTTGTCAGTGAAAGTAACTAAGAGCTTAAATAATCAAAGGGAGGGCCTCTAAGGTTACCAGGTGCTGTCATTTCTTTGGTTGGTAGGTTGTTGGTTTGTAGTTTGTTGGTATTGATGCTTTTGCATGTTCATCAGATTGATCAGTCCCAATGTCATTGAATTATTGAAGCAGACTTGGTTAGCATGCGTAACTGAGTCTTGTTTTCTATTGGATCCAACCAAATCCCGCTCAGTAATAATTTTTGTTTTGTGCTATGAATCCAAAATGTCTATAATTGGGCAATTTTTTTATTGGATCTCTAGAAATTGAATCTTTTAGTGCACATTGTAAATAAAATCTCACATTATCAGACTGGTGATTGGTGAAGGCAAGGATAAACTAAATTTCCTATGATAGTCTCTTTTTCACATGCAGCAATTTTAAGTTCTGTTACATTCGGAATTGAAACTGTCTTGATTTTGTCAATTTCTCGTCACCCATCTTTTGATCTATTCATCCTCCAATGATGCTTGGTCTTATTTGACTGAAAATCAAGTATTTCAAATATAACTGAATTTCTTGTTTGATTTATCTAAATTTTTCTTATTCTTCTTATGATAACTCAGTGACTTTTGTTGTGAACTGAAACTGTTGACGTATCTACCAATGGAATCATTTGGAGACATATTGGATTGTTTGAAATAATGCCTACATCATGGAATTAGTGAAAAGGATTTCTTGTGATTAATTCCTTTGTACATTATGTTCTGTAAAAGTGTCATTTTTGTTGAGTTTGTTTGTGTAAAGTTTTGAAAGGAAACTGTCGATTTTGGCAATTGTTAACTAGATATTTATTGATTGAAAGTGTGTACTACAGTGTCACGTTTGAATCAAACAAACATCCAAAGTGATTGTTACTCTATATAATTTGGAATTTTTTATACCATATTTTTCCAAGTTTTGCATGTTTTTCATTCCTTTGCTTATTTTTTTACACTGCAACACTTCTTTTGTTTTATAATGTTGCCATGATGTAGCATGAGTTGCCTTTAATTTTCAACTGGTTTTCTTATTTTTCTTTTTTCACAGACAAATGGCGTTCGCGGGTGCATCAATGGGAAAGGATGTTTATTGAATCAATAAGCTCAATTCCATGGGAAACGCTACAAGAAAACCAAAAATATCTGTATCTCTTCCAAAATGTGTGTAATTGGGATGATTCAGCGGGAAAAGAGGCATTTGACAATGCCAAAATGAGGTATTGGGCGGAAATCAATGGAATTTCTTGTAAAATATCCTTGCCTGATCCCAACATCTTCATCGATGAAGTAGATTGGAATGCAAGTGCGGACCCCGAACTTGTTCTGGAAGCAGAAAAAGAATTAGCAAGAGTCTACCCTGAGGAATGTAAAAAAGAAGACAAGATCGAGATTTTTGAAGGAACTCTTTACTTAAATGGAAAGAAGCTACCATGTACTGGATGGGAGGAAGATGAAGCTCCAGTATTAAAGCCTTCTGATCCAAATTCTGCTGTCCAAAGTGAGGGGGAAAATCTGCATGAACATTATGTAGTGGAAAATGGGCTAAAAGATTTTGATCCTGTGGAGCATGCAAAGAAATATGAGCAGAAATATTGGAGGAATGATCCTTGGAACTCGAATCATAGGGAGCACTATGGTGGTGGTGGTGACTGGCACAAAATGGGGAGAGGAAGAAATGATGGTAGCTATGGAAATTGGGAAACATCGGATGGCTATCAAAGAAGGAGAGAACACATTTCATGGTCCAAGACCACTCCTGCATACAATGGTAATGATGAGTATCACATGAATAAGGGAAGAAGGAGCTACAGAGGAGGAGGACGTAGGGGGAATTTTGTATATGTTCCCAAGGAGGTGCATCCTACTCCAACTCCTGTTTCTGCTCCAGCTGCATGGTAAATGAATACAAAAGCTAAGTGTCAAAGACCTTAGTCTGCAAGGACTAATGAAACTTCTGCGGGTTTGTTTTCTGAAGTTAGCTAGCTGAATATATAGATTTTGTTATCTTGGTAAAACTTGTAAGATAGACTAGTTTATAAGAAGAGACAAGACATCATTTTATATTTTAATACAATTGTATGAAAGGCTTATGGTATATTTTCGAGTTTATAGTTTAAGAATAGTCCCTGCCGTGGTGATAGGTTTATGGTTTATTTTGGAATTTATAGTTTAAGAATAGTGCCTGCTATGGTGATAGGTTTATTATGTATATGCAGAGAAAATATAAATGAAGTCAAATTGTTCATTCTTGTCTCAATGATGATGTCTCAATTTATCATTAGGGGAAAACTGGGTCTGTTTATTTCCTATGTTTTGTAAAGTGTTTTATGTTTTTTAATTATTTTCAAAACTATGACTCTTTTAGTGTTTGAAATTGAAAGCCTTTAACAAAAACTTGTTTTTATATGAATAGTTTTGAAAATTATTTGAAAACTATCTCTTTCTTAGTTTTTAAAATTGTCTTAATTGTTTATTTTCAGTTTTAGCTAGTCATTTTTGCTTCTATTTTTTTAACCTTTTTTCATCATTTTTGTTATTTTGTTTTAATTTTTTATTTTTAGCTTTTATTATTCATGTTTTCTTTGTATTTTTCAATTTTTCCCCTCATTTTTATTCTCTAAATATGATTTTTGAAATTAGCTTATAAAATAGTTTCAAAAATTAAAAATACAATCAAACATAATGTAACTCTTGTAATTCTTTATACATATTTTTTATAAACAGTTTTTTTTTTTGTATGAATGGTAAGGACAAACCCTACCAGAGATTGATTAAATCCTTCTTCTCATAAATTGAATATTTTATATAAAAATAACATAATTCTTATTTTTCATGCATTGCAAGATGACATGCTAAAAATTAAAGATAGTGTCTTAAGAATTAAATTTTTAAAAAATTAAGTGAAGAGAGTTTAACATCACTTTCACATTGCTTAGAAAAAAAAAATAAAGAAAAAAATAAAGTGATTGACCATATTGGACTAGTCCCACTTAAAAGATGTCAAAGACCTACCAATGCATGAAAGTCGAAATCTTTTTGAAAATGAAAATGAATTCTTATTTGAAAGTGCATAACTGCATGGATAAGCTCACAATAACTCGTCAATTTGAGATCCAACTAGGTATTTTCCTTAGGAGGTATCAGGAATGAATTAAAATGTAATAATATAGATTCATATAGATATAGAAGAAATGATTCTCTAGAAGGAAAGGAAAAAAGTTGTAGTTACCTACTTTGGGTTGGTACCACTTATGTGTATAGAAAAAAAAAATTGCACATGTCAGTTAAAGTAGATTGGTGTCAATTAAATAAGACAAAAAAACTTGTGGTTGCATGGACTAACTTATAGCTAGGCATGGCAACGGGGCGAGACGGGAAAGAGTATGACATTCACATCTCCATCCCCGCTTCTGAAACTCATTTTCATCCCTATCTCCATAGCTGATAGATATGAGATTTATGTCTCTATCCTTGTCGGATATCGAGTATACCTGTACATGTTCCATACCTGCAAAAAAAATTATAACAATATTTTAGTAGAAAATAATTTGTTTAAATAAAATTATATTAATTTAAAAGTTATCTAATAAATACAAAGTTTGTAATTTGTTAATTAAATTTCAAATCTTTCTTTTTTTTTAAGACAAGTGAATATTTTAGTTATTAATATAAAAGCCAGTTGAGGCAGGTATTGGTACAAGTATGAGTGAGTATTTATATCCTCATTTCTGTCCCCATGCGAGCGAAATAGGAGCAGCCTAAACCGTTTTCACAGTTTAGGCTGCTCCCATTTCGCTCGCCGCTACTACGGGAATCACTTTTGCTTTCTTTTCCTCTGGCTACTAAGATGTTTCAGTTCACCAGGTTGTCTTTTGCCTGCCCATGGATTCAGCAGCAGTTCGAAAGGTTGACCTATATCGGGAATCCCCGGATCTACACTTATTTTCAACTCCCTGAAGCATTTCGTCGCTTACTACGCCCTTCCTCGTCTTTGGGTGCCTAGGTATCCACCATAAGCCTTTCTTCGTTTGAACCTCGCCCTTAACTTTCTTTAAGGATGTGCCATCCTAAGGTGCTGCTAGATGGAAGGATCTTATCAACGTCCGTGAATGATAAATCATAGCATAGATCAAACTGCCGAATCAGAAAAATTTAGGTGTATTCCTTATACTCGTACCTGAGCCTGGTCAAACTGGGAATCTCTAGTCTACTTAAGGACGGGTTCAAGGATTACCCACAATTACAGGTTTATTTGTCATCCCTACTTATAGTGCCACTTGCATTGAATTACTCAATGTGAGTTAATGTCACTTAGATACAAACAAAAGATATTCTAGAAAAAAAAACTTGATTTTGATACAATAATTTCTTAAAGTCCTTAGATAAGTATATAGTAAATAAAACTCTACTATGGTAAAAAGTCTAAAAACATTAATAAATAATGATAATTACTATAACACAAGACTTATCAAATAAGACATTTTAGTTTATAATATATTAATTAATATTTTTAATGATGTAATAACTATAGTTTTGAAACAAATTGTTGTAGAGGAGTGCTAGAATGCTAGCAACACATGTAATTCATACTAGTTATAATTTATTGGAAGTTACATTAAAAATAATCTGACAAGTGAACCTCACATGTATTATATTTTTTAATAAATTTTAATCAATTCCATGAAATATGTTAAAAATAGTTTGTCGGATAGTGTGTTAGTATAATTTCTAATGCAATTATATTACAGTTTATTTCCAACACATACAGATAAATATATATGTTATATTACTTTAAGACTTTGATGTTGAAAAATTTTGAATAATATGAGTATGTATACAACTAACATACAGATAAATTATCATGTTAATCTACACTTGAAAAATCTTAAATTAACTTTCTCAAATAATTATTTTTAGTTTTTTTATTGTCCATAAAAAATTTAAAAAAGAGAGGACATCACCTCATAGTAAGGTGTTATTATTTAGTTTAGTTTAGTTTATTTTTTATTTAAAATTTATTTTAAAATATAGGATCTAATAGTAGAAACAACTTATAAGATAAGAGAGAAAACATATTGAAAAACTTTGAATAATATGAGCTTGTATACGACTAACATGTATCATATATTTAAAATGATCATGTTAATTTACACTTGAAAAATCTTAAATTAACTTTCTCAAATACTTATTTATAGTTTTTTTATTACATTTATAAAAAATTTAAAAAGGAGAGGACATCACCTTATAGTAAGGTGTTAATCTTTAGTTTGGTTTCAGTTTATTTTTATTTAAAAAATACTTAAAAAAAATTGAATCAAATAGTAGAAACAACTTATAAGATAGGATAGAAAAAATGGTGTTTAGGGATAACATTGTTAAGGAAGATGTTATTACTATGCATATTTAACGATAAACATATGAAGCCTGTTAGAGGCGGAGGTATCAGGATTACTTCTGTAATGAAAAAAAAAAAAAACTAATTAAGAGTTGATTCTATTTTTTAGTTTTTGAAAAAAAAAATTAAAAATAGTTTTTAAAAACTGTTTTTGGAAAGAAAAAAAAATTGTTTGACAAGTGTTTTTTGAAAACTATTTTGAAGATGTAAAAGTAAAAAATTTTGTTCATATTTATTAAAATTTCATTAATAAAAATAAAAAACAACTGTATTTTGAATCTTTAAAATAAAATAAAAAACTAAAAAGTAAAAATATTTTTAATTGTTTTCTGCATTTTAGTTTTTAAAAATTAAAAAAGCAAAATTGTTTTCAAAAATTGTTTTAAAAAAATACTATCTAAACAAATTTTTTAATTTTTAAATATTAAAAATAATTTTATAAAATTATTGTCGAATTATAAAGAGTAACTAGTCTTATGAAGCATTGTGCGGTGGTAATTTAATAGGAAATAAATTCATGGTCAAACCCCATGGAAAATTTCGTAGTTGTTTAGCTGTTAGAGAAAAATCTTAATTAGCTTTTCCACTTTGAAATCAAAACATAGAGTAGTTAGATTTTTTTTTTTTATAAACAAATATTAAGTGTTAATATAATAGTTTTATTAATTAGAATTCAAAGTTATAATCTTTTTCTCTTTCTTCTCTTTACATGTATAGATTTTATTAATAAATTAATCTGATAATCGAGAATAAATAATTTAAAATGGTAGAATATCAAGCTTATTTATATGTACAAAGGTTTTTCTAAGTAATTTTTAATGAGGAGGATTGTAAATTTTCCTTGTCTAAGGTCTTTAAACAATGGTTAATCATCATCTCATAGTACAACATAGTGGTTATTTTTTTTCTATTGAAGAGAAATAATCAAGGGGTATTACAATTATTTAGGATTTGTATTCCAAAGCTTCCCACATTAAACTCTATATTGATTTCTTTAAATAGGGTTTCTATAAGCCTTGGAAATTTTATAGAGATTAATCATTTCATTTTAGTTCATTCTTAAGGCAAAAATGGCTCGTGTTTGTATTGAATTGAACTTTGATTACCCTTTTGTTAGTGATGACCTATATTGTTGTTAGGGGTTATCCCCTTTACTTAGAATAATAGTGTGTCCAGTTCTTAAGTAGTAGTAAGATATAGGAGGAGAGGGGAAGTAGGATGCAAGGTGTCAATAAGGTGATGTTTATAATCATTTAAGATATGAGAGCTGACATCATCCTACTTTCCAATATAAATAAAAAAAAATGTTAGACTAAGTCAACGGATAGTAGACAAATTAAAGTAATTATGGTTGATGGATAACTAAGTTAATAATAGGAAAAGTGAGGTGGTTATGAATTCTTCCAAAATTGAATTAATAAAAACAAAAATTCCCTTTTGTCAATAAATAATTATATAATTAATGCTAAAATGGTATGGATCTTGTTTATAATCCAAAGAAATTGTCTAGTATTAATTGGGAGAGTAGTAATTGCTAATGATTTACATAAAGGAAAATCTGCACTGACAATAAAGGAGGCCAAGCCAAGCATGAATGAAAACATAAGAAATCAATAAAATCATTAAACACTTAAAAATAATAGTAATTAAATGTTTTAAAATTCAAAAACACCAGTTAAATAAAAAAAAATATCCAAAAAAATTAAACACTTAAAAAGAAACAAAGAGAAAGTATTATGTGAGATGAATTTTTAATAGATTCGTTGCCAAAATGAAGTAAGGCATTAAATGTCGATGTTAAAAGGCATGTGAAGTGGGTGAAAAATGCAAACTTGTAGGAGGTAGAATGTTGGACATTAGATTGGTGGGCAACATTATTGTCTTCTTTCATTTAAAGCTTTTCTTGTATGAATATTGTCATTCTCCTTTGAGTTTCAAATTATTTTTTGAGTCATCTTAATTTCTAACTGATATATCTCTCCACGTAACTTTTCAACCTTTTACACTTTGGATGTGGAATTTTATTTGTGTTATATTTTGAAACAATTGACTTCATCGTTTTCTTGATATCTCCTTCTTAGAAGTAATTCATGGATTTTTAAAAACTAAGATGGAAGTTCATCCAGCTTAATTAATAGTACTAAGATCTTTTACTTCCTAAGAAGTTCATGAACTAAGTTTTTCATTGTAGTTTCTTTCCAAATCTTTGTGTTTATTGGTTATAGTTTGGAATTCTTTAAATAATTCATCGATCTTGCTTTTTTTTTTTAACAACTTGTATTGTTAGTGCATCTACATGTCAATATTTATTATTCTTACCGGTTTGGTTCGTTTATAAATAAAATTTTAAACCAAATATTGTTGTATTCTAACATCTATTTCATTTTTATTCTATCTATGAAATTTAGGAATTGTTTGATTATAAAACGAATGCCTTGAGATCCTAAATTCATAGGACTAAGTTATTATTTAAATATGAGATAGAGAATATTAATTTGTATGGCTACCGGTAACATATATAGAAAGTACTTGTGTAGTTAGGAGTGAGAGAAAAAATATTTGTTGAAATTTTCATTATATTAGTGTAACATCTTGTTGTAGTAAAAAAAAAAACTCTGCATAGCTCACAAACTGAGCCAACCACTGTAAACCACTATTTTATTAATATTTTTTCTATTTAAAAGTTCATAGTTAAATATTAGAAACATCTCTATATCTAAGCATAACATTTTGTCATCTAGCTATTCTTATTTCAAAACTCTTATACATCGAGTTGTTCAATCTTTGCATTTACATTATAAAAATCCTAAAATTTATTTATACATGATGCTGTTCAACCCTTCTAGTGTGAATTTAGCAATTTTACTATTAGAAACAAAAGACTTTCAAGTAAAAAAGGAAGACAAGTAAAAGACTTGAGGTGCCTCTTTGATAATAATAGAACAGTTCCATCACTCCTATTCCTCAAAGATAAGATAACGAACCCTTCAAATTTAAGGATACTTAAGGATGAGATCATAAAATAAGGAGAAGTGGAAGTTCTTTAAAGTTTAAGCTCAATATTTTGTCACAACATGAAAAATGGTAAAAAGATAATATTAATGATGCAAAATTTGTTTTATGATTATAATTGTAAAGCAAGATACGTTTTATATAAAATATATATTCATGAGAATTGTTGCCCATTTATAAAATTTCTTAAGACATATTGTGCCATTAGTTTAGCTTTTATGTTTTATATTAAATAGCAGGTTGATAGGAAAGGAAACATCCATAAAGATATTTTGTTTATTATTGCATCTTCAGGCTAGTTTTTAAACATCATGTGTATTCATTTTATGATGCTTTGTATAGGAAACCGAATTACCATTTCATCATGTATATGATAGTATTACTTAGAAAATATGTATTCTTGAGTAATGGTGGTCATAAATGTTTGTTTGAATTTTGTATAAGTGTACATATATGATTGTTTAATATAATACACCTTAGGTGTTAAAGAACACAAATGATTATGTCTAACGTATACTTTTGAATGAGTTTTTATTTACAAAAAACTATAAGAAAAAATATTTAAATAAAAATTTCAAAGCTAAACAATAACTAGATAAAATAAATTAGATTGGAAGGAGAATATTTTGCATAAGATTTGTATTAGTTATTTAACTATAAATAACTAATAATATGTTTTGACCTTAAGTCAAATAACTATAAATAACAGATTTATCACTAGTTGCATATAAATGATGAAGTTCTTGGATCTTCTTCCTTGAAGAGATTGCATCTATGAAAAAATGGTGATGGAAAAGACAAGAGATGAAGATGATGACACCACTCTACAAAGAAGACGAGTCTAGATGTTTCTCACAAGGGAGAGACTCTTGATAAAATCTATGAGAAAACTTCTCGAATAAGAGAGAAACTTAAAACTCTCAAGAGAACTCTCTCTCAATTCTCAAATATTATTTCTCCAATGATTCAAAGTGACAAAATGGATGGAAAAGGACCTATTTATAAAGTTGAGGTGGGATTAGGAGATGTAGGTTAAGGCTAATTAACCAAGGATTAGTTTGCTCTAAGACTAATCAAGGTTAATTCTCACTAACCATAATCACCTAACTCACACACATAGTGTATTGTCTCCTTAATCCCTTGAGACAACGACATCTAGGGGATAAGTGAGACCATGTGTTGGCCATACAAGAATGTGAGTTTTGGGCACCAAGACTAAAGGAGAAGGAGTTAATCTTTGATGCCAAAACTAGAGGAGAAGGAGTGTGAGATCACTCACACAGTTGTGATGCTCACGTCCTCTCTCTCTTGGGAGCACTTGGGCCTAAACTTTCATACACTCCACAAACTAACTAATGACATCTTTTGTCTAAACTTTAAAAACAAACTCCAGATACAAAGGCAACTGAAAATACAAAAAAAGAGGTTAATTAAGAAAGGTAAAATAATACTAATACAACAAAAATTCTAAACTTAATTATTTATACAAAGGAAGCTAAGAAAAATCTTCTTGTATCCTTCCAAAGGGTCATTGGGTTGGATTACACAAAAAACAAATATTTCAAAATAAATCATTTTAGCTTGTAATGTAGGCTAGCTTAATGTTAGTTATACCATGCATGTTTAGTTTATAGTTGAAGTTGGATTATTTAACATGAAAACATATTTTCAAAATAAGGAAATTAAGGTGGCGTTTGTTTTAGATGTATTATTTTTTCATTTTCAGAGAAAAAAGAAAATAGCAGTGAAGATATGTTTAGTTACAATTTAGACAATATTTTTAAAAAACAACTGAAAACAAAAAAAAAGTGTTTTAAAAAATCAATATTATGTGAAAATTTAACAACAATATTGTAATTACATAAAAAATAATATAAAAATATATTTTAAATTATATATATAAATAATTTATAATATTTTTGTTAGAATTGATTAAATTTGAAAATATTAGTTTTTAAAAATAGGAAATATCAAATAAAAACAAACATATTTTCTAAATATTAAAATAAGAAATGAAAACAAAAGATATTTTCTCAAATCAAATATCACCTAACATTTTTAAAAACATATAAGAATTTATTTTTGGCATTAGTTAATTCAAAACCAAACAAATCTTAGTATCTTACAATTTAAAAGTTATTATTTCAAGAGGAAGTTCAAGTCCAATAAAACTAATATTTTCAACTTTTGGCTAGTTATTGTGAGCTAATAAGCTTTAATGGGTAATTATTGAACCATGCTAAAATTGTTGCATTTAATTCATATTTAAAGTCTAAACTTTTGGCAAGTTGAACCTATTTTATTAATTTAGTTACAGTAGAATTTAGATGGTTGACTTTTACTAGCTTTTAAAAAAGCTAACAGCGACGAGTTGATTTCAGTCAACTTCATTTGGAGAGAAAGTTAAAATAAATATTCTTTTTATCAAAATTTTCAAGAAAAAATGGTTTTTTCACCCTATAAAGCAAACAAATATTATTTTCATAAAACTGTCAAGAAAATTTATAAAGAATTAATTTCAAATAAAAAGTTAAATTTAAAAATATTCTTATATAAAATATCTTTAAACATTGTAAATAAATAATGTATAATTTTTTTATCTTTTTAATAATAGTAAAAATTTAAATAATTTAATTTAAAAAATATATTTTTAGTAATTTTAATTGTATAAAATGCTTTTGAAAATACATGTGACACTTCATCATGTAGATGAAGTTCACATTGGACACTCCTATTATTTAATACTTTTCACATTAATAAATTTTGATAATTTTTTAAGTGAAATATGTTCTTGATTTTTGTATTTTATTTAAATTCGATTTTAGTTCATGCTCTTAACCATTTTTGTTCTCGAATTTCAAAAAAATATATGTGAATTTATTTTTTATCTTTAATATAGTATTAGTATTATTGGAAAAATTTATTTCGTTGCTATTTGAAAATACAATTTTTAAAACTATATATAAATTATTATAAAACATATACATATAATGTATTTAAATTTAACATTTATTTGTGAATATAAACTACCACATACAATTTTCAATAGCTATAAACTATTACAAAATAAACACATTTAATGGTTTTAGAGAAGTAAGTTTTTGTAGTTTCAAACTATTAAAATTTACACAATTTTATGGCAGTTGATAGCTATAAAAAAAGTGTATTTTCAATTGTCCTGTGAATTTTGTCTATAACATTAACATTGATAAAGGATATAAATAAAATTCGCATTTTTCAAAGTTTAAAGACAAAAATGATTTATTTCAGTATAGGAACTAAATCCAAATTTCACTAAGAGTGCATGTTAAGTAAAAAAAAATCAATGTTGTAAATTTTAATAAATAAAAATTAAATATTATGATAATTTTATTATGTAATTTTTATGATTATCTATTGAATGCTACTACGATAACCAAACGAATGCTTGCATATGATAACAATAGTGCTCACAGATAAAATAAGCGTCTGACAAAGCAAAATGAATAAATTAAGTCTCATCATACTCGGTATAACTATACATATTTATCGTTTTCTTTACATATATAAAGTCTTCTTGTAATTGTTCTGAAGAAAAAGATACATCATGCATCAAAAGATGTGTCTTCTTAAGACCAGTGTACTGTACAATGCACATGTGTACTTGTATACACAAAAAGTGACTTTATTATCTTCACACAAGTCAACTAATAGGAGAAAATGAAGATAAACATGTTTCTTTATCTTATTGATCAGATAAACTCGTGGGTGACAATTGATTAATAGATATTGCATTTAATACTCAACATTGTCTTTGAAAAATTGACGAAGCAGTGAAGAAGAATAGAAGTTGAGTTTATGAGAAAAAGAAGTATGTACGGTTAATGTAAAATATTTTGTATTGATAATTATAATTTTTTATTTATAATTAATTTTTTATTTTATTAATTAATATTTTAAAAATTATATAAATGAAATATTGTAATTAACATTTATATAAAAAAAATTTACACTAATAATTTAAAGTCTAAAGGTATTATGTAAGAAAAAATATTGAATAGTTAAAAATTTGAATTAATACTTTCTATATTTTGAATTTATAATTATGGTCACAAAATAGACTTATATGCTATTGTATAAAATTTAAAACAAATTTATTTATAAATGCTTTTAAGTGCTCTTGTTAAAAACTTTAAAAAATTTCAATTTTTTTACCTCTTCTGCGAAATCTCATCGAAAACTTAAAGTTTTAATTTTCTTTTAATTCTCCAGCTAAATCTCATTGTAAAATTAAAAAATTTTAAAATTTTTTTAACTCTCCAATAAGATCTCTTTAAGTAGGTAAGAATTTAAATTCCCTAAATTGTTTAGTTTTTTTATATCACCAGTATCCTTTATGGTTTAAGTCTTATATATGAACGACAAAATATTATCTCTTTAAGTACTTAACACAATTATATATTTAGGATTTGAATTCAAGATCTATGATTAAGTTAGAATAATCTCAAATCAGTTAATCTATCCATTCATTAGTTTGGATTTGAATTCAAGATCTATGATTAAATTAGAATAATCTCAAATCAATTAATCTACACACTCGTTGGTTTAAATTATTTAGCTTTAAAAAGCTAAAACTACTTGGTAATAAAGTAATTTGAAAAAAATTACTTATATATAAAGATATTAAAACTTTCATAATTTTAAAGAACTGAATGTGGTGTTGATGCTGAGACAAACCCTTATAGAAGTTTTTGAGTTTTGTCTATATATTATCTTGCACTTGAATTATAATTTGGTTTTATAAAATGTTTTTAAATTGAATTTTTGTGAAATCTTTGATTGTCAGGGTTTTAAAAAAAAAAAATCTAATTTAATCATCTTCTCGTATATTTGTCTAGAATGAAAACATATTTTACTCTTTTAGATAAACTTCTTAATTAGATAAACTTATCGAAATATGCTCATAATTTAGTTTTCATTATCTCTTCAAAACTATTTATAAAAATTCAATTGAGTATTGTCTAATTTTAGACATGTAATCCCTACTTTAAGTTCTATATTATAAAATTTTCTACGGGCACATATAGAAAAGAAAATAAATTACTTTTTTATAAATTAAAATTAAATTATGTATAAATTAATTTATAAAATTATTTTTATTTAATTTATCCAAAAATTGATTTTAATGTTTAAATTAATAAAAAAATTAATTTAATTATTTAAAAATTAATTTAATTTATACCTAAGTTAATTTTAACTAGTAAAAAAATATAGTTCATTTTATCTTTTCATTTATTCCATTCTTATTCTATATATTCTCCTATGTAAGAAGATAAAATGAATTCTCCTGAAAATGTTTATTGAAAAATTTACCAACATATGACCTTATTTCAAAATATAGCTGTAAAAGAAGCTTGTTTAAATTTTCTTTCAATTCAATAGTGTTATTAATTGGTAGTAAAAGAATTCAAATATGTTGCTGTCACTCCCTCCCTTCTCCTGTGATTCTAGTTTATCACTAAATCAATTATTTCCAGAAAGAAAATTTTGATGATATATACAATCCAATACCCTTTTTCATATTCTTTTTCTTTCTTGTTTACTTTTTCAAAAGGATATTTCTTTTAAGGACATTGATGGATCATATTTATCGTACGTCTTGCATGCATTTCTATGTCGAAAGTCTACTTACGCACTGCTAGCTTTAACGACACATGGAGATTAGTAAACATAGGAACAGCAGAGAGGAGTTTCGAAAATACCACAATAAGAAAATCTATGTATTTTAGCTTTCCACTACTATTTGGGACAACATAACAAAATCTGGAACCTCATAAACCAAATTGTCCAAAACAAAGTCACTACTACGCAGAAAAGAACATTTTAATAAAAACAATTCATACTATACCGAATCACACACGTGCTACTTAAATATAAAACAATAAAGACACGGCATTTTAAAGAAAACCATAAGAATAATGCAAAATGCATCAGATTATGTATTTTTTTTATAAGTCAATAAAATTTTAATAAACTTGAAAATCTGTTACACAGAAAGCACACAAGGAGTATATGAATAAAAGTATGATACTGAAACCAAAAGACCAAAAGAATCTATATACATAATGAAGGATTCATGATCCATTTTGGATATAAATGCGTTGAGTTTTCTTGCATAACACCATTCTCAAAAGCTTAATTAAATGACATGGACTTTATCGGCAACATGAAATGTGTGACCCTTGAAAATTGATGCATTCTTCGTCTTCTAAATGTATCACAATCTCGCATACCAGACAAAAAATCACACTTTCTTTCTCGATTTAGATCCACTAATAAGACCCAAAACTGATAACAGTAAGCCCGAAAATCATTATGCAAAGTTGTTGCCATCCCCCACCACGGAACTAACTTGATCCACACATGTGAAGACAACCTACAATTCAAGAACAAATGTAACACCGATTCAAGGTCCTCCCCACAAATAATGCAATTTGCCTCTTCTGTTGGTATCACTCCTCTCTTCACTAGATTGTCCCGAGTTGGCAGCCTGTTTGCATCTATTAGTCATCCCAAACATTGAACCTTTGGCGGTACTCCTTTAGCCCATGTCAAACCAAAAAATGACTCCTCTATTGAGATTCAATGTTTGACAATAGGCACATGCTACAATATACATTCCAAATTCATCAGCTGCCCATACAATAACTCACCTCCGATAAAGAAACCTCACCCAATGTCTCTAATGACACTCCTAGTTGATCTTCCTCCCACCTGAATAACTCCCTCTACCAGCTTCACTTCCATGTGCCTCCCGCCTCCTGCATATCTTTTAGTGATTGATTTCTCTTATTTGTCAACCTAAATAATCTACTGAATTTGCCACTTAGACTCTCATCACGTATCCTACAAAAAACTTATCTGCTTTCCATCTCACACAGTCCGCTTTACATTTTGACTCCACCAAGCTACTTTTCCCGGCAAAACCTCCTCTATTGACACCACATATAACCACCGTCTAGAACAATTTCTTCCCTGTACTGCTCATGATCCATCCAGTCTCTTGTACTTTGAATGTAGAATTTTTACCCATACCCTACTCTCTCCATCTTAAGTCTCCACTTCCATTTTCCTAACAAAGCCAAATTGAACCTACGCATATCCCTCAAACCTAGTTTGATGTCCTCCTTTCTCCTGCAAACCTTATTCCAAGGCATCCAGTAAATCTTCCTGCTTAACTCCTTTCCACCCCATAGGAAAGATTGGAAGAGAGACTCCAGTTTAGCAATTATCTCTGTTGGTGCTTTGAAAAACAAGAGAAAATATATAGGCAACGCTGACAGAACTGCTTTAAAAAGCATCATCCTCCCTGCAACAGAAATGAACTTGTTCTCCCATACACCTAATCTTTATTGTATGTTCTCCACCACCCCATTCCACATTACCTTCTGTGTTCGATTATCCCCCACTAGCAGACCCAGATACTTAAATGGAATATAACCCCTTTTGTAATTCATCATTGACGTTGCCCTATTGACCTAATGACCAACACATTTACTCCCATGATTTGGCTTTTGAAGAAATTTACTTTTAAGCCAAACAGTGATTCAAAATTTAATAATATAGCTTTGATAACTTCCAAAGAGCCCCAATCACCTTGAGCCATTAAAATCGTGTCGTCTGCAAACTACATGTGAGAAATGCGAATTTTATCCTTTCCAACCTTGTAACTCTTCCATAAATCCCTGTTCACCGCTCTCTGAATCAGCTTATTGAGTCCCTTTGTTGCTATAAAAAACAGAAAAGGTGACAGTGGGTCACCCTATCTAAGACCTTGACCCATCCCAAACTCCTCAATAAGGCTTCCATTTATCAATGCTAAAAACCTTTTTTATCTCACACATTTCTGAATCCATCCTATCCACTAGCTTTGGAACCCATCTGACCTATAATATCCCATAAGTAATGCTAGCTTATTAAACCGTATGTCTTCTCAAAATAAGCCTTTAAACATACCAAATCGATATTCAACCTCCTCGCCTCATCCACCACCTCATCTATTACAAAAAAATCATCTAAAATTTGTCTCCCTTTAATAAATACAAATTGAAACTCCGAAATTATCGATTGCATAATCTCCTTCCATCGATTTGCTAATACTTTTGTCAATATCTTGTACACACATCCAACAAGAGAGATTGGACAGTAATCTCCAATATTTTGGGGATTATTTGATTTTTGTATTAAAGATAAAAAAGTGCAATTAGACACTTTCACGAACTTACTATTTGCATGAAACTCTTCCAAGAAAAACATGAAGCCATCCTTCAATAAATGTCAAAACTCTTTAAGAAAGCGGAAATTATAACCATCCATCCCTGGGCACTTATTGCTACCACAACCGCAAATAGCCTCTTTGACTTCTTTCTTCAAAAAAGGTCTCTCCAAAGACAACTTCTCATAATTGGAAATTGTTTAGAAATTGCAATTTCCAAGCTGCGGCCTAACCTACTGCCCTTCCTGAAAATGGTTCTCAAAATTCTCCTTAATCCTTTTCTTTAACTCCTCCACCTCTGATACCTCTACCTCTCCAAAATTCAAACAATGTAATTCATTATTCCTTCGCCTTTTCAAGATAGAATGTGAAAAAAATTTGAGTTGTCATCTCTTTCCCGTAATCATGTGTTCTGCCCCTTGTGGCTCAATAGAGAACATTTTCTACCTGCCCATTGCTTCATCTCCCCAATTTCTAATTTTTTATTTTATTTTCTTTCGTGTCTAATGCCATATCATCTTCTTTCCTATCCAATTTCTCAATGCTTACTATTGCAATGTATGTGTCAATATCGCCAAAGACATCCTTATTCCACCACTTTGAGCACCCTTTCAATAATTTTAATTTCTCCTTCAAAACAAAACCTTTTGTCCTCCGCACCTTCATATTGGCCCATTCAAAATCCACAAATGGTTTAAATCTGGGATCATTAAACCAGCAATTAATGACTTGAAAAGGCTTTGATCCCTAATTGATGACGCTCGCAGCTAACAACACAAGACATTGATCTGATAACCCTCAAGGTAACCCTTACCGCTCCACTCAAACCTAATCCTCCAGGCAATCTTGTGACACCAAAAAATGATCCAACCTACTCATCGTCTTGCCATCATTTTTTAACCAAGTAAAGTTAAGACCACTCATGTGAAAATCTATCAGCCTAGATTTGTTGACGAAGTCATTAAATATCCTCATCTCCTCCCTCCTATCATAATGACCCACCCTTTTACATTCATCTTCGCATCTTATAGAATTGAAGTCACCCACTACACACCAAGCCTCCACTCTTCTAGCCTCCACACAACCAAGAATTTCATCTCAACATTCTCTCTTCCCTACCAAATCACATGGCTTGTACACATTCAACATCCGCATTACATTCTTCTCCCCCACTAACTTTCCTGATATGTTAATAAAATGATTTCCTTCAAAATACTCTTCCATTTTAAATTTAGACATATCCTATACAATCACTAGACCACACGAGGTACCACTAGATGCCTTTGCACACCACCTCACTTTCAAAGACCCCTAGAGTTGCTCGCAAAAATTCTTAAGGATTATCCTCATTTTTGTTTCTGCAAACATAAAATCCACGACTTTTATTCCTTAATTATCCTTTTTGCTTCCTACTTTTTCAACCTCACTCCTAGTCCCCTTATGTTTAATGTGATGAACTTCATTGATTGTATGTTTTCGCACCTTCCCTTCCATTTTGTGTATCTCTTTACTGCATACCTACAAACAACTTAGAGATTTCACCTTCCTTTGCATAGGGTATTCCTAAGCTCGCCCCAATTTCACACATTTTTTCAGCCACATTCCCCACCTCTTGGACCACTGCTTCCTTCATCTGGTAATTTACTTCTAAATCTGTCCTCAGCTAGAGCAAATCCATTCTAGAAAACTTCCCACGAACAGCCCCTCCTCTTCCAGCCTTGCAGGGTCGCCCTCGCCCCTGTTCTTCTAGCGCCCGTTCCCATTTCCTAGGCTATCTAAACCATCACTTCCACTAACTACAAGTCCCATTCTCCACTAACCATTTTAATTTTGGCTGATTCAATGCTTTTGATTCGAAATTTGAATCTGACATCAACTCCTCACCTTTGTAACCACCAATCTGAATTCATCTCTGATGCAACGAACTCATCCACTACCTCAACCTTCTCCATGTACACATGCCCGAAACCTACTAGGGAACCAATTTCTTCGATAATTCGAATCTCAAACAACATGTTGTTGATATTAACTTTTCTTACTAAATTAATCATGTTCCAATCTGTTGTACTAATGAGTACTCTAGTAATGTCTAACCTTTTTTGGTGTGTTGTGTTGTCATCAAGCATAAAGTCCCAATTGATCCCACTATAAGACAAAAAAGCTACTTTTCCAATTCCTCCAAACATTCTCTTATAAGAGGTTTAATTAACACAGTATCACCTCCCGTAGGAGTCATCGACATCGAATTTAATCCTTCATTGCACAATCTTTCTTGGAGAGCATAGATTATTTCTGTTGCATGCACACATCCAACATAAAATCCTTCCAATTCCTCAACTTCTTCCGGCTCTACCTGAAATGCTAGACCCTTCCAGTTCTTCTTTTTTTTACCTCCTGCTCCCCCAGAACCTTCTGGTCTTCTGGAATTCTTTTTGCTTGCCAAACCCATTTAATCCTTCACATTTTTAGAGTCCGAGCTTCGTCTTCTCTTCCACTCATTACTTGCCTTAGATTCCTGTTGGTTCCACCTCTGATCCTATTAAGGTTACTTATCTGCGAGCCTCCCCTCGAGAATTGATTGATATTCACCTGGAGCTTGTATGTTCCTATCCATATGGAATACAAATTTTTCTCTAGAATCTTATCATTTCTCACTGAAACAAAAGTAATAAATCTAAAAGGGTAATCAGGCCGATTAACCTTTTTTGGAATAAAAACATCCCAGACCTGCCCCCATCTAGCAAATACCTTCCTGAGATCACCCTCACCATAGCTTTCAGGGGTAATAAACTCACATTTTTCTGCCATCCTCCTTGTCGTTGCCTTTGCATGTCTGGATTGCACAAGCCGCCATCCTCCATCATCATTGCCTCCTCCTATGCCACCAAATGCTATTTCTTATTCTATCCCCCCAATGTGATTATGTATTATACAACAAGAGACCACAAAACAAAACAAGCAATGTACTCATGGTCAAGAAAAATTGTAGCATCTCCGCATATTAGATTAGCTAGGAAAAATGAACAAAAATATATATTATTTCAATGATAAATTATGTAATTTATTATAATTAGAAATAATTTTATTTAGGTTAATTTGTTGAAAAATGGTTTAAAAACAATTAATTTTATTTAAATAAATAAAAAATTAACTTTTTTATAGACAAATGTTAGAGTCGTTAGGAACCCATAATCTTTTCCTTTTCCATCTAACCAAGTTACCACCAGACCAACATTATAACTCCATAAAAAATCAACTTCTATACAGTAAAAAACTAAAAATAGCTTAAACAAAACATAATTAAGTTGTTGAAAAATAATCATAAGAACAAATTTTTAAAATTTTAAAAATAAATTATTTTTAAAAAACTATATTTAATCTAGATTTTCAAATATCTAACTTATTTTTTGAAACAATTTAAAATCTAAAAAAAAAATTATACCCTATATTATAATATTTTTCAAACATATTAGTTAGTAACTTAGATAAGAGTTGTTAGGGTTAGGAGTCTGTCTTTGTCTTAAGAGGGATCGAAAAATATTTTGGTTGGGAGAGATGGATTATGTATGTGTCTAGTATAGATTAGGATTTTATTACTTGTTTAAGAATGTATTTTATGTTGTAAAAGATAGATAAAATATAAAACATCATTCAATGTTACAGTATCTTTTTCTTTTCTTTCTTTTGTTAATATTCATAATAAGAGTAGAAGACAATGTTAAATAGTTAACAACAACTAACACATTCTTTTCAACCAACTGAGTTAGACTTCTTGACAAGATCTTAATCTTCACAAAAACTAAATTTTATACTATTAAATATAAATCTTATTAAAGTTTATTAAACATAATAATATAAATACTTCTATTAGTGCTCATTGAGTCTTGATCCTTTGGTTAGTTGACAAGATCCACTCATCTAATTTTTTTTCTCTTTGTCACCTTCTAATAGAGATAACAATTTTTATGAATTTAGACTCCTATGAAATACGTAATAGGTATGATAAATACTCACTTAATGACGTTGGATCTCGAATAGGGAATTTACTCATACAAATGAATGGAAATGACTATAGGTATAGGTATATAAGGCGAGTGTAGGTCCAGAGAAGATTTATATCTTATTTAGATTCTTGTTTTCTAGTGTGGACACATATTTCAAGGTATAGTTTTGTGAGAAGCAACAAATTGTTACTTTTGTCTAAATCTAGGTTCAAGAGGTTTTGAACTAAAAATACAAATGTGCTATTCGTATCCCTGTTCTAGTCCTAGAAAAGGTGAGGTGAGTTCAAGATTTTAAAAGGTGATGACAAAAAAAAAATCAAATCCAACCCATGACTATCGGGTTTTAGGTTCGAATATAAATTTACAGACAACTCATTTCACACTTTTTGAAAATTTAATTTGTGTATATATTTTTAAATAAATCATAGGTAAAGTTATTGATTACATTTTAATTTGAGACGTATGTATAAAATTTAATAAACAATATAAAAACGATAAAAGAGGTGTCCACGAAATTAGATTTTATTACCAGGTCTAGTGTCCAATGAGTACAAAAATAGAAGTTAAAGTTACTACTCCTACCTCACAGGTATAGTTTTTTTTTTTTTCAAAGAGAATGTAAGAACTATCCTAAGTCTATTTTTTGTCATTCCTATTTTCCAATCTAGTTTTCACTTCTAGGATTCCTACCACATTTCTCTTCATAATAATTTTTTTCTCTTTTTTTTTTTATGTACAACAAGATCATGAACCTGGGTGATGCATGGGTAAATAAATATTATCATGCATATCAATAAGAAATTCAATTTGGAATAAATCTTTAATAATTAAATATTTTACTTTAAAATGAAAATATTTGTAACGCTATATATGATGGTTAATCCTTACCGTATGTCTTCAAGAAGAACAAAATCTATAAACTTATTATTATTATCACTTCTGTTTAATTAATTTCTTAAAATCAGGCTAATATGGGAGAGCAAGGAAACAAGGGTGATAATGGACATTGTCTTGCAATAAAGAAAGGAAGAATACAAGAGGACAAAAGAACAGAAAGAGTGATTACTCAAATCAAAAAGTCAGCATTGTTTCATTATTCTGAATTACAATGGACGAATTTATGCAAAGTAAGGAAACAGCACATACAGTTAGGAGAGAGAGTCCAAATGCTAGCTAGGTATGCAATAGAAACTTAATTACCTAACTAATTGAAATAAACGGTTACAAATACAGTTTCAACAACTGTAACTGAAATAACGGTTGTGGGAAAGGGCACAGGATGTAGCTAAGGCGGTTGTTGTGATACAGGTGTGCAACCTAAGTGCTGAGATCCCCCCTCAAGTTGGGAATGGATGTTAGCATTCCCAACTTGGAACTGGACTCCTAGAAAACAAGAGGAGATAAGGCTTTCGTGAAAATGTCAGCGAGCTGCATAGAAGAGGAAATGGGAAGGAGCTTAAGTAGATCATCATTTACTTTATCACGAACAAGATGACAATCAATATCAAGGTGTTTGGTACGCTCATGAAAAACTTGATTCGAAGCGATCTGAAGGGCACTATCGTTGTCGTAGAAGAGAAGAGATGGACAAGTGAATGGAACATGAAAATCTTCTAGAAGATAAGTAAGCCACTGTAATTCACATGTGGCAAATGCTAAAGCTTGATACTCAGCTTCAAAAGAACTCTTGGAGATGGTGGCTTGCTTCTTGGAACACCACGCAGTGAGAGAATGGCCAATGTACATAGAAAACCCATTGACAGAGCGCTTGGTATTCGCACAGCCTGCCCAGTCTAAGTCATTGAACGCATTCAACTGAAGTGAGCTTGAGGAGGGAAAGTAAAGGCCTGAACCTGGAGCCAACTTAAGATAGTAAAGGATACAGAAAGCAACTTGGAGATGAGCAGAGGTTGGTTTCGCCATGAATTGGCTAAGATGTTGAACTAAGTAAGTGATATCTGGGCAAGTGGTAGTTAGATAAATCAGGTGCCTAATAAGGCGTCTGAAGGGAGAGGGACCAAGTAGCAAATCGCCTGAGGTGGAATGCAAGTGAGTAGAGTAGTACATTGGCGTGGAGACAGGGGGACACGCTAGCATACATGTGTCAGAAAAGATATTCAAGGTATATTTGCACTGGCAGAGATGAATGTCAGAAGAATTGTGAGCAACCTCAAAACCCAAAAAGAACTTGAGATCACCCAAATCCTTGATTTTGAAGGCAGAGTCCAGAAGAGAGGTAATGTGCCGAATTTCGAAAAGATTGTCGCCAGTTAAAATGACATCATCAACATAGATAAGTAAGGTTGTAATAGAGGAGACAGAGTGCTTGAGGAAGAGGGAGTGACCAACCATGGATTGAGTGTACCCATTTGAAAATAAGAAAGTGGAAAGACGAGCAAACCACTAACGGTTGGATTGCTTAAGGCCATAAAAAGACCTTTGCAACTTGCAAACTTGGCCAGGTTGAGAGGGCAATCTAGGTGGGACATGCATGTAAACGTCTTCAAGTAAATCCTTGTGAAGAAAAGCATTGTTTACATCTAATTGTTTGAGGTTCCAGGAACGTATAGATGAGACGGCTAGCACTAAGCACACAGTCGTAAGCTTGGCCATGGTGAAAAGGTATCAATGAAATTGAGACCCTCAATTTGAGTGTAGCCTTTGGCTATAAGTCTCGCCTTATGTCATTCAATAGAACCATCTGTATTGACCTTGGTTTTGAAAATCCAACAATAGCCTATGGCGGTTTTACTAGAGGAAGCTTGGTGAGAATCCAGGTGTGATTTGCTTCAAGGGCAAAAAGCTCAGCTTGGATTGCTTTAAGCCAACAATTATGCTTAGACGCCTCAGCATATGAATAAGGTGTATGATTAGTGGAAATGGAGAGAATAAAATGCTTGAAAGAAGGAGAGAGGTGATCATAAGAAATGAAAGACGTTAAAGGATAATGGATACCTTTAGAGGGAGAAGAGGAAGTAGATGGTGCAGTTGAGGACAACATGTTGTAGTGAAAATCTTACAGGTAAGAAGGGGGGAAACATTTTCTAGATAAGTGACACAAGAAAGGTGGGGTAGGTAGCTGATCAACAGGGATGGGTGGCTCAATGATGGGTGGCAAGTGTGATGATGAAGCTTGAGGGGAAGAGTGAGAAACAATAGGGTTGTGGGTGAGGTGTCATCAAGGGTGAAAAGTGTAATTTCCAAAGGCTTAGTGGGAGATGACTCATGATCTTGGAGGGACAAGTGTTGAAAAGGGTCAGTTGAGGAAAAAGGCATGGGCTAAGTGCTGGAAGTGGGATTACCTGTGAGATAAGGAAACTGATCCTCATAAAATACTACATTTCGAGAGATCAAAATTTGGTGATTTGTGAAGGTTAAACAAGAGATAGCCCTTTGTGTGAGGCTTAAAACCGAGGAAGACGCAGGGATTAGCTTGGGCATCCAATTTGGTGCGATGAGCAGTTAAGGGAGACAGTATGAGAGACAGCCGAACACCTGAAGGGCAGCCACATAAAAAAGTGTTCCATAGAGGATCTCATAAGGATAATTATGGTTGAGAAATGGCGTTGGTATGTAATTGATTAGTAAGGCTGCATGCATTAAAGCAAAAGACCAAAAAGAAAGGGGAAGGCAACTTTGGAAAAAAAAAGGGACATGGTAATGTTCAAGAGATGTTGATACTTTCTCTCAACAATACCATTTTGTTGGGGAGTTTTGTTACATGTGGTTTGATGCAATATGCCTTTGGTTTGGTAAAAATCATGCATTTGAAATTTTTTGCCATTATTTGAGCGTATTACTTTAATTTGTGAATCAAATTGGCCACATGATTGATAAAATTGACCAAGTGACCTCTCATTTCAGATTTGGCATGCAGTAAATAAATCCAAGTGTAATGAGAACAATCATCAACAGTAGTAAGAAAATATTTGTGACCATGCAATGAAATTTTGGAGCAAGGGCCCAATATGTCTACATGAATCAAATGAAAAGGTTTCAATGCATGGGAGATGCTTGAGGGAAAAGGAAGACGTTTTTGTTTGGCAGGATGACATATATTACAGGCCAAGTTTTTATTGTCTACATCTATGGAAACGCATTGATAATGGCGAGTTACAGCTTGGAGTCTCTCATGTGACAAATGCCCAAGCCGAAAATGCCAGAGGTATAAGGGGATGCTTTTACAAGAAGGAAAGGTAACAAAGGTCATAGCCAAAGGTGCAATCAAATTATGGGCAGATAAGGTGTAAAGTCCAGCATGCTTCTTAACTGTATCAGTCATCTTCCTCGACTTCACATCCTAGATGGTACACACAAGGTGAGAAAATGTCAGTTCACAGTTAAGAGCTCGAACCAACTGTGATATGGAAATGAGATTATAACTAAAGGAAGGGACAAACAATACATCTATGAGAAAAAAATTTTCTGTAGACCACTGTGCCAGAAGAAATGGCCTTGACTTACTGACTCGTGGAAGTTTGACAACAATAGGATTAATACTTTTGTAGTGTGTGAAGTATTTTAAATAGGGTGACACATGATCCGTGGCTCCCGAGTCTAATATCCAGGTAGCCGTGAACTTTGACTCAAAGGACAATGTGACTGGTGAATTAATATATTTGTTTTGTGCATTGCAGGAAGTGATAGACCGACTTGATTTACTTGTGAAGTGTTGGTGTTAGTGGAGACAAGAGTAACTGGGTTACCAAGACTTGATTGGTGGACTAAAGCCATCAAAGCTTGATACTCCTTTGACGACAATTTATGATCATGGACTTTATTGAAATTTTTCTGACTTTCATCGCCTTTCTCTTCTTCTGTCATGACTTGGTTCACATTGAAGTTCTTACCATGAGACTTATAGCCAGGCGATAGCCATGCTTCTTGTAGCATACATCTACTGTGTGACCGGATCTTTTGCATGAGTACATGTTTTGCTACCTTTGTTCCAACCATTTTGTTGATTTTGTTGATGCCTGCTAGTGTTTCTTTCAAAATGAAAGCCATGTTTTCGATAGCATACATTCTCGGTATGCCTTGTTCTACCACAATAAGTGCACAATGGACTTACATTTCCAGTTTTGATTTCGGTATCAATAGCACCAACGAAAATGCTACCCTCAAGTTGTCGCTCTTGCTGATCCACATACGATAAAATTTTCAATATAGAGGGGAATGGATCCATGATCAAGATATTTGATCTAACATTGCCAAAATGTTCATTGAGCTCTCTCAAAAATTGCATGGCTCGGTCTTCCAATTTTCTTTCAGTAATTGCTTCCATAATACCACATCCACATTTAATCGAACATTTACAAGCCAGGTTAGGCCTAAAGCTATCTAATTCATCCCAAACAGTTCTCAGTTTAGTAAAATATTGAGTAATGGTTGAATCATCTTGCCTTATTAACACAACATCCAACTACAAATCAAAGATCCAAATTCTATCCCCTTGTGAATATCTGGCTCTCAAATCTTTCCATATGGCCTTTGAACGATCCATCCAAATGATGCTTTGGCGAATGTGAGGCGTGACCGAGTGCAAGATCCAAGAAACAACCATGTCATTGCACCTCCTCCAAATTGAGTATAATTTGTCACTTTCATCTGGTTTGCTTGTTGTCCCATTGATAAATTCTAACTTATTTTTCACACTCAGGGTTGTAGTGATGGCTTTGCACCATACATTGTAATTTTTCTCGTCGAGAAGGGCAACAACAAGCACAATGCTAGCGTTCCTTTTGAGTCAGAATCAAACTCTTCTTTTAAGTATGATTGGGCCCTACAGTGGTAGAACCTGGTGAACTGAGCGTACTACGTCCCATCCTCTCCCCGCAAGAGCGCATCCTAACGCTATAGGCTTTTGAAACCCTAGGTTTTCTCCAGGGTGAAGATAAAGGTATTTATGAATGTTGATGGAAGGATCTAACTCTTTATTCATGATAAATGAAGAAGAAGCCATTGGAGGAAAGAAACAAAGGGTTGCAAAATGCGCTACAAAGCTCTTCTAAGAGAAGAGCTCTGATACCATAATAAAGAAAGGAGGAATACAAGAGGAGAGAAAAGAACAAAAAGAGCGATTACTCAAATCAGAAAGTCAACAATGTTACATTCTTCTGAATTATAATAGACAAATTTATACAAAGTAAGGAAACAATGCATACAGTCAGAAGAGAGAGTCCAAATGCCAGCTAGGTATGCAACAGAAACTTAACTAACCTAACTAATTTGAAATAAACGGTTACAGAAACAGTTTCAACAATTGTACAACAATTGTAACTAAAATAACGGTTGTGGGAAAGGGCACAAGACTATGGCTAAGGCGGTTGTTGTGATACAGGTGTGCAGCCTGAGTGCTGAGATCTTGGTAGGGAATTAAGGTTGGCTGACACACGAAGGGTGGAAGAGATGGTGCAGGTCATAAATATGGTTGGACCATAATCTAATGGTGTTGGATTCAAGATCTATTGAGATACTATGTCAAATCGGCATATTGAGCACTTAATAAATGTGGTCAAACAATATAATCTGAGACAGGAAATATATTTGCTCTGCAAAGGCACCATCAAAGATTCAAGTCAGAGAGTGATTTTGGAAAGAATGCCTACTAAGCTCAATTTAATTCAAAGGAATATTATATCGACAGATGATGATGGTGATTGCCCATTATGTAGGCAGGCAGTGGAATCCATGGACCATCTATGATTTGGGTGTAATACATATGGAATTTGGTAGGATTTGTATTCTTGGCTAGGACTTGAAATGGTGCTACATTCATGTGTATTAAATCATTCTCAACATTGCATTAGCATTAGGTCAAGAAAAAAGAAAGGAAACTTAAGCATGTTAACTATTTGGTTGGTGGTGAGGTTTGTGTGGATATATAAGAATGATATAATCTTTAGGTATGTAAATGTTTTCTTTGAAAATATTGTTTATCTTATTGTGTTTTACTCTTGGAAATGGTTATTGGGTAAAGGTTAATCCTTCTAAGACATTTATTGATTAGTTGGTATAAAGAATGAAATATAAATTTGTGACAGAGGATTTTTATCCCTTTTATGAATGCAATGGTGGAGCTTGAGTCAAAATTTTGGGGTTGCCAAAATAAATTTAATTTATATATCTACTATATAAATTTTTTATTTAAATATAATGTTGATTTTTCTATTTAAAATAAAGATTTTATTTCTCTTCAAAATTTAAAATTTTGCTTTCCTAGTTTTAAATTCTATTATCTGGATTTATATATCTAGATTTTTATTGTCATTGTCAAAGTCTACAAATAGAAAACATAAGTATGGTATAAACAATTACAAGTATTTTAAATATTAAAATGTATGGATTTGCTAGTTTACACCAATTTATTAACAAGTTATGACTATAAATTTTTTAAAATACATCCAATATATGTAACTTGCTCAATTTATTTTTTCTAAAGTTTAAGTGGATATAAATTAGCAAATATTTATAATTATATGGTTTGCAACCTTACATCCACTTATATTTTAGAAAGAGTAAGTTATCAAATTCTATCTATAAAAAAATTTAAATACACTCATGTAAATTGCTAACTTTATTTATTTTAAAAAAATAAGTAGATGTAAGTTAATAAATTCCTAATAATATTTTTATTAATTATATTTTGTTATTTAATATTTCAATATATGTAATTATAAAAAAAAATAAAATTGAGGGGACCATGGCTCTCGTGTCCCTTCAAAGCTCCACCCCTATATAAATGGAAGAAGCATCCTCTACTGTGTCTTAACATAATTTGTTAATTTTCTATGCTTTGTTGTTTGTTTTTTGGAAAAGGAATTTTCTATGCTTTGTTGATTTATGTTTTGCCTATACTATTGTTTGTTTTGTATCTTGACTTGTTTTCCACAATGATGGTTACTTTTTATATTTATTTTTGTGGTGATATATATGATTCTTGTTTTGCTCTTAAAAAAAATAAAAGAAAAAGAAGACAAAAGGAGTGAATAAATAGATGAACTATCTCTTTTAACTAAGAAAATTCTTAGACATGTTAAACTCCAAACTCCCAGGGATGTTTTACATTTTAAAAAGTGAAAAACCATTCAAACTTTTAACTTTTGTTTTTCAAAAAATGAAGTACCTTTAATTTATTTATTTTTTTGTCAACAAAGAAATATATGGATAAGTAAACTATATTTTAGGTTCTTATATATATGTAAGAAACAAATGAAGTACCTTTAAAATTTAAATATCTTATTTTAGTATCTTATTTATAACTCTCTTAAAAATAATTTGATATAACAAACAAATGTAACTATACTAATTGTTGCAGTCTAATATGGTTTATTTAGGACATTAGAACTTATTTCTTGTTTTAGACCAGTAAAATTCAATTGGTTATGATAGCAAATCTAGATAAATTAAAATTTGTAGTCACTTCAACTTAATTTTGGTGATGTTCACTTGAGAAAGCAATTTCAATAAGTTTAACTTGAATAGAAATCAAACATTCAAGATTGTTGACATGGTGTATAATCACATTCATTCTTTATATATATATAACCATTTAACAAAGTTAAAAAAAAACTCATAAAAATAGATTAAATTTTAAAGGACCAAATTAATATAAAAAAATAGATACAAGAATATCAATGACCTATCTACAACAAGAATATAAAGAAAGCCAAAACAAATATATACATATGAATGTAATATGTCCCGCAAAGTCCCATAAAATTAATATCCCAACCTTTAAATTTATAATTTTTCTCGCACTTGTCATTTTGTTGTCCCAACCTCGTGCTTATCTTCCTAAACATATACGAAACCTATTAAAAGCCTTTGACTCGACCCATTTAAAGCTACTAACTCATTCGATTAACTTGTTATTGAGTAATTGTCTTTGGAAGAATTATTATTTGACTATGCCGCTAAAAAAATTGAATAATCAACATTTACTATGTAATGGTATTAACTCATCTTATTAACATTATTGTTGAGTAAATTATCTTTGGAAAACTTGTTAAAGAAACAAAGAAGTATTATTAGAAAAATGAGATACAACATCATTACGTCAACAACAATTTTGGAGGAGGATCGCTGTTAAAAAAAGCAGGTGACATTTTTATAAATAACTTGACTTATGTATCTCAATATTAGTGATCTTTCTTAAGTAGCGCGTGTCAATTAGTATCTCAACATTGTTCTGTTACAATTATGGACCTTATAAGTGCATCACTAACATAAATTAAATGTTCATTTGTTAAAAGTTGTATCTTAATTAGTTAACCTTTTACGTTTAATAGGTTTTTTACGAGCTAGCTATGGATTTGCAATATGGATTTCTTAAGCCACAATTCACACAAACAACTTGTAATGTAAAATCAAATACTAAGCATATATTCATAGTAGGTTGAAGCAAATATATAGTGACATCTATGTAAGAGCTTACTTAAATTAGTATGTTATACACAAAGATAAAATATATTTAAGTAATAATTGGATTCTAAAACTTATAACTATTATCCTTTGTAGGTAATATTGGCAACTTTTGGTTAGCTGACCTAAAGAGAACAATGTTACTCCCTTTAGATTGATATAAAGTAAAAATACCTAATTTCACTCATATTAAAGAAGTTAGTTATTTTTATAGATTTGATAAAAAAGCTAAAATATACTTAATAAATTATCCTTAATAATTTTTCCTCACAATTTGTACTATATATAAAACAACTAGTGACTTTTTATATTCCATAAACTTTGTGTAATATGTACAAAGTAGAAAATGAGAGCACAAAGTAAATTCTTTACAACATTACTTATCATTATTTGTTCAAGAGGTAATTTTTCTTGAAAACACATTTCTTAAGAGCATGCAAATTTAGCCTTTTTGGAAAACTTAATTAAGGGCATTTTTGAAAAGTTAGCATTATTTTTAAAAAACTCGTTATATTTAAGTCAAAAATTTCATATCCTTTTTTGGCTTATATATGACTCCAAAGGAAGTACCTTCTTTGTTCCTTTATATACGAGGATTAATGCAGACAACAAATATGTAATAACAGCGTAATTTTTTTACTTATAAATAAATTATAATGCATTGATTATATTGTATATTAAATATTATATATAATTATGTTTTTGTCTTATAGTATAAATGTTTCTTTATATTAGTGCTTTGAGTGAATTGCTAGGTAATAGTGGAGGTAAACTAGGAAAAATTGATTGGATTAATAAATATCTTTTCATAATATTTTATTCTTTTCTAAAAAAAAATTTTTGAAAACTATTTTTGAAAACTCTTTTCGAAAACTAAAAAAAAAATCAAACCCTTATTAACAAATATCTTTTCATAATATTTTATAATACTTTTATTAAATAAAAAATTTATTTAGAGACAACACACTTTTTAGTATAAATTAAATATAATTTATTTATTTATTTATTTATTTATTTTATTAAATTTGTAGTACCAAATATATCTTTGTTGGGAGAAAAAATATTCCTTCAGTTACTTAGTTACTTTTATATATAAAATTGATTAAAATACTTATATGTTAACAACTTTAGGAAGATTAAATATTTGTGTTATTCTTCTATAACATTTTGGTTGTTATTTTTTCCGTAAAACCTAACCTAAAATATAATACTACAATAAATAATAAGCAATCAAAGAAAACATCAACATTAGATGTTATAAAAATTCAATGAAAGGAAAACACCTTACTAGTAAAAAAGAGATTCCATAAAAACAAACATCAACTTATTATTGAAAAAGGTTACATCAGCATCCTCCCCCATGCAAGTTTTCATAAAAGGTAGGAATTATAAAATCATAAAAACAAACATCATTTGGTAATGATAAACCGTTCTTGGCAAACAAATCAGCCAGCATGTTAGCTTCTCTACTAACATTACAGAACCTGCAGTGCTGGAATTGATTCTTTGCTTTACTTTGAGTATCTCAGAGATAACGGTTGTGTTGATAATCAGGATCATCCAAAAGTTGAATTGCTTGTAGATAATCTGACTGTATCAGACTTGTTTCCCCTCATTATTTCAGATAACCGCGACACAGCAAGCCACATCCACTCTATGAAAATAAGAACATCACATTTCACCATATGAAATCCTTGATATGCAGTTTTCCAAATTCCTGAATTGTCACATATACTCTTTGCGTCCTAAAAACTTCGAATTTCATTTACCTCCTTGCTTCTTCCTATATCAGGAATCAACAACTCCGCATTTGCATTTGCAATAATCCCTTGATTGATTGGATGTCCATTTATCATAGAAAATAAATCGATCTAACACTACACAAAAACAATACTCCAACACTACTAGAAATTCAGTCAGTACCTGCAGATTTTTTTGCAAATTTTTCTTAAACAATCAAGAAATAGGTTTCCTGTAGATTTATTTATGAAAATAAATTTTCAATTAAAACGTTTGTCGATAATTTTTTTCTAAGAAAATTTAAAACTGCAACAAATTTTCTACGCAATATTTTGCTAAAATAATTACAGAAAATTTACCTACAGTTTTTATTAAAAAAATGCAAAAAAAAAAACAAGTTACCTGCAAAGTTTTGGTCGAAGAAATTCTTGCAATTTTTCACAAACAGCACGTAAAAATAAAATTAGTATGTAATAGTTATTTATAAATTAATATATTATTCCTTTATTTATGTCATTTTTCACTGTTTACAATAGTCAATTTTTTTTTTAAAACATTAGTTTTTTTTACAATTTGATAATTTCTTGTTAAATAATATACTAAAAATAATTTAAATTTAATTATTTAATAATATCATAAATTAAAATAATTTTAGTTATAATAAAAAATTAATATCTTTTCCATTTTTCTTTGTTGAAAAGAAATGCTATTTAATTTAATTAATATATTTTACAATAGTTATTTAATAACTTCATTTTTAAAATATACTAAAAATAATTTAATTATAATTAGTAAGTAATATTATAAAATAAACACTTTTATTTATGATAAAAAGTATAATATTTTAATAACTTAATATAAATATTTAATAATTTATATCATTGTCAAATAAAAATTTTCTTTAGTTTACTTGATTTATAAGCATAAATAAATATAAATATAATTAAAAAAAATCATATCTCTATTAATAGTAATAAAAAATTTTATTTTTACAAACACATATCAGTACTTCCTTCTTTTTTTTTTTTCAGAACTTCTCTTTCTAATTTTTTAACTCTCTTATATTTTAATATTTTATATTTTATACTTTTCATATTTACACTTATAAGACAACAAAAAAATTATCATTTTATTAAAAAAATATATCATGTTTAATGATATAATTTTATTTGTTGTTAATTATTATTAAATACTAAATATTATTGTTTAATAATATAATATTATTATTTTAATAGAAAAAATAGCGTACACAATCCAAAATGATATAGTTTTTATTTTAATATAAAAACACTTATACACTCTTGTTTATTGAATTTAACAATAATTATTTTGCATTATACAGTATAAGTAAAACACCTTTTGTTTAATTTTTTTAGACATCAATTTATATTAGGTACAAATGCATAATGTATATACTGCTAACAATTTATGATGTTTCTATTTATTCTAAATCTTATTTATGTAAAAACATAATTATATGACTTAATATTGTTTTTTTCATCACTGGATCCTTTGAAGAAAAGACTTTGTAGCATAATTTTGTCAAATGAGCAAAATAAAAGCAACAATGTTTATAGAGAAAGGGTTATTATGCATGGCGAGAAACATCAGAGGGTGACAGAATCACATATTGTTCTTACCAAAGTTTGACAGAACAATTATCCTCTCGATCTTTCAGGCCTTGTAGCTCTACGGGAGATGTGTGTACCTGCAAAAGGGACTCCGACGCTCATGTCAGTGAGGGAGTAAGAGGATAGAAATTAGAGTGTGAGAGATTAGATACTTGAGGGGCGCCTGGTACCCCCCTTTTAAGGAAGTATCTAGGTGTGGTTCCAAATTACCCTTTTTACCGATCTAATTGAGATTTGTCTTAAGTTACCCTTTTCACTTGAGATTTGTATCTAGTTACCCTTTTTACTATTCTGCTTGAGATTTGTCTCTAGTAGCCCACTCCAGTGAGGTACATATACTCCTCTAGCCTTGAGGTCGATCCGAAGTAGGATGAGACCGAAATGGCTAGAGAGTAAAAGGACATGAACCTATCAACATGCAACGTCGGAGCCTCTGTTGAAGATTGACATGTTTTTTGTGTTGAACTACTGTTACATGTTTTTTGTGTTGTATTTCGAGGGTACTGAGTGAAAGGATGGTTAAAGCGATCTGGCATGACGAGTAGTTCATAGGCCACGAGGACCGAAAGCGCCAAGTAGTCGATAGGCCGCGGGGGTCGAGATAGGAAAAGAGTGTCCTGTTGGATAAAGCTTCAAGATGGTGATGAGTGTCTCGTCAAACACGAGCATCAAGTTCACAACGAGTGTTTTGTCAGACAAAAGCGCCAAATTGGCGATGAGTGTCTTATCAAACAAGAGTCTCGAGCTGGCGATAAGTATCTTGTCAGACAAAGAGTGTTGAGTTGGCAAGTTGTCGAGCTCTAGAGAGATGCTGAGTTGATGAGTTTCCAAACTTTCACGAGTTACTGAATTCTGGGAAGGTGCTAAGTTGACGAGTTGTCGAGTTTTGGGTGGGTGCCGGTTTATGAGTTACTGAACTCTGAAGAGGTGTTGAGTGGTACATAATGTACTTACTAGAGAAAAATAGGTGATATTCTCCAGGAAGTCCACAAAATAGAGTGTTGTCGGGGTACCATGTGTACTTACATGTTGTTGAGGTGCCTTGTTTTGAGTCTGTAATTGTGATGACAGGAATAATTTATTATCCTATAAATGGTAATAAGGAAATATAATATTTGGTTAAACAGATAATTAATAAGGATAATATTTAGATTTATATATGGTAATAAGGACTATGTAATAAATGTGGCTAATTCTGTCCTGGATATTATTAGTCACGCTCAAGGTGACTCTTTTGTGATCCCAACACTAAGTTTGGGCTTTGCATGGGACGTATCCAACTTCTTGGAGTTGTTCCTAGCTACAGGATATCGAGTTAGTTTGTGTGTAATGGTTTGTTGTCCGTCATTTGCTAGCGAGTTGTTATGCGGTCGTTCCGAGAGGTTTCGTCCTTGCGCCGAGCTCTTTTGATGGTGATGTTTGATTTCGTCACTCTGGGCATTTCATGTCGAGTTTTTCCATTAGTGGTGTTCGTCTCTATCGTTTCCCTCCTTGGACAATTGATTCTGGACCATGCAATTGGACTTTCACGGTGGATCAGGATGTGTCACTCCTGCTTTATACCATATATTGCCGGGAGCGTAAGAATTTTTACATTCCCACAGACGACGCCAAATGTTCTTACCGGAGTTTGGCAGAACGATTATCCTCTCGATCTTTCGGGCCTTGGAGCTCCAAGGGACATGTGTGTACCTGTAAAAGGAACTCCGACACTTAAGTTAGTGAGAGAATAAGAGGATAGAGATTAGATTGTGAGAGATTAGATACCTGAGGGGGTCTGGTGCCCCCCTTTTAAGGAGGTCTCCAGGTGTGGTTTCAAATTACCTTTTTTACCGTTCTGATTGAGATTTGTCTTTAGTTACCCTTTTCACTTGAGATTTATCTCTAGTTACCCTTTTTACTGTTCTGCTTGAGATTTGTTTCTAATTACCCTTTTTAGGGATTTTGGGCCTGATTATTGTCGGGTGAAACTACAATTAGACCTTCCCGTAAAAGTGAGGATAGAGAAAAGTAGCGAGAAATCACTCTCATTTGTATCTCTTATTGTGATGGAAGAAATATCACAACCTCTCGCCTGCGAAGATGTTTTTGGACTCACTTGACAGTGCAGTAGTCCACTCCAGTGAGGTACACATATGAAAAACGCTATTACAAAAATGACATACACAATCAGAAAATGGTCCAATTCAGTGATTAATGGATTCAAAATATATGTTACAAGATACTTCATAACGGATATAATAATATCATTACATGTCTCTTACATGCACCCATCATTACATGCTCAGCTCAATGAATCAATGGATTTAAAGGGACCATTAATAGAATGCAAGTGTATAAAAGAAAGGGGAAAAAATGGGAATTAGAGGAACTGACCATACAAAAAATAAAAAAGACAATTACTTGGTAACTATTCATGGCAGAAAATGAATAAAAAAGGAAAAAAGTGATGAAAAAATTATGTATCACATATTCAAATTGTGGAGGAGAACTTATAATAATCAGTGATCATGAACATAAACAGCTCATAATCTCAAGGTCAGAAATACGAACACAAAATCACTAAAAAGATGTTATTTAAACAAAAAGAATAGGCAAACTATCATATTCAAATTGACAAAATTCTCACCTCAATTCAAACACATATCTCTAGCAAAAAAGACCCCATGATCTGTGTTCCTTAAAAACTTCAGCCATCTTCTCATAGGAAACTTTTGAAGGAAACAAAAGAGAAAAGAAAAAAATACGGCCAAGAAGAAGCCTATTATACATTCATGCATGATGTGAAAATACTTTCATGTCTAGTTTAACCTTGCAAGTCCTAAGAAACAAAAACATAAATGTAATTACATTCTCTATACCGAGAGAAAGTTAACACATGAAAAGTTAATATCACAAAAGACATCTATTAACTTTCTCTTAATCAAAAAAAAGTTAATACACATGGAAAGTTAATAACATAAGGCTTGTAAATATAATTAATTTCTCTAGATTAAGAGAATGGTACTAAACATATAAAGTTAATATGACTAATGACGTCTAATAAGACATAAATGATTGTTTTTCCCCATTTTCAATTGGTACATAACCTTTTCCCATTGCCAGTGCATGTGACTAAACAACTAAAACATAGGTTTCTTTCCTTATTAAATTTTCTTTTCTATCAAGTGTAGTACCCTGCAAAAGTATTAGTTTTTTTTAAAGTAGTTTGTGGTATTGACTTTTTGCTCTTTGTTAAAGTTAAATTTGTTTTTTAATTTTTAAGGAATTGGGTTTTGGTGGTTGTGTTTTTTTTTTTTTAAGGATAATCTAATACGTAATTTTCTTAGGAAAGGATTTTGTCATCATGTTCCATTTTTTCTTAGAATAATCTAATACATTATAAGTATAGATTGCATCATATAGAATTCATCTTTAAGAGACAATGAGCAATATTTAAAATGAGCCTCTTCAAATATATCAATAAAGATCAGAAACAAAATGTATAATACCGTATAATGAACTTACGTACCTATGTCAATTCAAATATTACGAAGTACAATAAATACACCAAGAGAAGATCCAACAACAAAGAATGTATCAACTTGGCATAAATGAAGTTGATGCATACAAGAAATAGGATAGATAGAGATGATTGTTTTGTTGTTAAATGAATGCACAAAACTTTTAAAAGCACATACTACAAAAATTTATTAACCAATAGGTAATAAAGTACATATTTATTTGTGAACATTATCCTTAATATTCTCTTAGCAGCAAACACTTAAAATATATAATAGTGTTAACCATGTTATGTTATCTTATATTCTTTATCTTCATACATCAATATTAACCATATTATCCCTTGAGGGAGATACCTAAGCCCTGGGATGATGAGGTTTGTTTAGGACTTGCCTTTAGTTTTTACAGAAATTTAAATTTTGACCTTATTTTATATTTATACAAAACATTACAATGTTACAAGACACTTATAAAAATATTTTAATGAGTGATTTAATGTTGTTAGAGCACAAATAATGTGTGTTTTAATGAGACATTGGTTTTGTTGTAATTTGTTATATGATACTATAAGCATGTTATAGAAAGTAACAACACTTACTATTTAGTGGTTTCATGAATGTAAGGTTATTCCAATTGCCTTTTAATTTTTACTGTGATTTCCTACATGCTTTAAAATTCTCTTGAAAAAATGGCTTATGAGTGATTAAGATGGCTTTAAAATATTTTTGTATTTTCTATCTCTTCATACGAATCTCCTTACTATGAAACAACACAAACACCAGTACCGAAGTTGTTGAAAAAAGTGGAGAACGTTAAAATAGGAAGTGCATTGAGCATTCCTAATTTTAAGTAATTTAGGGAACTAATTTTGAATTTGAATAATTATTAATTCGAATTTATTATTCCAACTTAATTACAAGTTACAATAGTTTGTTGTCATTTCTACTGGTATTAATTTATTCTTATTTGTGATCTTTAGTTAGGATCAGTTACAAAATACATATGTAACTGTCCACTAGAGAAACTGTAGTTATTGTTCTATGAATACAATCAATGTTTTATTTATTAATCATTATGTTAATGCATAAATTTTCTAGTACTTGACTGTGCATGTGATTCTATGTTTCTTTTCTTTAAGAAACCATTAGGAATTTTTATGCAGAAAATAATCTTATTTGAAGTTGAAAGAATCATAAACGTTAAATGTTTAAGGCACTTCCTTTAGAATTAAAATTTAAAATGTAATTAATATATATGACATATTTGACTTTGAGTTTGAATGAATGTTATGAAATATGATTGGTTTAGAAAGCAACAACATAATGAGTTTATGAAATAAAACAAGATGATTAGAGTGATTATTAAAAAATAGAATGGAGAGAAATGGAAATATTATTGATTAAAGAGGAAGAGGGAAAGTAAGAGAGAGAATGAATAATATATATTATTAATTAATAAGGTTATTCCCCTTGAACATTAATCTTTGTTAAACAACTAAACTTGCTTAAATTCTAGAAGATGTTTTGGTTCAAATGATAGTTGAAAACTCTGCTAATTGTGAGGATGGTGGCAAAACAGTAGTGAGAGAAATAGTTCCTTTTGAAGTTGAGTCCATAATGATCCGTATGAGAAAATGGATAGATGAATCACTGGAGAAAGGAAAAGAGTGTTTGCAGATAGCAAAAGAAACTAAAGTCTTTCCTACAAATATAACTAGACGGAGAACACTGTATATTCAATATTTTTTTAAGATAGTTTATGCATCGGTTTCTTATTTTAATTTAGGCATGGAATCCAAAGTCTAAATTAGAACCGTATTCAAATCAGTGTAGAGCTGATAAATTTGGCCAAGAAGATTGTGCAAGAATTCTTTCAAATTCCAATACCAATAACAAAAGTTTTGGTTGAACAACTTGTTAAGGGATTACAAAAACCTGGAGTAAACAATGTTGGTGGCAGCATGTGGTAAGTACTCTTAATTCATAAAGCTAAATTTGTTTACTCTAGAAAGTTCCAAAGACTCAGATTTTTTCTTTCTTTTGAATTTTGAAAAATAAAAGTTAAGAAAATCTTAAGAATTGATAAACTTACAATACTTATTAGGCTAGTCGCAATGACTAAGAAGCGGCAAAGATTGTAGCATTCTGATGTATTATGTTTTGATCTAAATTCTCTCAGGTTTGAAAGAGAACTATGTTCCCTCTCTTCCCCCACTGACCAGGTGCAACAGAAATTCAAAGTTACATAAGCTGTGGAAAATAGCTAGCCCTTGCAATCTTAGCTGTGAAGATCCGCATATATATGGAATATTAGAAGCTAATCATCCTCACTTATGCACTACCCGTGGAACACAGCGCCTCTGCATTCAAAGTTTTTTATTCAATGGACTAATGTTTCCTCTGACGTTTTGTAACCTAGTAAGCAATTGAACTATGAAGCAAAGTATACCAAAACATTTTTTTGTTTAACATTTTAATCTTTTCGTTGACATGTCATTAAGCTTATTATTACTTTATTAATTAAAATTTTTAATTAATAAAAGAGTCACAGATGTCATTCTGTCCAATTCGGCTAGCAGTTAGAAAACTAGAGAGAAAGGTAATGAAAGAGATGCAAGCATATTCTTCATTCATTGGATCACTGGAAAGTCATGGAAAAGGAAAGTAAGCTTAGTGGCTCTGCTGCAGCAGTAAGATATAAGTGCATGTGGGATTATATAGAATTAGGAGAGAAATACTACCAAGACATGGATCGTTTAGCAACTTTAGAAAGGGGTATGAGAGCATGGGCCAATTGGGTGGACACCAATATTGATAGAAGCAAAACCAAGGTGTTCTTCCTGGGAATTTCTCTTTCACATACCAAGTATGGACTCTGACCTTGTCTTCTTTCTCTTACGTTATTGTATTATAATCTAGGCTTCATGATTTTGTGTAAATGTTGCTTTTGCTTTTGTTATTTGTTTTGGCATACAAACAGCAATGACTGACTTAAAACTATTAAAACTTGAGCCATAGACAAATGACATGTAAGAAGGTCATAGTAATTTGTAAGAACTTTTATCTACCTTAATGACCAATTAATGTGACTTTTTTTTTCATTTGCAATCATTTAATAATTTGATTCTGATTGCTTTAACATTTTTTTTTTTAAGTTTCTTGCATACATTAAAGAAGGATTGTACTATCTAATGATATGTCCAACTGTCAATATTATAAAATGTAAAGTGGTAGTTTACAGTGTTTATTCAATATTATCCATATATATAATTATAAAAATATTAAAAAGTGTAGTATGGAATAATATAAAATCTTCAATGAGATAAAATCTAACCTGGCGATGAAGATTTTCAGTCCTGTCAACGAGAAGCTCTATCTTTTCCCCTATCCAGAACCTACATTAAATTATCAAAGTATGTCAATATAATCTAAATAAGTGTCCCTTGTATATTACATAATCTAATTAAAGGTAAAGGAAAATTAGAGTAGTAAACAAAATTCAACTTAATATTTCTAGATGCTTTCAACTTAATGGTTTTATTACCAGAAACAACTATACAATCAAACATATATATTTTCTTCAATTTTTTAGAAAAGTAAATCTGGACTTATATATGAATAGCTAGAAGTCTAGAATTAAGAATCAAGCCCCTAATTTGGACTTTCTCTGCATCCCCACCAAAGGCATCAATGATATGTGTGTGTCCTAAGGATAATATGTGATGTAATATGAAAGATAAAAGAAGTTATAAGTCAAATGCAATGCAAAGTTTAGAATATTAGAACATCACGACAGCAAGTAATCAATAAAAATTAACTACATTGATCAGCACATCAAATGTGCAATAAAATTTAGACATGCATATATATACTATTCTCTGAAGTCTATGAGATTAGATGTATAAAAAATTGGAGTATATACTTGCATGTTACATGTAAACTTCATGATTTGGATATGCATACTTGGACTTTAATAAGGTGTTAAAGAATATTCATGGAAGAAAACAAGTATCAAATGTCAGAAATAAAATTATATATGTTAGTTTGAGACCACATTGCACAGTTGGTCTTAAATGCAACCACATATTTCATGATTTTAGATCGGCTAATTATAAATGTAAAGCTACAGTTCCCTCGTCTTAGAAAATTCTTTAACTGCTGCACACAAATTCAAAGAAATCAAGAGCATGATTGATTTGGTTTTGTTTTTTAGTTTTTGAAAAGAGTTTTAAAAAATTGTTTTCGAGAAGAAAACAAAAAAAACTTGTTTGGTAAATGTTATTTGAAAATTGTTTTGAAGATGTAAAAATGAAAATATTTGTTCATATTTATTAAAATTTTATTAATAAAAAACAAAAAACAACATATTTTGATTATATTTTTAGTTTTCAAAACAAAAATAGAAAACTAAAAAGTAAAACTAATTTTAGTTGTTCCTGTTTTTTAGTTTTTAAAAACTAAAAGACCGGAACTGTTTTCAGAAAACGCTACCGAAACGAGTTTTTAGTTTTTAAATACTAAAATACTGAAAATAATTTTATAAAATTATTGTCAAATAAAAACTAAGTTATTAGTTAAGTTTAAGTGGTAATAAATTCAGTTCCTTAATTAAATCTTGGATTCAAGTCATTGTAAGAGAAAAATGTGATTAGAAAAGAAGTCTTACTATAAATATCCTTAATTAAGTCTTGGATTCAAGTCTTTGTATAGAAAAATATGATTATAAAGAGAAATCCCATTAAATAAGGTACACCAAGTTATAGATTAGTCATAGACAAAAATGATTCCTATTAAACAAAAGAAAATTCAAAAAAATAAATTCATGGTATTTCATTATAAAAAGGGGCTTAAAAGGTGTAATTTTTAAACTAGGAAATGACTTCAATCTCTTCAATGTCTTTGATGAGTGCAATCAACAATCACTTTTCCAACTCCTCCAATTTGTATCATAGAAAATTACCAAAAAGCCATCATTTTGCATCACATTTTTTGGGCAGTCTAGGTGATGAGGCGTGGATGATAGGTTTTAAAAATGAATTTATTTTTAAAATGTGAACCATAATGCCACACGCCTTTGTCATGAGCATGCATTCTTTTTCCTGACTCATAAAACCTAAAAGCAACCAACAGCATGCCCTTATTATCCATCTTCCTTTCTTTCTCTCTCAGCCTGAGCCTACTACACACACTCTGAGGAAGCCCTTGTATTTGGAAAAATTAAATATGAAATTATTTGTTTGAACTTGTAAGAAGGAGCATATCGTTGAAACTACTGGGCAAGTGTTGTTTTCTGAAATATGGGTACTTGAGCTACATATATGTGTAGAGTTTTGAGTTTAGACCACCACCTCCAATATAGTCCTACCTACATTGTCTCTATTGCTCTCTTCTTTGATTTCAATAGCTTTATGAGGTGTCCTTTCTTTAATTTGTACAAATATGCTGCTTCCTTTTGGGAGACTATAAAGTTATCTTTACTTATAGCAGAGAGATTCAGCATTTAAATATAGCCAAATATTTTTCTTGGGTTGTTGAACAATTTCCTTTATTATTGTTTTCCTCTTTTCACATATGTAGGAGAACTAAAGGAAACAAAAGTCTACAAGAAATGGGAAAAAAAACTATCAGTAGCCAAGCCCCCAACTAGTCCCTTAGGCAAGCAAAGTAATTTTAGCAGCAAGGTTTGGTTTATCTTACTAAGTAGTATTTTAGTTATGCTATAATTTTTTAATACTCATGTTTTAATCTTCTGCAGGTAATCAAATAAGCAACAAGAAATGGATCTCCAAGCTATCATTTCACAACGCAAGTCTAAGTTTGACATAAAGAAAGTTATATATATAGAGAGAACTGTGAATAATAATACTGTTAAATTAATGTTAGATGTTGATTATTAGTTGTTAGTTGAGGTATATTATGTTTCATTTATTATTGTATGTCAGAGGTTGTGGTAGTTGTATTCACCACTCTGAATTTCTAGCTTGTATTGTATCTCTATTTAATAAGAGATTCTAAGCTGAGTAAATCTATCTCAAGCTTTTCTATATTCAAGTTGGTATCAGAGCAAGTTCAATTCTGCTCTTTATCGTCTAGAGTCGCACAGTAGGCTGTCCGCCACTGTCGCCGCCATCCGTCGACGACTTTTTCTCTGGTGAGCACAGATCCAGGTGCGCCTCGACGTGCGTGTTCTACCCCTGTAAATCACTACTCCATACGCCGCTCAACGCGCCTCCACGCGCCACCTCAGTCACGCCAAACAGAAAGCGATTGAGATCCACGCGCGGGTGAAACGATCTCCGTTCGCTGTCGTTCCAGTGCTGCTGACTCGTCGGAGTCTCCTGAAGCCATTGTTGACCTGCGTGGTTCACTTTGAGCAAGATTTAGTAGATTTAAATCAAATCTCTCTCTCGGTCTTTGTTTTTTCCTCTTTTTCAGATCTGAAAAAAAGAATGTCTTCTTCTACCGTAGTCAACTCTGGTCCCATTTTTCCTATTTCTGAATCTGCCGTCAGTGGAGCCTAAGATATTGAGGAACCTTAGAGCTTTCAAAACCTGTTACTCGTTTTGGAAGAAAGTGCAAGATATCTACTCTAATGATATCCAACGCTTGTTTGATTGTGTTCAAAAGCTAACCTCCTTAAAACAAAATGATTCAGATATGGTATCATATGTTTCCGAAGCTCAAGCCGCTGCAGAAGAATTGAAGCTTTTCTTAGAAGCTGATTCTATAGAAGAAATAAGGAAACGACTTGATAACCTCTATATGGTTATGATTCTTCGTGGTATGAACCCAACATTTAACCACATTCGTGATCAAGTTCTGACTGGTCAAGATATTACTTCCATGGAGAGCTTAACTACTCGTCTCCTCCGTGTTCCTACCTTGAGCAATGAGGGTACCTCCCTTGAAAGTAATATGGAGTCCTCTGTTATGATATCTTCAAGAGGAAGAGGAGGACGTGGAAACAGAGGTCGTGGTGGACGAGGTAATCGTCCACAATGCACCCATTGCAAAAGGATGGGTCATACTCATCAGACATGTTACTCTCTGCATGGTTTTCCAGACAAGTCTGCTCATGTATCAAGGTCTGAGAAGCCAGAAGAGAGGAAACTGTTTGAAGAAGAATATCAAGGATACCAAGAGTATATGAGGATGAAATCTAACTGCCTTGCTGGACCTTCTTCTGGACCTAATGTATCAACGGTCTGCATTTCTCAATCTGTGGAAGGTCAAAACCCATGGATTGTTGACTCTGGTGCTTCAGACCATATCTCTGGTAATAACTCCTTGTTTTTCATCTTTATTACCTCCCAAATTTCCACATCTTGTCACATTAGCCAATGGGTCAAAGGTTTCAGCTCAAGGAGTGGGTTCAATTTCTATTTCTCCCTCCTTAAATTTATCTTCTGTTTTGTACATTCCTTATTGTCCCAATTTACTTTCCTTGAGTCAATTAACTAAGTTCTTAAATTGTTCAGTTACATTTAACTCTGACTCCTTTGTCATTCAGGACCGTGGTACAGGCAGGCAGATTGGCGCCGGATATGAATCACGAGGCCTCTATTACCTGGAATCTAGCTCTTCAGTGTCCTGTCTTGCATCCATCTCTCCTAAATTATTGCATGATCGGTTTGGACATCCTAGTCTTGACAAATTAAAGATAATGGCTCCTAGTACTCAAAAAATCCAAACTTTAGACTGTGAAGCTTGTCAATTAGGCAAACATGTTAGGTCTTCTTTTTCAAGTAAAGATAAATCAAGAAGTAATTCAGCTTTCTCCACTCTTCATTCAGATATTTGGGGTCCTAGTTGAATTACTTCTTTTGGATTTAAATATTTTGTCACCTTTATTGATGAATATTCTCGATGCACGTGACTTTATTTAATGAAAGAAAGGTCTGAACTTCTATCCATATTTGTGTCCTTCTTTCATGAAATAAAAAATTAGTTTGGAAAATCAATCAAATGTTTCAGAAGTGATAATGCAAAAGAATATTTTTCTTCTGAACTCTCGTCATTTTTGTCCTCTCAAGGTATATTACATCAGTCCACTTGTCCCCACACTCCTCAACAGAATAAGATAGCCGAAAGAAAGAATCGCCACCTTGTTGAAACCACTCGCTCTTTAATGATTAATGCAAAAGTTCCATTACATCATTGGGGAGATGCGATTCTTTCTGCCTGCTATCTTATCAATAGGATGCCCTCTTCCTCTCTTGATAATCAAATTCCTCATTCCATCCTATTTCCAGCTGAACCTATATATCATGTTTCACCTTGTGTATTTGGTTGTACTTGTTTTGTTCATGATATGTCTCCAGGCCTCGATAAATTGTCAGCTAAGTCGATTAAGTGTGTTTTCCTGGGATACTCCCGCCTTCAAAAAGGATACAAATGTTATTCTCCTCATAACAAGAAGTATTACATGTCTGCAAATGTTACCTTCTTTGAAGATTCTCCCTTCTACTCATCCTCCACACCTGACTCCATTTCCATCCAAGAGGCCTTGCCCTCTCCCTCTTCGAGTCCAAAGATTGTCATTTCTCCAGGCATGTCTCATCAACCTGACCACTCTAATATTAGTCCAATGTCTATCTTATCTGAAACTGATCATTCTCCCTCGACTCCTCCTCATGGCATGACACCTGAAGCTAACCTCAGTATTCCTGATGACTCTCGTGGCTCATGTCCATCTCCGTCTGCTTCTTGTACAACGGCTCCTAATTCTCCTCCCATGGCCGATGACAACTTATGTTGGCCTATTTCCCTTCGAAAGGGTATTCGCTCTTCTCGAAACCCTCATCCTATTTACAATTTTTTGAGTTATCATCGTCTATCTCCATCTTATTGTTCCTTTATAAATTCCTTATCATCCATCACTATTCCCAAAAATGTTTGTGAAGCACTTGATCACCCTGGATGGCGACAAGCCATGATTGATGAAATACATACCCTTGATCACAATGGAACATGGAAATTGGTTCATCTTCCTCCTGGGAAGAAAGCTGTTGGTTGTAGATGGATCTATGCTATTAAAGTTGGTCCAAATGGTGAAATTGAACGCCTTAAAGCTCGTTTGGTAGCCAAAGGTTACACTCAAATATATGGACTTGATTATGAAGACACTTTCTGCCCAGTGGCCAAGATCACTACTATTCGTCTTCTTCTTGCCATGGCAGCTATTCGCCATTGGCCCCTGTATCAGATGGACGTTAAAAATGCATTCCTACATGGTGAGTTAGATGAGGAAATTTACATGGAGCAACTTCCAGGCTTTGTTGCTCAGGTGGAGTCTGGTCTAGTATGTAAACTCAGGCGATCTCTCTATGGTCTTAAGCAGTCGCCAAGGGCTTGGTTTGGAAAGTTCAGCAATGTTGTCCAAGGTTTCGTAATGAAAAGGAGTGAAGCAAATCACTCTGTCTTCTACTATCACAAATCTGTTAGCAAATGTGTTTATTTAGTTGTTTATGTCGATGACATTGTCATTACAGGAAATGATGAAGTCACAATATCTCAACTAAAGCAACACTTATGCAATCACTTTCAAACAAAAGATCTTGGTCATCTGAAATATTTTCTGAGAATAGAAGTAGTTAAATCCAAAGAAGGCACTGTAGTTTCCCAGAGGAAGTATGTCTTGGATCTTCTGAAACAAACAAAAATGTCTGATTGTAAGCCAGTCAATAGTCCTATGGACCCATACAAGAAATTAGTAGTTGATATGGGATACTTATACTCAGATCCAGAAAGGTATAGAAGGCTGGTTGGGAAGCTCATATATCTCACTATTACAAGGCCAGATATTTCCTTTGCAGTTGGAGTTGTAAGTTGATTCATGAATTCACCATGTGTGGATCATTGGAATGGAGTAATGCATATTCTCAGGTACATAAAAAAAGCTCCAGGCCAGGGTCTGTTGTTCGAAGATAAAGGAAATAGCCAAATTGTTGGATACTGTGATGCTGATTGGGCTGAATCCGATAGAGATAGACGCTCTACTACTGGGTATTGTGTGTACCTTGGTGGTAATCTTATCTCATGGAAGAGTAAGAAACAGAAGACTATTGCTCAATCTAGTGCAGAAGTTGAATATAGATCTATGGCTCTTGCAGCTTGTGAGTTGGTGTGGGTTAAACAACTTATACAAGAATTGAAGTTCTGTGAAATTTCTCCAATGCAACTTTATTGTGATAATCAGGCAGCTATCCACATTGCTTCCAATCCAGTATTTCATGAAAGGACTAAACACATTGAAATTGATTGTCACTTTGTAAGGGAAAAAGTGTTGTCCAAGGAAATTAGGACCGAATTTGTTGGTACCAATGACCAGCTTGCAGACTTATTAACCAAACCCTTGAAGGGTCCTCGGATTGAATACTTGATTTCCAAGCTTGGAACATATGATTTATATGCTCCAGCTTGAGGGGAATGTTAAATTAATGTTAGATGTTGGTTATTAGTTGTTAGTTGAAGTATATTATGTTTCATTTATTATTGTATGTCAGAGGTTGGTGGTAATTGTATTCACCACTCTGAATTTCTAGATTGTATTGTATCTCTATTTAATAAGAGATTCTAAGCTGAGTAAATCTATCTCAAGCTTTTCTATATTCAAGTAATACCATACTTTTGGAAAAGGTAAGTTGAGTCCTAAAATGTACAAGAACTATGTAATTAACAACATCAATATCACATTAGCAACTAGAGGTAGCTGAAGAATGATCCCATCTAATTTTCCTCTCTGACTCGAGTAGAACCATAGTATCAAATATCTATAATTAAAAAGCACTAACAAAATTGGAACAGTTATGAAAATCACAATATTTTGAAATTTACAATGACAATATCCAAGCACTGAGACATGATTCAGCTCACATCCCATCAAAACATGGCAAATTCATAATTTCTACATTTTATAATCAACCAAGAAAGATATCAAAGACAACAACAATTTGATCTCAAAAATTATCTTCATCACCATCAAACCAAACTAACTAATTCAATCTTCTTTTACTCAACAAACAGACCAAACATCAACTTAAAAAATTGACAAACTTATAAAACAAAATAGTTAACTCTTACCAAAAGCAAGTCATACCTAAGAAAAGCACTACTCTCTAAGCCATTGATGCATATTTGTCACTTGGCTCTTGTAAGTATACCTAAGAAAAGCACATGACTGAAAAAAAAAAATCTTCACAACTGTGCAGCCATACCACAGTAATACCATCAAACTAATACCACTATAGACAATCAATCTTAGCAGCTAAAGACAAGTGATTAATCCAAGTTATTGCATAGCCTATTCAACCTTCACAGTTTTTCTAAATGCACAACAAGGAGAGAGAAAGGAAGAGACAAAACCTATCATAGCAAAGGTTAGAGAAATTAAATTATAATGTTCACCACTATACTTCGTTGGAATTGAAATCAGAGACAAAAACCTATCACAACAAAGGTTCTACTTGGCACAACACAAATTCAAGTAATAAAATGAAGGAAATTACGAAACTCTTCCTTACGAAACTCTTCCTTGATAGTGATAGTAGAAGTAAAAAATATATACAAAAATTAAACAGCTACATACAAAGTAAAAATAGGAAATGATAATAAAAATCTATACTAATATGCAAACAAAAAGTAGAGGTAAAAAAAATTGAATCGAGCAACAGTGATTGAAGTAGTGGAGAAGCAAGGAGAATATTTAGAGAGAGCCCTAAAAATGTAGAAGCCCTAAAACTATTCAAGAGAGTGCAACACCTTGAGAGATAACTTTGAATCAAAACCAATCGTTTCGAGAGATCAAAACATGATTGAACACTGTAAACGCTAAATAGAAGAATGAGAAAAACACGATCGAAGAACAGTGCATACCTAACTTTGGCTTTGATGTTTAGCATCTGTGAATCAGAACCAAAGCTTCAAATGTAAGCTTGAAATGGCGAAAATACACTAGGTTTGGAGGCAATTTTAAATTTTAATTTACAATTTCAAATTTTATATATTGCATCTTTAATTTTTAGATTTTGGTTTAAATTTAAATTTTTTATTTTTTATTCTAGTTTTTATTTCAATTTATAATTTTCAACATTAATTCAAATTTTAATTTTAAATTTTTAATTTTAATTTCTATCTTTATTTTTAACTTTAATTTTAGTTTTTAGTTTTCTTATTTCATTTAATTTTTTAATTTATATTTTTAGTTCTTAATTTATATTTTTTAATTATTTTTAATTTTTAATATATAATTTATAATCCCTAGGAATTTATTGAAAATTAAATTTAAAATTATTAATAAATATATAAATTAAATTTATAACTTTAAATTTTACTACAATTTTTAAATTTATATTTCAAATTTTTAATTTTAATTTAAATTTGATATTTAAAATTTATAATTTTAACTTTTACTTTTAATTTATATTTTTTAATTAGCACTAATTTTAAATTTAATTTTATATTAAAAATTTCTCACTTTTCTTTTCTACTTTTTAAATTTTTTATTTTAATTTTTAGTTTCTAATTTTTATTATTAAATTATATTTTTTATATTTTTTTAGCTTTTAATTTTTAATATTTAGTTTCTAATTTTAAATTCTTCAACTTATATTTTAGTTTTTAATTTTTATTTAATTATTAGCTTTAGCTTTTATTTTAAATTATAATTGTCAACTTTTAATTTAAATTTTAATTCTTTAATTTTAATTTTTACTTGTAGTTCTTAATTTTTAAATTTAAATTTATATTTTAGTTTTTAATTTTTTATTTAATTTTTAGTTTTATATTTTATTTTAATTTACAATTTTAATTTAAATTTTAATTCTTTATTTTCATTTATATACTTTTTTTAGTTTTTTTTAATTTTTAATTTTATAATTATTTTTTGAAATTTTTAATTTTTAATTTAAATTTGATGTTTAAAATTTACAATTTTAACTTTTACTTTTAAGTTATATATTTTAATTAGTTTAAATTTTGAATTTAAAGTTATATTAAAAATTTATAATTTTGAGTTTTAAGTTTTTACTTTTTAATTTTTAGTTCTCAGTTTTTAGCATTATTTTTATTTTTTTGTTTTTAGTATTTTTTTTTTAATTATTAAATTTTAATTTTTAATTTTAATTATCAAATTTTAATTTTGAATTTATACTTAGTTTTTATTTTTAGTTTTTAGTTTTAGTTTTTTTTTTAATTTATGATTTTCAACTTTTAATTTAAATTTATATCTTTATTTTAATTTCATTTTAGTTTTAAATTTTTAGTTTTATTTATAATTGCCAAATTTTAACTTAAATCTCTATCTTTATTTTAAATTAGAATTTTAGTTTCTATTTTTATTTTGTCCTTTAATTTTATGTTTGAGTTTTTATTTTAGTTTACAATTTTCACCTTTTAATTTAAATTTCTTTCCTTATTTTTATTGTTAATTTTAATTTTTATTTATAATTTTAAAATTTTTATTTAAATTCTGTCTTTATTTTTAATTGTAATTTTAGTTTTCAGTTTTATTTTTTCACTTAATTTTTAGTTTTAGTTTTTATTTTAATTATAAATTTTCAAATTTTAATTTAAATTTCTATCTTTATTTTTAATTTTAATTTTTAGTTTTATTTTTGAATTTTTATTTTTAGTTCTGAATTATATTTTTTAATTAGTTTCAATTTTTAATTTATAATCCCAAGGAATTTATTGATTATAATTTTAAATTTAAATTAAATTTATAATTAATATTTTAAAATTATTAATAAATATATAAATTAAATTTATAATTAATATTTTATAATTTTAAATTTCAGTTTTAATTTTAAAATTATATTTTATATTTATATTTTAAATTTTTATTTTTAAATTTTAGATGCAGTGTTAATGTTTAGTCTTTAATTTTTAATTTGATTTTTTATTTTTAATTTCTTCTTTTTAACTTTTAGTTTTCACTTTTTAATTTTTAGTTGTTACTTTTAATTTTTGGTTTTTAGTTTTTATTTTTAATTTTAGTTTACTTTTATATATATTAATAATTTTATATATTTATAATTTATAATTTTTACTCATATTCCTAATATGGTAATTTTTATATTTACTCATATTTATAATAAGTTATAATTTGTATATTTACTGATAATTTTAAATTAAATTTTTAAAAATAATTTTTTGGCAGGAAAAGCCACACGTAATTGCTACGGTTTTGAAAAACCGCATGTAATTATTGCGAAAATAAGAATGGCAAGTATTTTCTGCGAATATCATGTCATAGGTAATTGTTGCAGCGCAATAACGACAGGTAATACTATGGATTCGAAAACCACAAATAATTTCTACGGAACAAACCCCATGTAGCTTTGTTTACCTGCAATCATTTTTTCAAAGCTAAATCTGCAGGAATTTCCCGCAGATTTTAAAAGCTATAGGAAATTTTTTTATGACCTATTGTTTGCATAAAAAACTGCACAAATTAACTGCAAATTAATTTTTGCAGGAAAACGAAAAGAAATCGGCATTATTCTTGTAGCGCGAGTGGTGCCAGCAGTTCTTTTGTTACTTTTCGAATTTGAGTGCGTTCAATGATTGGTATCTTGTTAAAAGAAAACTGAGTTATGTTGCAAATCAAAATGTAACCAGCAGTTCCTTTGTTACTTTTCGAATTTGAGTGCATTCAATGATTGGTATCTTGTTAAAAAAAAACTGAGTTATGTTGCAAATCAGAATGTAACCAGACCTGTTTAACCCATCTGCAATCACGGATTGCATGGTTTAAAGTCTCACGGTGGTCATTACACAACAAGCACCCTATATTCACATCAGTAGTCATATGTAAGGGACTCTAAGGTCATTTGTGGGCAATACACCTTAAGTAATTTTCCAAAGGTGAAATTTTATGTGTTTTGGTCCACCCCAATTTCATATATTTTCTGAAGATTAATGCTTGCTTCTAGCATTAGACAATATAAGAGAAGCTTCCCTGGTTGAAAACTGACCATCACCCAAATGCTCCCATTCTACATAATCTGGAGAGTTAGATCCAACAGGAGGTTTCAAATTCAGCCTTTGAATACTATTAACAACACTGGGGGAATAAATGTGCTAGTCTATCAATATCCCAATCTCCATTTGCAAGAAAATATAAAGGGGCCTTATCCCCAATATTGATTTGAATGTTCCTGCAATATTATCTCAGATTATCATAGCCAGTGATCTTCCCATTTGCAAATCTTTCTACCATTTTCAACCTTCCAAATTAAATTTGGTAGCAATTTGTCCCAATGTTTTATAATTTCACGCCAAAGATTAGAACCATTTATACGGGAATCAATAAAGGGAATAAGATCCTCTCCACATTTATACTTTGAGAAAACAATTTAGACCCACAATGTATCTTGATTTGTGCAAAGAATCCACCGCATCGTCATAAGTAAAGCTTGGTTGATCAAGGTAGCTTTCCATAGACAAAAAGCACTAGAACTTTTTGAGCGTGCAGATAGAATCCCAAATCATCCAGTGAATTTTCTTTGATTGAGGAGTATCACATCAAACAAAATTTATGCATTTCCTGTCAAAGTCTTGACACACCGTGCAGTTGGTAAAACAAGTGGTTTGCATCACATAGTCGGGGAGGGCTTGTAGCACAGATTTTGTTAAAGTAACTCTCTACCACTGAAAGATTTGAAGCCTTCCAACTACTCAGTAACTGGATCACTTTATAATTATAACTGTTTTAAGACTCTCTCATGGTATACGGGTACAGCCAAATATTTTTCAGATCTGTTTTTTTCTTTATAACAGTAAAGATATGTAGTATGCTAACATTATCGTTTTTTTATTTTTTATTTATATTTTTTTAAACAGATTTTATTTGCTTGTTTTTCATTTAATATTTTTATTTTTAAAAAACAATATTATTAATCAGTAAGAACATTATTAAATATACATTTATATTTATACATAGCTTTTGTTATGATTACAATATTGTTATTAAGATTTTACACAGTTTTAATATTTAAAATACTGAAAATATTTTTATTTTCGGTTGTTTTCTGGAAATATTTTCAAAAAAAATTTTTAAATTGTAACAAAAGAGATTTTCACACAAAAAAACCTTCAAAACAAACATCTTAGATCTCTAACATGGAAAGGAAAATCATTTTTTTTTAAAAAAAGTTGGGTTTTCTCAACTCTAACCTTTCGGCCCGAGCTAGTACTAAAGATATCAGTAGTTAAAAAGGTTATTATTATAGTTGAATGGAAGGGTGATGACGAGTAGGGAAAGCCTTATGGTTCTCCCTTCTTTTATATCTTAAAGAGACTCCTCAAGAAGGAAATGATACGGCGTATTCCATTTTATTCTTTATGGTTTGGTTCTTTCTTTTAATGAAAGTAAGACATCATCTTTTCAGCATTATGTTATGCCAACAAAGAGGATGTTACAAATAAACCTAAAACAAACCCATCCATTATGTTTCGTTTCATTCATTCTAACATATCTATAAGTGCTACCAAATAGATATTTTAGTACACTTAAATTTAGTCCTCTTACCACGTTTTCATCAACTACACAGGTATAGCAAGCACATAAGCTCTAGCACTTCCCTTTGGATCAACAACAGCACTGATGAAGTGAATTATAATGCTTGCCACAGTTGGCAAATCATTTTCATTGCATGAACCATTTCCGAGAAGAAAATTTTAACCTGTATAATACTGTCTCTCTCAATGTGTATGAAAAAATACAATCGACCACTATTTCCCAATGGCAGCCAATCTGCCCAAATGTGTCTAAAAATAGGAGGGGAAGAAAGAAATAAAAACAGCTTTGAGGTAAGATAAAAAAAAGAATAATGAAAAAGCTAGCAAAAATTTGCTGTATGATTTCTACACTAAGCCTAGGATCTATACCTGAAATTTACATAAGCGCTTGGGTAATGATCGGGAATAACCCCATGAATCCAAAAACTGGAATGCCCATCATGATAGCCAGAAGAGTTTCTATCATTGTCTTGTTTAATTTTTCCCCACAATTGAAGTATCAGATTATCTTCAAATCAAATTCTGGCAATGGCAAAAAATCAATCAAAAAGCTAAGAAGTAATAAGGCCAACATGATCATAGCTGGGAGGAGATAACGGTGGGATTGCAGATGGGAGTGAGCTATCTATAACTTCCAAAGTTCTTCTTGCAGTTACTTGGGTTAATCCATCAGCATCAGTCTTTCTAGAAGATATTATTTCTGATCTGGAACTCCTAGTTGAATTACTACTCTCAACAGATTTTAAAAAATTGTCTTTAGATAATTTCGTTTGAACAGCTTTTGAAATCACTGAGGTAAAAACACCAGATTCCTTCAAACTTTGAATAATAATCTGCAAAGACAAATGTTGGGAGAAAAAGTTAAGAATATTTTCTAATAACTATAACTATACAGATGATAACTACGTAAATTGCTAGGAGAGAAACCAGAAAGCAAATTCCAGGCCAGGCATACGAACTTACCATGGGAGCATAAATACGAGTCAAAATTCCTTTCCTCATAAGTTTCATGTTGAGTCCCTCGTCGGTCCACACAATGCGCTCACGATACCTAAATGAAAACAAAGGTCCATTTAAGAGTCAATAAATTAGTACTGAACCAAATCAAGTATGCAAGCTTGCATGTCAAGCTTAAGAGACGTGTAATTTGTAAATGTTAAAGCATATAAAATTTATCTTAGCATTTGCTAATATCCATTACATGAACATACTATCGAATTATCATTATCTAAAAAAACAAATAATTGTTTCAATGTAATATATTATCTCCATCATAGTAGCTAGTATTCTTTTGTTTTTGCATTATATGATATTTATCCAATGCGCAACACCTGTTAGAATTCATTCCCCTATGCGGCTTGTAATTAAAATTACACCTATAAAAGTACTTAGATCTCAAACAGTAGCCTCTGTTGCTGACTTGCAGCATTGTGCCAGCTGCGTGCCAACTCGAGTGTCCACAAACGGGATATATTCAACAAAAAGTTCAACTGCTTGTCCACCCCAACCCCCCTTGAATAATAATAACAAGATCAATATCTCTAAGTAAAAAACTAGGCAATTGATTTCATGTCAGTACTTACCATTGAAGCATTTCTTCCTCGGTTGCAGTTGAAGCAATTATGAATGCCTACATTAGATATAGAAGAGTTGTGTCAGACTAAAAATATAACATACATGGATGCAGTGTAACTACCGTCATCTCAACCGGTGGGGGAAAAAATCCCTCAAAATGCACACAGGCTAACATGTTAGGAAGCAAAGAACCAAAATATAATGATACAAAACTATTCGTGTCTTTAGGCTAGCCATCAAGAAAACAAGAGGGAAGGTTATTCGAGAATACAACTGGAAAACAAGAAAAGAACCTTCTAAGAAAAAATTGAGGGGATGACTGCACAAATATAACAAAATGTAAAACCCGTTGATAATCTTTAGAATATAAAAATGGAATCACAAATAATAACTTCTTAACATAGAAGAAACTTGTAATAATTATAAGTAGAGGAAACCAGAGCAAGTAAAAGGCAATTATAACTTACAGATCTATCAAAATCCAACATGAAGCATCTTTTAACATCTTCTTTTGTAGGCTTGCAGCCACATCTATCACGTCTTGAAGTCAAATCAGAAAATTTGGTGTAGGTGTAATGCAGAACAGCAGCTTCTTCCAATTTTATCTCACTGAAGAAAGATATGGCATACAGATCATTGTAAAATATAGACATGGGAATAATGCATTCTTCACTATTAACATTAGGGCTTTAAACATTTTATTCAAATGATTCACAGGAAAATTAAGTAATTAACAGCAGTAAGCAAGAAGCTACCAAGTACTTAAGAAAAAGATAAAACAGAAAGAGACAAGCTAGGCATGGCAGTTTGGGAAGGTAGGTCAATATGAGATCAACAGTTTACAGTAAGCTTGAAATAAGTATAAAGTAATTTCTACAGGATATGAGACCAGCATATACTGCATACCCATAAATTTCAAATGATTAACCTTTCAGCAGGTTGACTGGATATATTATTAAACTCTGCCTCCCCTTCATAAACTAATGTTGAGAGTAAAAGCACATATGCACATGAATTATCTATCTCACATGATAAATTAATGAAACACAGAACCAACATACTTAGGTGTCTTCATATAATTGTGCCATCTGTGGGCACCATTAGGACGGAGATGATCCTGAATCCTGGCAGCTGCTTTCCCATTTCCATAAGTAAGAAAATAGTTTGGATTGCCACGAGTTGCTTCTTTGTAATTTCCAAAATATACATCCTTTGGAAGATGGTCATAGTTTTTCTTGAACATAGAAACCTATTATAACATTGCAACTTGTCAACAAATATAATTGGTTGCATAGTGGACAAAAAACGTGCAACAGAGAACAACAATGAACACCATTAATAAAAAGGCTACAGCCTACAGGACATGGTAGAAATATGAATCTGCAACAGCTTTTACTCCAATTGATTATTTTGTTTTTTATTTAATTATAAAAAAATAAAAAAAAACCCTTAAAAATTGCAAGTGTGCAGCCACAGCACAAGTTCGTTAATAACGTATCTTTAACTAACTAAATACCACCACCACCAATTGAATAGGCATAAAAAAATTGAAAAAAAAAAAAAACACCAATTCATATGAAAGCACACGAAAAGTCGATTGGGTTTATGTTTATACAAGTTGTATTATTATTATTAGTATAATGTAAATACTGCTTAATAAATTATATTCTTTTACAAGCTGTTGGTTTCTGAATTACATAACTATAACAAATTAGCTTCTGCCTCATTTCTGTTCAATAGGCTTAAAAAAATCTAAAAAGATTCTTTCAATGAAAAATAAAATACTAAATAATGAGTCTTAGTTAGCTAAAAATCATTTATGCACGGTAAAAATTGCATGAAAGGTTTGGTGTAAAACATCAATTGAATTATATGTTTGAAAACTAACTAACTAAGTGTTTATAGCAACAGTTTTATAAAACTGTTTTCAGTATTTTAGCATTTAAAAACTAAAACCTCGTTTGCTTACTATTTTCTTAAAACAATTTTCGAAAAAAGTTCTGGTTTTTTAGTTTTTAAAAAACTAAAAATCAGGAATTTTAAATAGTTTTGTTTTTCAGTTTTCTATTTTTATTTTGAAAACTCAAAATACAATGAGAATATATTATTTTTTGTTTTACATTAATGTGATTTCGTAAATATAAACAAGATTTTTTATTTTCACATCTTCAAACCCGTTTTCAAATAACACTTACCAAACAAGTTTTTTTTTTCCTCTTCTTCTAGAAAACAGTTTTTAAAAAGTATTTTGAAAATTCTTTTCAAAAACTAAAAAACAAAACCAAACCCATCAAGTTGTAAGAGAAGCTATTTAAGCAAATACCTCACTGAAAGGCTCCTTGATATCATCTCGCTCCACGCTGCTTTCCTGTAACATATAACATCCTAGAACTAAGTTAAAAATATCAATGAATATCAAAAGGTAAAAAAGAATACAGTTCTATCAACTATATCTAATGATAGTAACTTTGGGATCTCAATAAAATTCCTGCACTCACATAATTTGGAAAAATAACAATATCAACATTTCCAGGCACATCAGCTAACAACTGCCTTAAAGAGTACTCATTTGGTCCTGCTGGAAACATCAGCTCATCAGTGTCCAGATGGATGATCCAATCCATTCCAGAATCCTAAAGAAAAAACATTGTCAAGACAAAAATTAAGATCATAAAAAGATAAACTACAGTACCGGAGACATCATAATAACCAATAAAAAGAAATCATAATCCATACCCTTGCCATTACAATAGCCATTTCCATATTCAAAGATTGCTTCACAAACAACTCATAGTTACATGGTTTGTAGAAGAAGCTTGACAACCAAGTCTCATTCCATATTCGGCTGAAATAATAAAGAGAATAGAAATAGACAAATAAGGAATGAATCATCCTATCAAAATACTTGGAAACCTTACGGGAGTTTGCAAATTTTAGCACATTATTTTAAAATCCAAAAACCCCATATGAACAAAATATTTGAGAAGATTATATGAAACAGAAATTACTGATCTCAATATCTTATGCCATGACTGAAGCAAGAATCCAACAATGGATTTTATATTTTAAACCAACCCATCGCTTTAAGGTGTTTTGATACTTCATCTTAGATATGCAAGACATATCATAGTCCATTACTCTATATAAAAGAGAGGAAAGTTAGGAACACTTGGCCCCCACAATTGTTGTGCAGTTCTTCACAACTAGAACCCATGACCATCAGGTCACAAAACAGCAACCCTACCACTGTATATAATCATTTTTACTAATATGCAAAATTGACATGGTAGAAATCACGAAGATGAATGGGTATGTATAAAAAGGGGAAAAAATTAATGAAGGGCAAAGTTGACAATTCATAAGAAAGGTTCTGTGTCTGAGAATAGCTTTGATCTAAAGTCAAAAGAATCATTTGATCAAAACAGTGTAACTGTTCAAGACACGATTCAACTGTTTAATTTCTGATTTTCATAACAAGATAAAAAGGAAGGGAATTTTTATGTGGATCAGATTCAGAACCTTAATCACATCCATTTTTCATGACAATAATATTTCGTAAAACAAGCATTTGATCCCATCCATATTCTACCCCATCATCATGTCCCCAAATATGCATACATTTAGATTTAGATCAAACAAACCACAACAGTTTTTCTAATGGATGTGATTGTGAATTATTGCAATCCACATCAGAAACAGTCATCTGTTGATAACTTAAACGCAAAGATCCTATCAACAAACTAAACACAAATCTATTGGAAAATTCAAACACAAACCTCCACCAAAGATCTGTAACAACAAACTAGACACAAACCAAGCCAGATCCAGATCCTATAACAAACTTGAAACGCACAAAAGCACACGAGGACAGAAGTAGGCGTAATAAAACAGTCAACAGTGTCGAAACAATTTGTTTTCTAATTTCATTCAAATTACACGAAGATTTGAAAATCCCATGCGGAAGAAGTCGTTTGAATCAAACAGTTGACCCACTCAATGAAGTTAAAAAAAGAAAAAAAAAAAAAAAGGAACTTTCCATGAAAAAAAGAAAAACCCACATACCTTTTAGCTTGCTGCTCCTCTAATTCCCTCGTTCTATAGATAATCTTCACCCCCTGATTGATAAAAAGACAGACGTTTAAAATTTAGAATGAAAGATCCGAAAAAAAAAAAAAAAAAAATAGAAAATGAGAAAAGAAGGAATAGAACTAACGGGAATGGTCTCTAAAACCCTAGTGACATTAGGAGAGGCAGCCTTCCCTTCGACGAAGAGTAGAAAATTGGAGACGCCGATGACCTTGTGGTAGAAGATCCATGGGAGCGTCTGGTCCAAGGAAGCGGAAGTGCTGGTGGTGATACAAATCTGAATTATAAAATAAAAAAGAAATGAATAAAGGAGGTGGAATGAGAATGGGGAAGGGGTGGGTAGGGTTTAGGGACCTTGGGGGAGAGGTGGGTGGAGTAATCGAAGTTCCAGTCGCGGAAGTATGGGAATGAAGGGTTGTGTGATTGGGAGAGAGGGTTCGCGCAATCGGAGTGGGACTGGTGCCGTGAGGGTGGTGATGTGCTCATGCCGGGGAACTGCCCTTGATCGGGTGACCACCGGCTGACTGGGTCGGTCACCCCGCCGCGCCATTGTAGGACGAAGGCCAATGCCGCCAGGCTCAGGGGTAGGACCGTCAGGAGCAGTACCAGCCGTGCAGACCACGTTTGTTGTTGTCTTTGGCTTTGGCTGTGTGCACCCGCCATCATCGCTCCAACACTTTCACTCTCAGATTTCTCACATACCACATATCACATATCACATATCACATACTCAATGTAATGTTCTTTATATATAATGTTTGCTTTCTCCGGGAAACACCCAGAACACAAGACTTAAACTCAAATACACGTTAACAATAGCATCAACTCAAAACTCATAAGGAGCCGTTTCCATTTCACTTTTACACATCCTTATTATTTAGAATATATATCCTTTTAAGATTATGTAACTCACATGCTGGAATAGCTCAGTTGGTTAGAGCGTGTGGCTGTTAACCACAAGGTCGGAGGTTCAAGCCCTCCTTCTAGCGTTGACATATGTTTTTTATATGCTTATAGTTGTTTATGAAATTATTAAAATGGGATGTTTTGTTTTTAAAATTTTTACCTACATGGTATTAAGTCAGCATTAGCTTGGTTTAGATGATTTATGGCAGTTTTTCACCACTGAAAAAATTTGTCATGTTTTTAATCTTAAACTAAAGTGCAGTCAATTTTCACAAATTGGACTTGTGTTATGATTAAACATTATATTGGTAATTTATTTAAAATTGCACTGTTTTAGTAAAAAGAATCAGTTATGAATTCTGTTTGTGTATTTCTTTTTTTTTTTACTTTTTGTTTATGACAGGTTTGAAAGGGATTGAAATATTGTGATGGCTAACTTTCATCTTTTTGAATTGAGATTTGGTTAGAAGGTGGGCTATTGGAATTTGGAAATGGCACCATTTATAGGAGAAACAACATCAAATGTAGTAGGTTTGCTGGAATTGGAAATGGCATCTTTTTATTTTTTTTTTCTTTGGTTAACTATAATCATTATTTTAGTTGGGAAAAAATTAAAAGGGAGGTCAATTTCTATGGTTAAATAGATATGTGCTTGGTTAGTAATAATTAATTATACATTAATATTAATTAATAAAAGCAAATTTAATGCCTCTACATCATATAGATGATAATTTGATTCAAAATAAAAGAGAAGAAAAAGGTAAAAGTAGAGGTGTTTTTTCCTTAAGGTACAAAACCCCATACTTATTACACATATAGGTAGAGCCGAATATAGCAACTACCATATATGAACAATTGATATTGAATAAATGATGCAAAATTTCCCTCCACGCAAATTAGATACAAAAGTTTCCATCCTCAAAGGACTTAAAGTGGCAGATAAGATGTCACTTTATTGAACCTTCTGTCTTTAGCATGAGGTGCATCTCATATGGGTGGGTTTTCTAGGAGATTCCAAGAGAGCTAAAATGTATAGAACTTTATTTAAAACCATATAAGCAACTCTTTCATCTACCTTTTAAAAGCTTTTCTGTCCTTTTTTCATTCGGAATTAACCCAACAATTCCTAGCCACTTTTATGTAAATAAAAAAATTGAATAAAATCACGGTTTAAACGCAAGTTTTCCTCCTTTGGTTATGCTTTCACCAAAAATCATACCATATTGGCAACTCTTCATTTTACCTTTTAAAAAGATTTTGTGCTTTTTTATATTTGGAATTAATCCAACTTTTCCTACACCACTTTGGAAGAATATCACAGTTTTAATTTGGATTTGCAAAATCTTGGAAGCTTTTTAACCCCTTATTTCCTTTGGTTATGTCTGTAACATGCTGCGGCTACATGGCAATGGAATGTTCTGAAAATGGTGATAAATTTAAAACTAGAAGGAATGTATTCTTTTTAATAAAGATGGAACTTTCCTATTTAATTGTGCTTGTAAGAAGAGAAAATTGACTACAAAATATTAAGATAAGAAGATTCTAAATATCTTTCGTGTAGTTTTTACTATAAAATAATCATTTCTTTTTAAAAAAAAATGTTTGTATTAAAATGTGAGTTCATTGTGAGATCCTTAAAAATAAGTTAATAAGTTTTATTATTGAGATAAAAATTTAAAAAAAAAAATCTTACATGACCCTAGTAATCCACAAAAAATGTTATGAGAATATAGGGATAATTTATTCTCTAAATTTTTTTTATTTATATCTTTTATTGGGTGGTAAAAAACTGGCATAATTGATATTTTGTCAAACAAAAATTGTCATACAAAACCTAACCAAAAACAACAAATAAATTAGAGCTAAAAAGTAAAAAGTAATATTACCTAATTATTAATATCGAACAGAAGCACCTATGTACAAATTAATAACGTAAACAAAATCGACGTTTGCCTAACTCAAGCTAGAGAATAGTGTATCTCTAAAGTGAAAGTCAAAGATTAATTAATATTTGAGACATTGAAATCCTCAAAGTAAACTTTTCTCTTATATAAAATATTTTCCTACAGGAATTAAATTAGCAATATTTTTTTTATGCGCCAATAGAAACTGATGTAACTGCTGCTGCTACCATTTGCTGGTTTAATAAAATCAGTTTTTCTCTTAAGAAGACGACGTACAGTTATCTATTTCTTATAATTACCTTCTTCTTTTTTTTACTGATTTCTCGTAATTACTTCTCTCCTTTATTATTAAATTCAAACTAGGACTCCTAAGTTACTAGTTTCATATGTTTAAAGGGATATAAACAAACATAAAAACATTATATAGGATTGAAAAAACATCAATACTTAAATAAATCTATAAGTTCCTAACAATTAACATAGTTTAACATGTTCAAAATATAAAATTAAACAACACAAATTCACAATCACAAATCTGAAATATAATCAAATAGTAAAAATTGTCAAAACAATTCCTAGAAATTAAATTCAAATGCATAATAATAATAATAATAATAATAATAATAATAATAATTCCAAAATGTTAAAATTGTCTTAAATTTAGAATTTTATTTTTTTTATTTTTAAAATAACATAAAACAAATTCTATATTTAGCACAACTTAAAACGGAATGTAAAATTAAATAATTTTCATAGAGTTTTGATTTTTAAGGGGTTAAATGACGTTATATCAATTATTCAAATTATTGACCTTTTCCAACGGAATAAAAATTTATTGTTATTATAATTTATATTAAATGTAATTTAGTCTAATCAATTTATAGTTTTATGAATTAAAATAATTTTATTTATGATGAACTGAACATTAAATATGAATATATATTCTATTAAAAATAGTTTGAACAAGTTGAATGGAATGAGTAATGTTGCATTTTTATTAGTTGCAGTCAAATACAGTGAATGAATTAATTATTATATATTATTAATGTTAATTTATTTTTAATTTATTATAAAAACTATGATAAATTGAAAAAATCAATTATTAATATTTAATATATTTATTTATACTAAATTAAAAATTGCATTAATTATCTTGTATAAATCATAGTTAAGTGAAAATAAAAAATATATTAAAAAAATATGAGTTTCTAGAACTTTCTTGCAATTTTTATATTTGAGAAAAATTGTATATGGATTTTTCAGAAGTGACATGATATTTAATTTCTTCAAGTTTAAAATATTTATATTAAATATAATTTAATCTAATCAATTAATAGTTTTATGAATTAAAATATTTTTATTTGTGATGATCGAACATTAAATATGAATGTATATTTTATTAAAATAATTTGAACAAGTTGAATGGAATAAGTAGTATTGCATTTTTATTGGTTGCAGTCAAATATAATGAATGAATTAATTATTATATATTATTAATGTTCATTTATTTTTAATTTATTATAAACTATAATAAATTAAAAATTCAATTATTAATATTTAATGTATTTATTGATGAAAAAATTAAAAATTGAATTAATTATCTTGTATAAATCATAATTAAGTGAAAATAAAAATATATTAAAAAATATGAGTTTCTAGAACTTTCTTGCAATTTCTTATATTTGAGAAAAATTGTACATGGATTTTTTAGAAGTGGTATGATATTGCAGGAACTAGAAAAAACAAGGTTGGAATAATAGGTAAGAAATTATGAGGAAAAAAATTGCATTTGAGATGTTTTGGATACTCAAATAGAGAAAATTTTATCATATTGACTCTTATTTGAACTTACATTTTTTAATTGTAGTATTGGAATATATTTTTATAATTTTATATAATTTAAAATTTATTTATTAAAAAAAATCTATTCTAACATAATAATGTAAGTGTCATTATTCAATAAGCATAACCACAAATTATGTCCTTGTGCATATACACAATCCCACACATAACTCTTATTTCTAGGGGTGAGTATATGGACTTGATTTGCTGATCGGTCAGCTCGTGTATATTTTTTTGACCTTTTTTTAAAGAATAATAATAATAAGAAAAATTTGAATTTAGTTTATGAAACTTATCAATTTTGCGGGCTAAGTTGGTGGCTTCATAGGCTTAGCTCATAGCCTATTTAAATAAATAAATTTATCATTTAGATACTAGTTTGTGTTAATATTGTGATTTTTTTTTTTTAAATTGTAATATTTTATACTTTTAATATTAAAAATATTTAATATTTTATATTATTATAAATATATGATATAATTTTGAATATATTATAGTTTAGTTAATTTAAAATTTTTAAATATTTTTTAATTATTTTTAAAAATATATGTATGGATGCATGAACTGATCGATTAAGCTTGTGGGCTACGCGATCTGGATATATATTCTTAAAAAATAATTCATTTATTTTTACATATGAAACTTATCCACATATTTAAAAAATTGCGAATTTCACGGATCACGCTTCAACAAGTCGACCTATTTACATATCAGACTTATCGACCAATTTAAACCGGTGTGAAATTTATAAAAATTGTCACAAAATAAATATCATATTTAATTTTTCAACATGGTAAAAATTATTTTTCACTAATATCCTGTGAATATCACTTTACATTTTCAATGTACTATTACTAATAAGACTAATTTTATAAAATTATTACTCTCTTTTATGTATTTATTAGTTTTACTTATTTTATGCTAAATAAAGTATATTTATTCCCGTACAAATGTGTATAATTTTAATTCCAAATTTTTTGTTTCGATGAAGTTTTTGTTTGGAAGTAAAAAATTTAATAATTTTTTGACAAAATATGAAATATTTCTAAAGATGACAGATTAAGATATAATAAATGTTTTTTTTTATAAAAAAAAAAAAGAAGAAAAGATTGGGATTGGTGAAATTATAAGTTTTATCTTCTTGCATTATTGACATGTGTCTTTTTTTTTTCTTTTCATTTTCTTTCTTATCTTTAATTCTCCTCATTTTCTTTCTACGTTTTCATAAATTTTATATTTTTTAATTTTTTATTTTATCTTATGTTTTATTTATTATCTTTCTTTTTTCATTTTTTTATAATCTATTCTATTTATTATTATCATTCTTTATTTTTTTATATTTATATATTTAATACATTGAAATTAATTTATTTTGTATTTAATGTATTAAAATAAGTTATTCAATATATTTGAATATATTACTTTATTAAAATATCTTTCATTTTATTTATATTTTTTTATTTTAATTTTCTCTCTTTCTTAATTTATTTTTTATTTTATGTTATTTTTGCTTTTATTTATTATCTTTCTTTTTTATTTTTATGTTATTTTTTATCTTCATTTCTATTCATTTTTCAAAAGACTATTTCTTTTTTTTTCTTTTCTATTTTTTCACTTTATTTATTATCTCTATTGCTTTCATTTTTATGGTACTTTTTATTTGTTATATTTCTTCCTTTTTTTACTTCTATCACTTTTTATTATTTGATATTTTTGTATTCAATATATTAAACAGAATTTATTGTTTAATTAAATATATTTATTATATTTAATATATTACTTAAACTAATGCATCCCCAACTTGAGCAACAAATCTCATGAGTTATTTATTGCATTAAAAAAAGTGTTTGGTGGTACCTACAGTGTTACATAATTGTTAAATAACTCATACCCAACTTTAGTCTCATGGAACAAATTATAAGCAACTCCAAAAAAATCATAATTTTACAATTTTTTACTTTTTTCAATTGTATATTGTTATTAATTTGTATGGATTTTATGAAAAATTACCTTGTTTAACATAAACAACATTTGTTTGGTGAAGCAACTTATCTATTTTTTAAGCAACTTAAATTGTCATCTAGGGATTACTCTAATGGGAGACTTGCTTCAAGCAACTCCTTAATTTTTTAAGCAATTTTACAAACATCTCCTCCTGGAGATGTTCTAAGCTATCTTTCATGTTTCTTTTTTTATTTCAATTATTATTCATTTTATTTTTTTATTTTAAAATTTATAATTTTATTTCATTTTTTATGTTATGTTATTTTTATATTTATTGTCTTTCTTTATTTTTTTAATTTTTTATGTTTTTTTATTTTTCACTATTTTTATTATGATTTTTCATTTTTTTATATTTATATATTTAAAAACAATTATTCTGTATTTAATATATTAAAAAATAATTTTACAAATATTTTTTAATATATTAATTAAATTAAATTATCTTAAATTAAATTTATTTATGATATAAAACACAATATCATTTATGAAATAAATATTTCAAACAAATATAATATTTAGGTAAATATAGGTTTACTACATTTATATTTGTCAATATTTATATTAGAATGCTATTTTGTTTTTTACAATATATATATATATATATCAAAATAAAGTTAGTAATATATTTTTGTAATAGAATAATTTTAAATTGGAACTATCTTGACACCTGTGTTTAACAGGTTACGCAGGTTTGCATGCATTAGTTGCTGTAAAAGTATTGACATCGTCTGTGAGGATAAAAAACTGAATACAGATCAAGTATCATCAGAATGCTAAGCATTAAGGTTTAGATATGGGATTGAATTTTTAATTAAAAATTATTTTAAATATAATTAGATAGTACATTTAACAAGATATTTTTATAACAAATAATATTAATTAATATTAAATAATACCATAAATAAAGTTATAAAATATTATAACTATCATTCGAACAAAAAATTTTATTTGAGAACATTACTCACAAAATCAATATGGGTGTTAAAGTTTTTTTTTTTAATATCTAATATTGTTAATGTAACGATTTAACAATATTTTTTCTATAGGCAAATTTAGTTGTTATTTGTTAGTGGAGAGATTAAAACTCATGATTTCTCTATCCCTTTTCTTCTCACATGTAAATTTTGTCACTACACTAATCTTATAACTTTTATTTAACAATATTTATATTTTGAAATATTTTAAATAATATTTTATTAACAATAAATAATTTCATTAAAATGTTCATACTCAAAGTTATTATATACTGAAGTGTTAAGCATTAGAAAATTTGCTTGGAGACAAATAAAGTTTTAAGATGGGGATTTCGATAAATGTTCATTTTATATGAAAAAATCTATCTTTATGACACTTATCTATCTAACGAATTAAAGAAAATATTTTCAAAACCTAACCTTAATATAAAAATTCCAAAAATTGTACACAAGTTTGCTTTAAAAATAGTGATAGATATGTACACAACATTTAACACTTGATTTGACTGAAGAAATTGAATCTCACTTTAGAGCAAGCATGGAGTAATTCAAATGAAAAAAAAGGAAGTTTTTTATGAAAGCAAAGTGTTTTGTCAAGAATTCTTTGAGTGAATTCAAATCTCCTCAATGGATTGACTCCAAAAGAATTGAATTGTTGAGAACAAATCCGCTAAGCGAAATTCAATCTACTTAATGAATTGAACTTTCTTCACCATGGAGGATTCTCCCTCGCTTTGCGAAAATAATTTTACTAATCAAAATCCCATTTAAAAAAAGTTGAAAGATAGAGGCTAAAATTTGCTTAGTGAGACTGACTTTACTACGTGAAAGACGCATGAAGTGTTCAAATGTACCTTCTTTTGCTAAGTGATAGAAGGCTTGCTCAACAAAAAGAGCTTTAGAGAGACCGTCATTAAGCTAAGAATTTGTCACTAAAAAAATTGTGCATAAAATTCTATAAATGGAATAGGGAGCAAGACCTAACAGAAACAACTTGGTACATGGTTGGATGGAGACAACGAGAGATTGTATATACGAAGACGGAAGCTTAGCTCCTGGAAATGAGGAGGTTCTATCCATTCTTCTTATCTGTAAGAGATGATGCTCATAAGTAGCTTTTTTTTCTTGTTGGGATTGATTGAATGTAATCTATCAAACTCTTTATAACTCTTTTGATTTATATATATGTTTTTTGTTACCTTATTAGGCATGACAGAAAATACCTTGGTTGACCAAGTTCGGGCAATACCTTATTAAAAAAAATCAGGATGGGTACAGATGGGTATAGTGATACCCGCTTTTACCTGTCCCCGATATGCATATTTACCATTATGCTCATACATTGATAGTTTCTCTTATTGGCTTATTATAGGATAATATAGTAAATGCGTATAGAAATTAAGGAAAGGTACGAGTATACTCATCAATGAGGCACTAAGGAGTGATAAGTGTTTTTTCCTTATCTAGATTAAGGTTTTTTACTTTCTTGTTTCAGAGACAGAGTTTTCAAAAGTGAGGATCTCTTACCAAGTTGTCATCATCGAGCTCATGCAATCATGTTGAAGTGTCACACCCTTGACGAATGTCATCGCTCCACACTTTTGTTTCTCTTCGCTAATCACTACCCAAAAGGCCAAAAGGTTTTTCCCTTGTAGAAGCTAGGTTGAAGCTCTACCTGTTAAGTGGCGTAGCCTTGACAAACGTTTTTGCTTCTCTTTCGCTCGAGCTCTGTGTTAATTCTTGTATGTATAATAATTCTTATTTTGTTTTTACAGAATGAAATTCAGTTTTCTTTGATCATGCATTCACTTCACCCTTACTTTGCTTTGTTAATTTGTAGAAAAAGTCCAAGAATTAAGTGTGTATGAGCGAGACGTTGAGAACTTGATAAAGCTTATCTAGTAATTCCAATTGCAACAGCCAATAGCTATAATTATACTATTGTCATTAATAAATTGTTATCTATTTCAAATTTTGTATTCTTAAAATTTCCTGCAATTACTAACATACATCCAAATTAAAAATACAGTGTTTGGTTTGTAGTGTTTGGTTGGTTCTAATAACTTTTTTTAAATTATTAACCATTGGGTATCTTGTTAGACCTCTCATTTAACACACGAGATTCTTATTCTTATAGGAAATATTTTTGCTTCTCTAGAATTGGATACAAACTTTCAATCTATAGTGAATAAGTGGTAATTAAGAATTAAATAAAAAATAATTTATTTAACTTTAGATTTTGATAGGACTAGTAAGTAGTAGTGCAGAAAAGGAATTTGTCAAGTTTAAGGTAAGAGGCCAAAGATCCAAATGTTGGATCAAATTAGTAGTTATGGCTCGTAAATATGGAAAGTTTATTGTAAGGTATAGTGAGGTAGTTTTATGAGGTTTCATGTGGTTAGAGAGGTTATGTGTATGATGGGAGAGGAGTATGACAAGAGAAACTTTATTGTCTTACTATATAACTTGACACTGAAACTTTGACTTCAAACTATGCATAGCTTTCATAATTTTCTTACCTTGACTAAAAAATTCGGTACAATTCTTTGTTTTTTAGATATCCACTCTTTTTTGTTTCAATATGATTTTGTTTGTCTCAAGATTAATAAGTTGCTTTATCTCATTCGAAATATAATTAATTAGGTCAATTTGTTTTGCTTTTGTAAGTAATTTTAGCATAAAACATATTTTGTACGATTGAATATGTTTCATAATAACTTGTCTTGGTTTTGAATTATTTAAAATATGGTGATTGTTGGACATGTAACTGATAAAAATGATCCAATTGCAATAGCTAACAGGTATAAGCATATTGTTCTGGTTAAAAAATTGATATATATTTTGAATTTTTTATTGTTAAATTTTCCTGCAATTACCAACATAGATCCAAATTAAAAAGGCAGTGTCTAGTTTGTAGCGTCTTATTGGTTCTTTTGTTTTTCTGCAAATATGAATCATCTTTCAATTAACCTTCAAATTCAATTATATTCAATTTTAACCTATTTTGTTGATCGGTTCTCTTGACTTTTTCAAAATATGAACCATATTTTCAATTTTAAATTTTATCTTATATTTGGAATGTTTGGTTTGCATGCACCAGTTCAATAAATGAGAACCTGAAAGCCCTATTTAGCAACAAGGTGATTAGTTTCTTTTCAAAAATATCTAGATTTAGTTTCGAAATCAATTCTAGTGTTGTTGGTAATAAAACTTGATGTTTTATTTTGGTAATTCCAATTCTAATTAAAGAACAATAAAAATATCTAAGAAAAACTTTATTTGAATTTTACCCTTTATTGTTTGAATTTATTGTTTTGTAGTATTATGTTCAAACCTTAACTTTCTTAGCTACAAATTATATATATTATATTCTTTTATTTTTTATTAAAAAATAAAACCTTAACAATTTTAAGTTGGAGTGCACACGTAGTATGATCAAAATTTTAAGATATTCTTGGAGACACAATTATTCCACAAACTGCACAATAATGCACATATGAAGTTCAATCAAAAAATAAAAAGTTAAAAAAGAAATACATGGTAATTATCTCAATGTCTCATGACACTTCTATCTCTTACATGTAACTTTATAGACAATTTGCATACTCTTGTAGTAGCTTATAAATTTCTTTGATTGTCTTATAAGTTATTTTGTTCAAACTCAAAAGCTTGTTTGGTAAACGAACTTATTTTAATATTTTATAGTTTATTTTTCTAAACTATTTCAAGTAGCTTAGTAAATTCATAATTTCACTATATTAAATTGTTTTTATTTCTTTTTGTTAGTTTTTTTTTTTAAAAAATATTACTTCAAATAACATTTTTAAAACACTAGTTTCCTTTTCTTTCTTGCTAACTTAATAGCTTATTTTCTAGGAGATAAAATGCAATATACATAAAATTGTGCACATATAAAATGCACCAATTTAAGATATTTTAGGAGACACAAATGTTTCACAAACTGCACAATTATTCATAGATGGAATTTAATTAAAAAGTTTTTTGTAAGATATTGTAGTAGCTTATAAATTTCTTTGACTGGCTAAGTTATTTTCCAATATAATTTGTTTTGCCAATATAATTTCATACTCTTATACTTTCCAATTTTGTAAATATTGAGCTTTAGAACTTTAGTTTCTTAGACAGGGACACTATGATAATTTAGAGAAATCATTCATGAAGTTTTAGAAGAAAAATGTGTCATTTAAAAAAAAAAAAAAAACTCAAACCCAACTCATTATTATGACTGTGACATGATGGATTATGATCTAATTGAATGAACTACTTTAGTTCTATTTATTTTGCTTCAATATTAATTTTGGTTTAATATTACGTGTTCTTGTTAGGTTATGCAAAAATTATTAGTAAAAAAATTCACAAATGACATTTAGTGAGAGAAAAATAACACAGAAATTATAAATATGTTAATATGATAATAAAAGAAAAATTTATGTATTTTTTTTTTGTTTTGCAAATAAAAATTTAAAAGGTGCTTACTTCAACATCATGAGAAGTTGTTTATTTTGTTTTGCAAATGCAAATCTAATGGTATTATGTAATGATGAACTATAAAGGTGGAATTAAGGGAACCAACTAGGAAAAAAGAATAAAGAAAAAAAAATAGATATGTGTTTAAAAATATAAAGATTGAATTTAAGAACAATTATCCAACAATTTGTAACAATCTGATGGGTATGGGTTTGGGGAAGGGATACCTGATTAAAATCGGAGACGAGATGAGATCCCTAAATGGCTACCCGTTAGGGATGGGAACAGGTTCGGGGAGCATTATGGGGACTGGGGATGAGGACAGGGAACATAATACTTGATCCCAGGCCGTTGCCATCCCTATATCTTATTTTAGTGATTTGATTTCGTTCTTAATGCTATGGATGAACTGGTCACTTGTTTAATTATTTAAAATTTAGGAGTTGGCTGGAAAAGTTTTTCTAAATCTAACAAGAATCAATTCACCTAATGACTCTAAATGATAAGAACGACTTTAGATTCATTACTTGGTTAAATTCACTATTTTAATGCAAGTTTTATAGTATTAGTAGTTAAGGGAATGATACCGAACAATGGTCCTTTAATATCTCCTTATTTGAGGAATCAATTTGGAATCACTTGTTAAATCCTTTCATATTGAGTAATTTGAAAATTTGAGGATTACATAGAAATGATAGGTGAAATTGGATCGAATATCTCTTCTCATTAATTTCTATTTAATTTTTACATATGTTGATTTTTATTTTATTTTCTTTTAGTGTTTTTCAACATAAAATCTATGCATATGTCATCTTCACAAGTTTTAATAATGATTATTAGATTTCTATGTTATCTTCTAAGTCCCTATTGAGATGACCTGATATTTATCGAATATTGCATATTATTGGTGTACTTGTTAGGAATAGTATAGAAAATACTCAATAGAAACCGAGAAGGTCGAGTTTTACCTTAGACCGATAAGAACATTAATCTTTATACAATAATGTTAACATTTTTATATAAACAACTCATTATATATGATAAATAATATTATAAATTAAATTACTTTTAACTTCAATGGAGACAATCTTATACAAAACTGTTACGATTACGAATGGTAAAAACTATTCTGCAGGTTTTTATTTTATTATGACTTAGTTGTATGTCAAAGAATCAACAATGTATAATTTATTAATATAAAACAATATATAAAATTTATATTTAATAATTTAATATACACAAATAGAGAATTTTATAAAAAAATTATATGAGAAAAATAATTTTACACTGTTAGTGTAAAAAATTTACATTGATATTCAATTACAACTCTTCATATAAGTTTGTTGATTTTAACAATTAATATTTTAAAAATTATATAAATAAAAAATTATGATTAAAAAACAGTATAAAACTCTTTTGTATTGTTAGTGCATAAGTGTTAAATTTGAATTATATAACATATTTTATTGCAAAATATATTTTTTATTTTTAAAAATTATGCTAAAATTTTATTGATTAATATTTATATAATAATTTTAATTTTTTATATAAATAATTAAAAAATTTATTTATTACAAAAATACTAATTTTTATTAATATTATATAATTATGTTGAATTTTTTATATAAATAATTAAATATATGGCAAATAATATCATAAATTAAATTAGTTTTAACTTAATGAAAAACTATCTTACTCAACACCATCATTATGAATAATAAAGTTTTTTTTAATATTTAATATAGTTACATTTCAAAAACTCAAAAAGCTATAATTCATAATTTTTTTTTTGTTCTACTCAATTTCCTCCATATTTTTTGTTCTGCACATTTTTTTTTCCAATTTACCTAGCACAATTTTCTCTCTGCCCATCTCACTGCCCACAAAGAATGTCTTTGTAAAGAAACAATTTCTTCTAGCACAATCTTGGGAATCTTAAAGAAACAGAGAAAGAAAAGATGAATGAAGGTTAACACTGAATTAATGAGGCAAATATGTCTTGCAAAGGAGAGAGTTGTGTGCTTCGGCACCTTAAGGGCAATTGTTATTAGTTTCAAGGAAATAATTTATTTTTTAATTAATTTTTTTATAAATAATTTCTTTTTTAATTACAAGATTATATTCATAAGTCATATTTACAAGATTATATATATATATATATATATATATATATATATATATATATATTTTCTATTATATCCATATTTATATATATACATATATAGAAGATTTTATTTATGTACAGTTTACTTATAATTTTTTTTCTTTCCTACAATATTTACATAGCCAGTGGAAAAATATTCAATAAGGGATTCGTATAGTTAGTCGATGGAAGATAAAACGTAACAACTACTGGTCTCTCAATCAGTATGAATCATCTAGCTCGTAGTAAAACATCAAAGTTGATACATCATCTCTTCTAAATGTAACTGAATTCTCAATTACATTGGTGATCCAATTGTTGCCTGGAAAGACAGCTGAAATAACTGCAGTAAAAGAGATTAGAGCATTGACTGCATTCATCCTTTAAGTTTGCAAATCCCACTTTTTATAAGAGACAAGAAAATAAAGGAGTGAGAACAATTATCATATAAATACTTTACATAATGATAATTTAAATAACAATAATTTAAATTAAAAAAATATAAATGTCTATATATAGATACTTGATTATAATAATTACGTATATATATAATTCTGTTTTTAATAATCATATATATATATATATATATATATATATATATATATATTTTCTATTATATCCATATTTATATATATACATATATGGAAGATTTTATTTATGTACAGTTTACTTATAATTTTTTTTTCTTTTCTACAATATTTACATAGCCAGTGTAAAAATATTCAATAAGGGATTCGTATAGTTAGTCGGTGGAAGATAAAACGTAACAACTACTGGTCTCTCAATCAGTATGAATCATCTAGCTCGTAGTAAAACATCAAAGTTGATACATCATCTCTTCTAAATGTAACTGAATTCTCAATTACATTGGTGATCCAATTGTTGCCTGGAAAGACAGCTGAAATAACTGCAGTAAAAGAGATTAGAGCATTGGCTGCATTCATCCTTTAAGTTTGCAAATCCCACTTTTTATAAGAGACAAGAAAATAAAGGAGTGAGAACAATTATCATATAAATACTTTACATAATGATAATTTAAATAACAATAATTTAAATTAAAAAAATATAAATGTCTATATATAGATACTTGATTATAATAATTACGTATATATATAATTCTGTTTTTAATAATCATATATATATATATATATATATATATATATATATATATATTCTTCTAAAAATTTGAATTATTTTTGTAGTGACTAGTTAGAATAAATAAGTTTCTTTACCATGATTTTTAAAGAATACAAGGATATGTCACCTTGAATATTTACTCATTTAAATCCCCAAGGTCAATCCTCCATCTACAACTTAATTCAAATCTTTATTTAAAGATTAAAAATTTTATTAAATTTTTATATACAAAATAATAATAAAAATAACCATTATGTTTAAAATAAAATAGTTAGTAAAAAAATAATTTAATAAATCAAATAAGATTATAAACAACAAATTAAATAATTATAACTAAAAGTAGCATAAAATAACAAATAAGACGAGGTTAGAGACACCTCAATGAATATTTATAGTTAAAAATAACATAAAATAATAAATAGAACAAGGTTAGAAACACCTCACTAAATAATTATAGTTAAAAATAATATAAAATAATAAATAAAGTAAGATTGGAGACACCTCACTAAATAATTATAACTAATAGTATCATAAAATAATAAATAGAAAGAGGTTAGGGACACCTCACTAAGTAATTATATTTAAAAGTAACATAAAAAAACAAGTAAGCATAATAATTAAAATTGATAAATGTCTCCTCCACTTACCTTAATAATTGAAATAATACAAGAGTCTTAATTTTTCTTCTCCGAATAAGCACTAGTCACTATTACTTTCATTCTCAGATTTTTTTTCTCTAAGTTCTGCTCCTTCTTTTCTCACTAGGACAAAAGGAATATTTAAAATTAAAATATTTAAAAGTTGAAGTGCCAAAAACTTATTTAACTCTTATTATAAATTACTTGTCCTGATTTATTTGACAGCTCCTATTAAAAAAACTCATTTAGTCTATGGAAAAGATTTAATTACTTAATTCACCCAAAATTAAAAAACAAAATAGTTGATTTAGTTTATAGCGATAAACATATCCTAAATATATTTTCTCAAGAATACCATTATTCTTAAAATTTTTTTCTCATAATTACTTGTCACTGTAACATTTCATTTTATTAGAAGTATTTATATATATATATATATATATATAATTAATGCAAAGGGCATTTTGGATTGGTACTAATAAGTAAGACTAAACACTATTTTTATCTTATGTCTTATAAATAGCATTAAAGAGAGTATGAGTATGATTGATTTGTTTTGTTTTTTTTAGTTTTTGAAAAAAGTTTTCAAAACTATTTTTTAGAAGAAGAGAAAAAAAAACTTGTTTCATAAGTGTTATTTGAAAACTATTTTGAAAATGTAAAAATAAAAAAAATGTTTATATTTATGAAAATATCATTAATTAAAAACAAAAAATAATATATTGTTATTGTATTTTGAGTTTTCAAAATAAAAACAGAAAACTGGAAAACAAAACTACATAAAATTGTTCCTCTTTTTAGTTTTTAAAAACTAAAAAATCAGAACTATTTTTGAAAACTATTTTAAGAAAAAAGTAACTAATCAAATTTTTTAGTTTTTAAATACTGAAAATAATTTTATAAAATTGTTGTCAAACAAACACTAACTATTTGTAAGGGTAGGTAGATGGACCAATTTGGCAGGTTCAAAGTCATAGTTGCAAAATTTGCATTTTAAACAAACTGAATAAGTTTAGTTCATCAAATAAATGAACCGATATATAGGTGCACACATAATGAATCAATTAACGGGTTCACACATATATATATATATATATATATATATATATTAAATTAAATAAACTCTATTATATCATGCTAAAAATAAACTAAAATATTAAATATTTTTAATATAAAAAATCTAAAATATTACCATTCGCAACAAATAAATAACAATATTAAATAAACCAATAGTTAAAATGATAAAATTATCCTTTAAATATAGACTACGAGTCAAACCCATGAATATATGAATTTAGCTTGCGAAGTTATGAACTTTACAAATAGATTCAACTTTTTTCTATAATTATAATTGTTAAAAAAAAGTCTAAAACTATACAAATTTAAAATATTGCAAACCAAATTCGTAATACACACCCCCAAGGCGCAATTGTTAGGTTAAGACTGTTTACAAATGGTTGATCACAATTTATATTATAACAACATTCGTAAAAAATTCTAACAATTGTATTCTTGACTTCCAGAAAATGAGTAATTAATTTAATGCCAATTAATAATTTCAAAACAATCTTATTTTATAGATAATTTATAAAAATACCTCAATTTAGTGATTAAGGACGAGTTTTATTCTTTTTGTTAATTAAGGGCGAGTTTTAGCATTAAAATATCCTGCACGCATCCTCCATTGACACAATAATGTCAACTAAAGTCTTTGGATTAGTGTGTCCTTTTACTATTCTTGACTTCTCCATTTCCCCATAATTGCATATGTATTTCTTTTTTTAAGTGCGATGTGCCGTAATCTGAAAAAGGCATGAAATAAAAAAAGAATGTTTTCTTTTCTATTTATGGTTATAGAAGAAAAAAGTCTTCAAGCTGTTTGAATTTGAATGATGGCCATAAGAGCCCATAACTAGCTTTTGGAAATGAATGATGATTTCATTTCCCATCTCTTTTTTATGTACTTTATCACCATAACAATACGTAGGCTGATGCAAAAGGGATAAATCGAAGGTCGTTTCAATTAAAGCATCTTTTATAGGGATATTACCTGATTACCATGTTTGTCATTCTTATCTGCTGATGAAACTAATTCCATCGTTTCAACTTTTATAAATTAATATAAGCTGAGTTTTAGAAATTACCATGTTGGTTTTTAGAAATTACAGTATATTTTAAAGGCAGTTTTATTTCATAACTTCTCCAATTATTTCAATTGGTTTCGTGTAATAGAAACGTTTCGTAAATTTATAAAAATATAATATTAGAAAATGGTAACCTATCTAAATTTTAAATGGGAAAAAAAATTAAATATATCTCCTCCCTTACCACAGGGATGAATTTAGGGGCTTTATCTCCTCTCCAAAGATTCTACGTATATGTATGAGAAAAATATTTTTAAAAAAATATATTAATAAGAAAATAAAACATTAAATTTGATATTTGTACAATTTTTTAATAAAAAATTTTAAATATATAATTAATAATAAATATTTTATAAAATTTATTATTTATTGAATATTAAATATTTAAATTGTTGTAAAAAAAATTGACTCCCTTTCTTGCACTTGTGGATGGTACCGCCTTTAATTTTTATGTTGTTGCTTTGAGGTGATTTTGTTGAACAATTAAAAAGTCGCTTTATTTGAAGAGTAATGATAATTGATAAAAGTACACTTATTTAATTTATACATTTCATTAATATTTTTTTTTTTATCTTTTATTCTATTATATTTATATATAAATTTTTTTCTCTGCTTAAGTGTGAAATAGCATATAGATAGATATACATGTATTATTTTTTATTCAAATAATCTTTTTATATTTACACAACATGCTTCTCCAATTACATCAGATCACACACGCGTGTATATATATATATATATATATATATATATATATATATATATATATATATATATATATATATATATATATATATATATATATATATATTTTATTGACATTAAGTTTTATTGATAGCATATCCCTTAAATTAACATAGTATATTTACATTATTTGATTACATTAAACTTATTTATTAAAAACTTTCTCTTTAACAACTTGTAGAATATAGCATTATATTTTTAGATGTTACTTATTTTACGTAAAATTTGAATTTTAAACTTATATTTTAGGTTTATATTTGTTAATTTGTTATTTTTATCATAATTGTGTAAATGTTTTTATTATTGAATTAGTTTAAGAAAAGATGTAGTGAATCCTTGTTTAAACAAATTGTACATTGAGATATCTTTGAAAGAGAAGACCACATATATCATATGTTGTTATGTGGGTTTGGTGAGTAGGTTTATGGAGAATCCAAAGATTTCTTAAATGAGTATGAATAAGAGGATTACAAAGAATGTGTAATGTAAAATTGAAGTCTCATATTAAGTAAGAATGAGTAGGTTCTTAAATACTATTACTTATATTATATGTGTTCAAGCTAATGAAGATATCTTCTTGTATTCAACTACCATTCTATCCCAAGAATATTATTATAGTTGGATGGTTGGACCAAGTGATCAATTTATGTGATATAGAGTAATGACAAGTCATTTTGCCATGAAGGCAAAGTATTATTGTCTCATGATCATGAAACAATGAGGTGTGATGGTCTATGGTACTAGAGCATGTTAAGCTCTAAGGCTATTGGATACTTGTGGATTTAAAATGACTTTGAGTGCAAAATACCATATGGAAGATATTCAACTTTAGGGACACATTGTTAGAGTGCAAGTGTGAAAGTGAAGTCTCCTGTTGATAAGAATGAACAAGTTGAACACCATACAAATGAGAACACCTACAAATTTAGGTGACATTTTGTTTTGAACTTTTTTTGTTTTCATTTTTTTTTAAAAAATAGTAGTGAAATATATTTAGTTATAACTAAGAAAACAATTTTACTAAAAATATTTCCAAAAAACAACTGAAAATAGAAAATAGAAAAAAGTTGTTTTTAGTGTTTTCAAAAGTTAACACTACGTGAAAACTTAATAACAACATGTAATTATATAAAAAATAATATATAAATGTATTTTAAACTATATATATAAATAATTTATAATATTTTTGCTAAAATTTATTAAATTTAATGATTTTTTTAATAAAAAATATCAAGTGAAAACAACATATTTTCTGAATGTTAAAAACTTGAAAATAAAAACATTTTTTAAAATATGAAAATAGAAAACATTTTCTCATTAAGATTTTAGGATAAAAAATAGTTTCAAGTTTTATTTATATAATGTGTGCTCAATCTCCATAATTAACTCATGTCTATTTGGAAAGATATTGTGTTTAAATCCTTGTATCCAATGTTTTGTATAATTTTAATTTATATAAATTAGATTATAAAATAATTTCATTAAGTATTTTAATTTAATAAATTTACTTATTTTCTATCTCCTCCTATCAAGATAGCATAAAAAATTATACTAATGAATGTTGAAATTTTATAAATTACATACATATGCTAACTTTTGAATGTTTATAATAATTTTCCTAAAAAGTAAATATAATATTGTGGAAACAATTAAAAAATAATATAATATAAGTTTAATTGATAAACATTGTCAATGTGAATAATTTTTATACTGACATTAAATCATAACTTTTTATTTATATTTAAAATATTAATGAACAAAGTCAATAAATCTATTATAAATAAAAGATTGTGATAATATAAAAATCTTTACATTGATAATATATAACAATTAAACTCATATAATATATAAAGAATGTGAATATAAAAAATATTGTAGGGAAACGAAAGTGGTGTGGTTGGTTTTTGTAAATTGTAATAGTATTGGGTAGCAGCAATTACTTTTGCATAGTAATGAGTATGTAATATGTGGTGACAAAAAAGGAGGAATCACCCAATACCGATGCATTTCTATTTTTGGCCCTCCACTCAAAGGAGCATTTCCTAATGCTGACAACGAGGGACGAAAACGACAGAAAAGTGGACATCATAAATTATACTATATATACACGTCACGTTTCTTACTTTCCAATTTTATATTTCTTCTTCTTATTTTATTATAAGATTTAATTAAATTAATTTATTATTTTGATTTCAAATATTAAATATAATATAAATTAAATTTTTCAAAAAATATTTTATAAATTCAACTTATAAATATTAATGGATTATGTTGATTAAAACCAATGTATTTCACAAATTAATTATTGGACTTTCTTTTGGTAGAGATTATTGAACTAAGATAAATTAGATATTTTAAAATATTTATTAAATATTATTAATTCATGAAAATTTTAAATTATACATTATATTAAAGGCTAACTTATAAATATTAATGAGAGTGATTTTATAAACGTTTTCAATTAAAGTGTTTTTAGCCATTTGTGTTCAATGGTTTTTAGAGATTCACTCTTCTTAACTTCTTATCTTTTTCAAATTACTCTTTTCATCTTTATTAATAAATTGAATTTTAATATTTTTTTTGAAAAAATTTATCAATAATTAAAAATAACCTTATATTAGAATATAAATAAGATGATCATACAAATGAAATGTAATCTATATATTTAAGAATATTTATTTAATATAATATTTAATTATAATATGATGATTTAAAATATTTTTATCCTATTTAGTAACTAGGTCAATGTGTCTGGAATATGTGGATCACCAAGTGAATCAAATAAATCTATGTGATTAACAAAAATAATTAAAATACATACACACATGTGCATGTACTTGCAGACCCACAAACAAAAAAAAGTAATATTTATTAACCAACTAATAATCATAGCTTAGTGGTAAATTATGTTTTTAACATCTTAAAGTTGCTGGTTCAAACCTAGCTCGCGATTTTCTTTAAAGATCAAAGTCAAAGTTTTCGAAAATAAAATAAAAACCATTAAATTGTAATTGCAAAAAATATATTTAAATAAACTATAAATTAAAAATTAAAATTCATCACCTTATTTAGCATGCATATAAATCTACCCAAATAGCATACAATCCTAAATTATGATTTTTTTTAAGAGTCGGCATTTATTTTACTTGGTCTGCCGGCCATTTGTCCATATCATTGGAACAATATTTTTCTTTTCTTTATGAAGACAAATAAAAAAGTTTATTTCCTATGATTTTCTGTTTTAAATTTAGCTTTTGTAGTTTTTAAGATTTTTTTAAAAATTAATCTCTATTTAAATACTTTTGAAATAATTCTTACAATGCCTCTTAACTCTTTTTCTTTTTTATTTTATTTATAAGATCCATACCTAAAACTTTACTCAAAGAAAAACAATTTTCTACTACTTCAAAATAATAATATTATCAATAAAGTGTGTACACACTCAAAAAATTGAGTATCAGTATATTTATTAAACTCAGATTGGTTTGCCGTGATCGAGTTTTAAAAAAAATGTCTTAAATTGTGTTTATTAAATTAACCGCATCTTCCATTTTATTTTTTTTAATGAAGCACATTCCCCTTAAAAAACGGAAACTATAACATATAAATATTTTTAAAAATTGAAGAAATTAAATACATTAAATTATAAAAATTAATGATCTCGAATATGATTTTGTATCTCATAGTTTCTATCATAATTAAAATTATTCTAATTTATGATGTAATTAACTAATTAATTAGTTGATAATTATTTTAGTTGTGAATATCTTAATAAATTAAATTATAAATAATTACGTTAAATTATAAAATTAGTGATTTTAAACCTAATGTTATTTCTCTAAATAACATTTGTAGTGGGATCATAACTAAAACTAATTTAATTTATGACAATTGAAAATACTAACATATTAGATTCAATTATTTCTAGTATAAATATTACAATAATAGTAAAACATAAAGTAATTATGTTACATTATAAAAATTAATTGCCTTGAGAAGATGTTGTCGCTATAAAAAAATATTTATATTCTTTATTATAAAGAAAAATTATTTCAATATATGATATTTTAACAAAAATAGATTATAAAAATAATTACAGTAAATTACAAAAATTAATGTTCTTGAGTAGAATTATATCTCATTTAAAAAAGTATTTATAGTTTATAGTAGGGGTGTATTCCGTAAGGGCAGCATATAGAACTTCGGCAGAATTTACTCATAAGATTATTTCTTCAAATTAATATTGATGAAAATAAGTTCTACAAATGTCCAGTGCATAGCATGGAAATTACAAGCAAAAAGGTTGCCAATAAGAAACAATCTTTACAAGAGAGGAATACTAAGAGTAGTAGATGAAGAATGTGTATTTTGTGATGAGGAGGTGAAACCAAACAACATGTGCCCTTGAGATTTCAATATTTATATCAGGTTTGGTTCAAATTACGTGCTTGGTGGGAAATAATAATGACATTTCACCATACATCTCGCAGTCATTGCAATCAGTTCATGAGCTTATTAATAGAAATACGACGTTGACTCAAGTTTGGTCTTGTATTTGGTTTACAGGAATATAACACATTTTAAAACGTAGAAATGCTAAAACATTCAGAGGCATTTTTCAAGAAATCGATGATATAGTTCAAGCAATTCAACTAATGTTGTGAGAATGGTATCATACATTGAAGTTGTCATCACACTCATACACAGAATGAGTCATGAACTCTAGTTATTGTGCTTTTTAGATGTTATCTAGGTGCTTTTATTTTTCTTATATTTTTGTGAATGTAAACTTGCAAGGTAGACATATCTTCTGCGTCTGAGTCACTTCTAATCATTAATAAATTTCATTGACTTATAAAAAAATTTATAGTTTTATCATAATTAAAAATACTTTAATTTTTATATTATTAAATATTTTGTCTCCTGTGAAAAAAATGTATTCTTCACCATTACAAAAATTATTTTACATAGACATCTATCACACACCTTTCGCGTATGTGTTATCAAATTAGTGTTCATTTTGATTCCTCTCTTTTATTGGTCTTCTTTAAAATGCATGTGATGTTGAAATTAATTGTGGATTAGTATCACGCAATATCTAATTATCATTAACCGACAATATTAGATATGATCATAATATCAATATGGTTATTTATCTTTAACCGACAATATCTTAAAATATCAATATGGTTATTTAACTGGGATTACAGTGAGATTGACTCTGTGATGGGTTAGGTCAATCAGATAAAAAGCCCAATTAAGAGAGGTCCCTGACTACCCTGGGGGGTTATCAATTTGTCATCCCATTAAGCAAATTTACACATCAGAATTGTTCTCTACAATAACCCCTCAGAAGGTAGCCAGAAGAACCTCTAGAGTTTGTTCAATAGTGCTCATGGATATGAATGCCAATTCAGGTACACATTTATTTTCATTCTATTAATTCAATAGCATGATTGACATACTATAATTTGTGTCTAGTACAGTATAATTCAGAAAACTACTTTATACTTTCATCAATTGGTATCAGAGCATACTAGATACATTTTATGGTTGTCAATTAAACAAACCCTATTTTTTCAACATTAACATACATGCGTTTTTGAGAGAGGGAAAGAGACTGAATGATACCTGAGCGGTTACGCGGCGGCAGTCGAGTCGTCCGCCGGAAGCCGCGTCGCCTGCCGGGACCGGCGAACCTCCCGGTGGTCCCGACCCTGCCGCGCCGCACGATCGGAGATCGCGTCTTGAACAGACGCCCAGATCGCGGCGGAGATCGCGTCTCGCGCGCCAGATCGCGGCGGCGCGTCTAGCACGCCCAAATCGCGGCGGCGATCGCGTCTAGCGCGCCCAGATCGCGGCGGCGATCGCGCCTCGCGCGCCCAAATCGCGGCGGAGATCGCGTTTCCGCCGCCCGCTCCAGCGGCTCTTCGCCGCGCACCGGGCCGCGCACGCGCTCCAAGCGGCGCTTCACCGCTGCGTTTTCAGCCGTGCAGATCCCGTCGGAGATCTTGGCTTCGGTGCCGCGTTCCGACCGCTCCAGCGGCTCTTCGCCGCGCTGTCTCGAACCGCCCAGATCCCGTCGGATCTTGGCTTCGGCGCTGGGCGCTGCTCCGCGCACTCCAGCGGCACTCCGCCGCGTCTCGAACCCCGACCAGATCCCGTCGGAGGTTGCTTTTTCGGCGCCTCCAAGGCCGCTCGCTCCAGCGGCTCTTCGCCGCGCTGTCTCGAACCGCCCAGATCACGATCTGGATCGCGTTTCGGCCGCCCAGCTCGCGGCGGATCTTGGGTTTTCGGCACCTCTAGCGTCACCAGCTCCACGACGCGCTTCGCGACTAGCCGCGATTTCGGTCCTGCTGCGCCGGATCGGAGAATGAGAGGCGAGACGACGGAGAGTGAGAGGTGAGACGACGGAGAGTGAGAGAGAGGCGCGAGAGAATTAAATAATTTTCTGAAATTTCATAATTTTTTTTTAAATTATTAAATAAATATTGAAATTTATTTAATTTTTGAGATGTAATTTCGAATTAATTTTAGCATATTACTCTCAAATTTTTTGAATATTGAATTATTACTTATAATATGATTTTTCTGTTAATTTGCATTATAATGACCTATCTATCATGGGCATGATGATGTGAATTTTGTTTGTCATATTTTAAGATAATTAAAACCATATGAAATAAAGCATGATTTATGCTATTAATTTACATAATTGTAATTTCACCTATCGTGGATGCATTTGTGTAAATTTATGAATAAATATTAATTCATTATATTAGTGATAATTATACCCTATCGGTGTGTTGTTATTAGTATAATTTGTTGTTGTACAATACATTTCTCTTTACTTATGTTAATGTTTTTTGGTACCCTATCGGTGCTAGGATTTATTAATTTAAGTTATAATGTATTGTAATTTGGTTAGGGATTTATTTTAAGCTGAACTTTTAAATCATTTTTTTCTTTATTGTGATGTTCAGTTTTCTTCCCTAATTCCGTCAAAACTCTAAACGGAACAAATTATGAGGACTGGAAAGAATCATTAGATCTCTACCTGACTATTGGCAATCTGGATTTAGCATTGAGGACGACGAGGCCTGCGCCTCTTACAGATGAGTCTTCTGAAGCTCAGCGAATTTCTCATGAGAAATGGGAACACTCTAACAGAGTGTGCCTGAAGGTGATTAAATTCACCATGGAGAAATCTATTAGACAGAGCATTCCAGATCTTGATGATGCCAGTGCTTTTCTCAAAGCAGTCGGTGAAAAATTCACAACTTTTGATAAGGCACAGAAAAGCCAATATCTTTTCTTATTTGAAAAGACCAAATATGATGGTGTCAGCGGTGTACGTGAACACATTATGAAGTTAGTACATTTCTATAATAAGCTGAAGTCTCTCAAGGTTGAGGTTGGCGAAGACACTTTAATCTATCGCATCTTGGAATCTCTGCCTTCTCAGTTTGACATCATGAAGACTTCATATAACATTCAAAAGCATGACTATGGAGTGGATGAATTGATTGCAATAATCACCCAAGAGGAGGAGTCAATGAAGAAAAATAAGCCTAATAGCATTCAGTTCGTTGCTTCTAGTTCAGGTGCTAAAGGTGCCAACAGGTATAAAGGAAAGAAGAAAAAGGGTACAGAGAAAGCAGAATGACATTTAGAACCCAAGAAGAAATTCTTTAAAGGTTCTTGCAAGTATTGTAAGAAACGTGGTCACAAGGTGGAAGATTGCTTTATCCTGAAAAAGAAAGAGGAGAAGCGAGGTAATCTGCTAGCACTAACTTGCTTTGAATCTAATATGGTTGATGTTCCTCCAAATTCCTGGTGGTTAGACTCAGGGGCTACTATTCATGTTGTGAATTCTTTACAGGGGTTCACAAGCCTGAGGAAACCAAGTGATGTTGAGACGAAGATTGTTATGGGAGATGGAGCTGGAGTACCCGTTGCTGACATTGGAGTCGTCTCTTTATGTTTATCCTCTGGACATACTTTATTATTACATGATGCTGTTTATGTCCCTTCCATGAGAAGGAATTTGATATCAATTTCTGTTTTAGACAAATGTGGATACAACTTTCATTTTGGTGATGGAAAATTGGTAATTTATTATAATTCAACTGTTGTTGGTTCAGGAGTTTTGCATGACAGACTTTACATGTTAAACGTAACTGATATGTCAGTTAACTCCACTAGTGGGAGTAAACGTAACAGGATTGATGAATCTTCCTCTATGCTATGGCATAGACGTTTGGGGCATATTTCTAGGCCTCGAATTGAAAGACTCATAAAAGAAGGGATTCTGCATGATCTTGACTTCTCAGATTATGACACTTGTGTCGATTGCATCAAGGGGAAGTTCACTGCCAAAACCAGGAATAAAAGTTCAAACAGATGTGACGATGTGCTACAATTAATTCACACAGACATATGTGGACCTATTACACCTACTGCTATGGGTGGATATAGGTATTTTATTACCTTCATAGATGACTTCTCCAGACATGGATGGGTATATCTTCTTCAGGATAAAGCAAGCTCTCTTGAAGCCTTCAAAACCTTTAAAGCCTCTGTTGAGCTGAAAACAGAGAAGAAAGTTAAGTGTGTAAGGTCTGATAGAGGAGGAGAATATTATGGACGTTATGACGAGACAGGAAGAAATCTAGGTCCATTTGCTCGATTCCTTGATGAATACGGAATTGAAGCTCAATACACCATGCCTGGAACTCCTGAACAAAATGGCGTTGCTGAGAGACGAAATCGAACACTCATGGACATGGTGAGATGTATGTTATCACATTCATCTCTGCCAGAATTTCTTTGGGGAGATGCCTTGCGAACTGCTATGTACATTCTTAATCAGGTACCTAGCAAATCTGTGCCCAAAACTCCTTTTGAGCTAATGACTGGTAGAAAGCCGAGTTTGAGACATTTCCATGTATGGGGTTGTAAGGCAGAAGTAAGACCTTATAACCCTAAACAAAAGAAACTTGATCTCAAAACTATTAGCGGTCATTTCATTGGCTACTGCATCGGTTCGAGAGGATGCAGATTTTATTGTCCTTCTCACTCTACACGAGTTATTGAATCTGACCGAGCAGTTTTCTTTGAGGACGATTTGGACAGTGGGAGTTACACACCTCGAATGATGACCTTCAGAGAAGATCGAACCATGCTTCCATTACCATCTTATTCTCTTCCTACAGACATCTCAATCCCAATGGTTCACACAGATGAACAAATTGTTGAGAGGCATGTTGATGAACCACAACTCAATGATCAACAACTTGATCAACAACTTGTGCCCCCATTAAGACGATCTCAGAGAATACGCCGACCTTCTATACCAAATGACTATGTTGTATACCTTCAGGAGCACGAATATGATCCACATGATGATGACGATCCCATTACATATCAGGAAGCACTTTCTAGTTCTCATGCTTCTGACTGGCTAAAAGCTATGCATGATGAATTGTCTTCCATGTCTCATAATAATGTTTGGGATCTTGTGGACTTACCAGCAGGTTGTAAGCCTGTTGGATCTAAATGGGTCTTTAAGACAAAACGTACTCCAGATGGAAAGGTTGATAGGTATAAGGCTCGATTGGTGGCTAAAGGTTATAGTCAACGGGAAGGTGTTGACTACAAAGAAACCTTTTCACCAGTTTCAACGAAGGACGCACTCCGAGTTGTCATGGCTTTAGTTGCTCATTTTGACCTAGAGCTACACCAGATGGATGTAAAGACAGCTTTTCTGAATGGCGATCTTGCTGAAGATGTCTACATGGTTCAACCTGATGGTTTTGTTGAAGCAGGCAATGAGCATTTGGTGTGTAAACTTAAAAGGTCCATTTATGGACTGAAACAAGCATCTAGGCAATGGTATTTAAAATTCGACCAGGTTGTCACTACTTACAATTTCAAGGAAAATGTTGCAGACCAGTGCATTTACTTGAAGACTAGTGGGAGTGATTTCATCATTCTCGTATTATATGTCGATGACATTCTCCTTGCTAGTAGTTGTATGAACCTATTGGTTGAGACAAAATCAATTTGTGCAGACATTTTGATATGAAAGACCTTGGTGAAGCTTCTGTTGTTCTAGGCATCCAAATTATTCGTGATAGGTCACATGGCATAGTTGGATTGTCTCAAAAGGGATATATCGAGAAGATTCTCAAGAAGTTCAACATGAATGCTTGCTCCCCATGTGCTGCACCTGTGCAACGTGGTGACAAATTATCTAACAAACAATGTCCTCATAATGATGAAGAAGTGGATGCTATGAAGAAAATTCCATACGCTTCCGCTGTTGGCAGTTTGATGTATGCTCAAGTCTGTACTCGTCCTGACATTGCTTTCATCGTCAATGCCTTAGGCAGATACTTGAGCGACCCAGGTTTGGGTCATTGGAAAGCCGTTAAAAGGGTCATGCGATATTTACAGGGAACCAAGGATCATATGTTGACTTTTATGAAGTCTGATCAACTTCAAGTCACTGGCTATTCTGATTCTGATTTTGCAGGTTGCCCTGATGATCGTAGATCTACTTCTGGCTTTATCTTTATGATGGCAGGAGGAGCTATCTCTTGGAAGAGCGTTAAACAGTCTCTTACAGCTACCTCTACCATGGAAGCAGAGTATGTTGCTTGTTTTGAGGCCACTCGCCAGGCCATGTGGCTTAAGAAATTGATATCTGGCTTTCACATAGTTGAAAGCATTTCCAGGCCACTTGTGATTTACTGTGACAATACTGCTGCTGTGAGTTTCTCTCGAAACAACAAAAGCTCTACTCGTTCAAAGCATTTTGATATCAAGTATCAATTTGTTAGAGAGCAAATTCAAAGTTTTCACACTCGGATTGAAAACATTGATTCTGAGGAGATGTTAGCAGATCCACTGACTAAGGCCTTAACTGTTGGAATTTTTCTTATTCATGTAACTCACATGGGTTTAGTCAAGGCTTTTGATGTATTAAGTTAGTGGGAGTCTGATTCTCTATTTTCTTTAAGAGACATGCTCTAGTTGACGTCATTTTGTTCATGTTTCTTATTAGCATTTTATTTATGCTTGGACCATTGTAGTGTCATTTATGGGACTGCATTATGCCATACATCTATGAAAAAATATTAGTTACATGCAATTGATTAATATCCCTATCGGATATTTATTTTGTTGCTCATATTTTTCATATTGTTAATTAATGATATATCGGCAATTGTCGTTTTAGTTTAATGATTTGTATGTTGATTATTGATTGACACTATCCAAGTGGGAGAATGTTGAAATTAATTGTGGATTAGTATCACGCAATATCTAATTATCATTAACCGACAATATTAGATATGATCATAATATCAATATGGTTATTTATCTTTAACCGACAATATCTTAAAATATCAATATGGTTATTTAACTGGGATTACAGTGAGATTGACTCTGTGATGGGTTAGGTCAATCAGATAAAAAGCCCAATTAAGAGAGGTCCCTGACTACCCTGGGGGGTTATAAATTTGCCATCCCATTAAGCAAATTTACACATCAGAATTGTTCTCTACAATAACCCCTCAGAAGGTAGCCAGAAGAACCTCTAGAGTTCTGTTCAATAGTGCTCATGGATATGAATGCCAATTCAGGTACACATTCATTTTCATTCTATTAATTCAATAGCATGATTGACATACTATAATTTGTGTCTAGTACAGTATAATTCAAAAACTACTTTATACTTTCATCATGAAGGATATAGATACTATAATTATCCTTACGAAGAGAACAAGAGAATAGAAAAATAACTAACAGAATCTTCAAGTTAGGAATCGGAAGAGAGTTGAAACAATTGGTCCAATTAGCTGATTATTTTTCAAAATTCTGAGAACACATTTAACAAAACAAAAACCTTGCCATCACCTTATCACAGCCTAGATAAAACAAAACCTCACTGAAAGAGAATCACAAATTCTCCAATTGTTTCATCTTCGAAATTGATAAAAAATGTAAAACTTTCCGCCCCGGACCTCATTAAATGAAAAGCTTCCCCCCTATGACATTGTTCAAAATCAGAGTCATTGTTAAAAAACCATGGTAGAATCCTAATAGCATCCACATGGAAAAATTCTATTTGGGTTGTTTCAATGAAATTCACATGGTATACATCACTTATTTTCATTTTTCCTAATCCAAGTAACTTTAAACACAAAATCTAATAACTCTTCAAAATTATTTTTAATGGCTCCAATAAAAATCTTAAATCATTATATTTTATTAATAGCTTATTTATAATTTAATTAAAGTTTAAAAATTAAAAAAATTGTTTAGACTATAATTACATAAAATATTTTTTGGTAAACTTAATTAAATTATAATTTATTTTAAATGATAAAAATAGCTAACATTACACAAATAAGACAAAATAGGAGATAATTAGAATATAAAAATAGCTAACATCACATAAATACTTTTGTTAATTATCACATTCAAAATATTCCCAAATATGCTCTACAAGATCATTTCGAAGTTGGTTATGGCATCTCGAATCATGTACTTCATGTCTCCTTTACAAATATGGTTAAAGGGATGAATGAGGACCAATATGTGCATTGGTTGTTGATACATCATTGGTGGAATGTTTATAAGAGTGGTCAAAGTTACCGTTATACATGTGTCGTATCTTCCATAATCATGTTATGCAAGATAATGCATGCATATAATATATGTTTGATTGTGCTTATCTTCCAAGCACATGCATGACCACTAACAATTGCAAATCAAGATTGAAGCACTCCAAATGCATGCTGCACATATTTTCTTGTTACTTCTTGATGTTGAGCAAACAGTTTTCTTTTATCCCTTGTGGCCTTAGGATAGTTTTCATAATTGTCGTCCATTCTGGATAAATATAATTTGCTAAATAGTAACTTATGTTATATTGAGTTCTATTCACTATAAATTGTATGGTAGGGGCTTCTCCCTCCATAATTTTGTTAAGCATAGGATATTTATTAAGCACATTGATGTTGTTGTTTGAACCAGGAACCCCAAAATATGCATGCCAAATCCATATGTCTTGTTAAGCCACAACTTCAAGCACAATTATAGGTGGGGCATTACCATGACAAAATTGAAATTTTCATGCAACTAGACAATTTTTTCATTCCTAATGCATACAATCAATGCTACTTAGCATACCTGGAAAACAACGTTTCTCACCCATTTGCAATAGGTATTGAATGTCATTGTTGTTAGGTCTTCTTAAGTATTCAAATTCAAATATATTCTAGACACCCTTCACAAACTTATCCAAGCATTATAATGTTGTGGTTTCTCCAATTCGAACATAATCATCGACAATATCAGCAGGTGATCCATATGCCAATATGCAAATAATAGCAGTGTATTTTTGCAATGGAGAAAGACCACCCCTTCCAATTGCATAAGCTCTCATATAAAAATATTCATTGTAATCGCCAAGTGCTTCGATGATACGAAGGAAGACATTTCTTCGCATTCTAAATCTTCGACAAAATTGTTCATATGTGTATACTGTATTATTGGAGAAATAGTCATTGAATAAGCAATCATGCCCTTCCTCACGATCTCTTTCAATGTGTTTTCTCTTACGCCTACTTCTCGTAACAGTTTGTTGTGTTGCACTCTTTCCATCATCAACCTAATGTAGTGTTCTTCGTACTCATCATTTAAAAGATCTTCAATGAGTTCATCTTCAAGAGATGAGTCCATCTTAAGCAACATCACAAAGTTTAGTAAATCTTACAAAAATTGAATGTGTGAGATGTGTGAAGATCTTCATACAATTAAAGAATATATAGAGTTATAAAGACTAGTTTTTAGTGACTATTTTACAATGGCTAGTTTTTATAACAACTCATCTTTAACTGACTAGTTTTGATTAAAAAAATATATAATTCAAATTTAACTAATGGATAAAAATTACATAATTAATAGAAGTTACATAATAAAAGTTTCATTAAATTAACTAGCATAATTATCAAAGTTCATATTTTTCTATAATTTTGTTACACAACTTTTGATGGATTTGTAGTTGTGCATTAAACATACTATTGGTATTCTTGTAGAGAATTTGCATGTCAAACTTTTTGTTCTTGAGCTTGATCTGTTTGTCCCGCAACCTATTTGCATTCACACTTAACACGTGCCATATCTTCTAATGTTTTTGTTTTGTTCTCGAGTATCTCTTCCATAGTTGTGGATCAACAACATTAGAAGATTTTTTCTTTTGCAATTCTCTTTGTCCCTATTGGATGATCCATGGTAGGTGATGTGGGCTCATAACTTGAAGGTGTATCTACATTAGACGAGGATGAATATTTCCAGAAGCACAAACTTTTTGTTTTCTTACTTGATTTTTCAAATTGTGCCAACCATTTAGGTTGTTTCTTTAATATATCCCATATATTTTCAATTTTGAAACTTAACTTTTTGTCTTCCAAATAAATCGCATGTGCATCTTACATGATGTCAAACTCCAAGCTACTACCCTTCTTTCTTTGACATGCTTGTTTGTAGCAAGCTAAAAATTTGGCACAACTTGCGTTGATCTTTTGCCATCGATATTTTAGTTGTGACCAATCTTTCTTTTTCAAATGTTGTGCACAATATTTATTGTAATTATCTTCAGTGTTTGCTAAAAAAGTTGATTTTTTTTACCCCCACAATTGGATTCTTCGAAACATTTAACCATGCGTCAACGAGATATTTATCTTCCTTTGCAGAGAAACATGATCTTTGTTGTCTTTCAGATGCTTCTTTTTCTTCCTCTACTCCCTCTTCATTGTCCACAATATTATTCGACTCAACTTGGGTAGAAAATGGTGAAATTTGAGACTCAGATACAAGTCAGATGGTGTGACGTGCTCTGTTTTATTATGTTGGTCACCACTAGTATCCATTGAAGACCTTGATGCATGGATGAGTTAATTGGTGGTGATTGATATATATGAAATTGATATGGATGAAATGAAACTCTAGGATATTGAAAATATTTTTTGGGTTAGGCAAATTGAAAAAATTTTAGTAATTTAGATTTGTAAGTTGTTGATAATTTGGTATCAAATTAAATCATAAATTTTGGTTTGAACCATTGAATGAAAAGAAGTTAAATTTTTTTTAAAGTGATAGAAAGAAGTTTGAAATGTTTACATGTATAAGTTTTCATTTTTAACCATCCTATTTATATACAAAACATAAAAAAATTTTAAAAAAAGTAGTGTTGTAGTAATGTAACATAAAAAAACCACCCTTATATGAATTTTTTATTATAAATTTGTGACTTGTGAGTGTTGTTAGCTGAAACAACTTTCTCAGCTGAAACATCATTAAAAGATTTCATGCAATGATACATTCAAACGGAGCAAGATTGCCTTTGGGCGGAGAGGTACTTCCTTGACATGCAAATTCGATGATCTAACAACCAAAAAACATATCTATGAATAAAATCGACATAACTAAAAATAACTTACAGAGATTAAATTCCGCATTGGAAATCGATGTTAAAAAATCTTCCATCAGAGACACACTATCAGAAGTCACATAGTAGAGTTTTAGAGTTGACTTTTGTAGCAGCAACAATGATAAAGTAAAATTAATTTAGAGTTTAGTAAAATATATAACAATGCTTTCAATTTCGCGGTATCGAAGTTTATCCAAATCCTATCGCTACTTTATCCCACAAATTAAATTGGAACCTCCTGCACACAATCGCATCCACAATCATGGCCTATCCTTCATGCATATTAATTATTATGCAATTCCACACACCCTGCCTGCATGCGCCATTAGAGACAATCATATTCATTAAATATCATAAATTAAATAAATATATGTATTAATTAATTTATTCATAATTATTCTTTTACAAGTATATAAGAGTTTGGAAATAGAATAATAATGATAGAATATATTACTCCATATCTCAAAAATGATTTTTTGTGAGTTTGTTGGAATAAAAACTGAAATGTGAAATAAATAAATAAAAATAATAAGAAGAGAAGAGAAATGTAATATGAAAGTATATATATGTTATTTGGATGAATAAAAAAGAAAAAAAAAAAGTAGAAAAAAATTTGGCTTTCTTAAATAAATAGATAAAAAATGAATAAATCATAGTGAATCTCACAAAAATAGCTTCAATCTTCTTCGCTCCATTTATAAAAAACAATGTTTCTGTTCTCTCTGGACTCGAGAGTTCCATTTTCCATCGCAATTTACGCACACCGCTTCGAGAAGGGTCAGAAACAATATGAACTCTCCTACCCAATATGCAGTTGATTTGAAATGCCCATAGTATATTCGTCTCCCAAATGCCGCACTATTTTGGTTTTCATTTTCCCTTTACATTTTTTTTTTATCTTTTCTTTTTAGTACATTGTTTTAAAAAAAGTATCAAGTTGTTAATTGCGTGATAAATTTGGTTTTCTTAGCCATAGTATATTCTGAGTTTTGTAGATAAAGAAAGAGTAGTTGCAACGAGGATGAATAATCGGCAAATCTGATAACTAAGGATGAAAATAATAAAAAAAAAAAGTAGAGAAAGGGACTTTTTTTATATATTTTCTTTGTAGTTGCTCAAATAATTATTAACATTTAATAATAAATTATTTTCAAAATATTTATTTAATTTTTCACATAAAATTAAATCTAATTTTTATTGTAATAACAATAATTAATTATACATAATTTTATTCTAGATTATATATAAAACTAACTACATATTAATGATTATTAAATTTTAAAATGAATATTATCAATAATTATTACAATATATATATATATATATATATATATATATTTAAATAAGAGTTTAACATTTATACACTATCAATATAAAAGAGTTTTACACTAACATTTAATCATAACCCTTTATTTATATCACTTTTAAAGTATTAATCAGTAAAGTCAATAAACTTATCATATATAAAAGGTTGTGATTAAACATTAATGAAAATTTTTTTACAGTAACAATGAATAAATGTTTTTCTCTATATATATTTAGCGATAGATAATTTAAAAGTATTTAGATATTATATAGTTCATAGATAATTTAAGATTTTGGGTAGGTTTGATAGGTTAATTCGAACCAACCCAATTGATTGACCTGAAAATTGTGGTTTGATTAGGTAAGTTTAATGATAAAAATGATCACGACATTAACTTGGTGTAACCCAGTTTGAATCGACGACCCAATTTAGGTCATCTAAATTCTTTTTTTAATTAATATAAATTTTTTTAGAACTTATAATGTTTTTTATTAATATATTGTCAACTATATTTTTCTATTATTCTATGTTATCTACTATGTTACAAATTTGAAACTTTACTTTGTTGTAACTATGTGATTGTTGATTTAGTTTCAATATTACATGTTCAATATGTTATGTTTAAAGAGCATATATACTTAATTACTTTAAATACTTAAGATTTTATTCATTGGTAGTGTAAGAACCTATTTATTTAATAGGTTATAAATTCGTAAAATAAATAGAAAAGGAATTAAATTTAAGTTTTTACTTAAATTATTAATTGAATTGAGATGTTATGGAGGTATTAATTATGTTGATGCTATGTGGTTATGTTCAGTTGATGGTCAGAAGAGTGGAGAGGTAAGAATTTGTTATTCCTTTATTTTGGAGTGTTTTGGTGAAATTTTGGAAAGTTTTCGGAAATCTATTTAGGAGGAGGTGCATATAGCAAGTTGAATTTACTAAGTACAACCCCACTTTCTTTCTTTCTTCTTCTTCCTTCTTTCTCCAAATTTCTTCCTAGTCATTGTCCCTCTCTCTCTAACTCACCACTAAGTTTGATTACTTGCATGGTCGAGCAATGATTGACGAAATCTAACGTGAACTCTTTCATTGCTCCTGATTTTAAGTGGTGATTAGTATAAGTATATTTAATCATAGTTCTCTAAATGTTTTTCAGTTCATTTTCGATCCTATTGTTAACTTTGAATAGAAAATTCCTTTGGAATGTCAATTTCTTAAGTTTCCAATTGATTTTGAGTTTTTGTCAAGAAATTTAGTACCTTCTGTTGGAATCATCTTTCTTTATTAAAGACAACTTTTAGAGGGAAAAACAGGTAAGAAAAGCTAAAACATTGACTTTTATTTTGAATGAGTGTGTTTTGATGCAAGTGAAATCAATAGAAAGTAATTGATTGAGCTATTGAATTAAATTTGATTATTACGAGAAATTGGTAATGTTGGTGATAAATGATATTTGTTGATTATTTTGAGTGATGATGGATGTTTGTTGATGATTTTGAGTGATGATAGATGTTTTATTGATGATTTTGGTGATATTGGATGTTTATTAGTGATTTTTGGTGATGTTGGATGTATATTGTTTATTTTAGTGATAATTGATATTTATGATCAATTCTAGTGATAACTAAAATTACGATGAAGTGCATCTTATTATAATGTATGACGATATGATGTATGCTGAATTTGATTAATGTAGGCAGTTATTGAGGAGTAACTTTGCCTTGAGTGAGCTGCATATATTATAGGTGTGAGTAAGGTGTATGAAGTTATGATTACATTTGAGGTCAATGTAATCTGGATACCAATTATGCATGCAAGGAGAGGTAATTTGTGGTTTTTAAATTGTGATCCTGATACCAAATATGGTGGTAGAGGTACCCATGGGATGTACTTGAACAATAGTTGTTTTGTCATAAGGGTCAAGTAAACTCTAAAAAATATTTTTAGATGAGTATGCTAAGATTTCGGTTGGTTGTCTGATGGGTCAGGTGGACACCTGACACTAATGGTGAGAAGTCTAAGGCCACCTTGATGTTCGAATTCAACAAATAGTTAGGACTCGCGTCATGTCATGTCAGTATATGATGTTGAACACTTATGTTTAAGAGGAACATAAGTATGATTGAATTGGTTGTTATACTTGGTGATTGGATAACTATATTGTAATGGTTGAATGTCTTTTATACTATACTTACCCTTGTTTTTATGTTGTTTTGTATGACTATAATGACGTGTTTTGTACAAAAACAGATAGTAGTAATGGTGTTTTGAGACAAGTGAATGATATGTGATTGTGTTGGAGATTTGATTTGGAGTATAATATGCTTTTGACCAAACTTTTTATAATCTTTTGAACTTGTGTAATTATAAAGTATAGAACAATATGAATAACTCAGTTATGTTTTATAATGGAGTTTAACTTATATATGATGTATTGAAATGAATATAGATATTGTACAACTTGTATGAATGTTGAAGTTTAAATGGCATAGAATTAGCCTATGTGTGATGAATTTTGCTGAGGATTATAAAGTTGAGTTCTGCAGTCTGCATGACCTCACTAGGCGGTGAGTCTCACCTAGTGAGAGTTCGTCTCTGTCAAGGAAGTTTAAGGTTTTGTGCCCAACGAGGTATCTCGCCCAGTGCAATTTTGTCTCTGTTTGAAAATTGGGTTAGATTTGGGCCAAGCGAGAGATTTCGCCTAACACAAATTCTTCTCTATTAAAAATTAACTTGGTTTTGCATCAGTGACATAGCTCGTTGATAGAAGTCCTTTCACTAGGACAATTCATCTCAGGATCCTCGTTGAGCAACAGTTGTCGTTAAGCAAACATTATGTTGCTCGCTAGGCAACCCGTTTTGCTTGGCAAGGTGGTGAAGTGTATAATATGATTTATTTTGTTTGCAAATTCATTATTCTTTTATGGGTGTTGGATAATATTGATGGAATGATGTTTATCAATAATGAGTACTTGAATAAATTACTTTGAAAAGTTAAAATAAAAATTTATTTTGAGTTTTTCTTTTTGTTTGAAAGATAATGATAATTGATCAATAATGCGCTAAATAAATAGTAAATTTTGGGATATTATAAGTAGTAGTTTTTATTTTATTTTAATATAGGTAATTTTTTTTTATATTTTTTTAATATAGATCATACAATATGAGTTAATTAGTGATTTGGAGGTTCAACTAGTGACTTCGTGCTTACTGGTCGAATTTTAAAACTATGCTTTGTAATATAGTTAAAATTTCAAAATTTTTTTTTTTATTTCTCTTCTCTTCATCTATTTTATAAGAAAATTTTATAATCGGTAATATTCTTATTATTTCACGTAAGATTACTTCCTATAAAAAATTCCATCATTTCACAAATAAATAAAACAATAAAAGATGAAAAAAAAAGCCTAACTTGTATGGTAGGTCGTGGAAGAACTTACAATGAGAAATTGCTTCCTATACCGTCCAAATTTCTCCCACACTTCATTTTAGAGGTGTATTTTTTTTTTTCGGATTGGACTTTCCGAATAAGTCATACAGAAGTGCAATAACAAATTGTGACGTTACAAAGAGAAATTCTTTTTATAAAAATCAAAAGTGGGTTGAAAATTTAATTAACAAGGAAGGCCCATTGACTAACCAAATATGGAAAATTTCATTTGACATCTATTTCTTTTTGAATTGCCACCTATCTTTTGTAAAAAGATTATAAATTTTTTTCTTCTCTTCAGTGAAACCTCTCTCGAGAAATTATTATTTTTTCTTCTCTCGAGTGGGTCTCCGAAAAGATAATTTTTTTTTACAGAGAAGAGTTTCCGTAGAAAAAGAATTTTTTTTTGTATAAATATATATTTGATTCTTTTATAAAATAGATGTCAATTAAAAAAGAAGTAAGTGATAAATGAATTTCCCTAAATATGAGATTGCCATATTTTATGCCAGCTCTCTATCACAGTTATCACAATACTTGACCAAAAAAAGCTTGAGGATGGAAAGGAAAAGACATATGTGATTTATACAATAAAAAAAATATGTTTTCTTTGTTTGAAAGTTTTTTCTTTTATTATAAGTACTAGTATTTACATAATCATAAGAATACTTTTTTTTTATTAATTAAATTAAATAACTTTTCAAATTATCTTTCTTTTTATTGAGTTTAATTAACCTCCACTATCAGCCTAAATTTTATACTCACAATTAGTCATTACCCTTAATTCACAATAAATTAACTTTTAAAAAGTCATATATGTGATTAACCCTTAATGAAAACGTGCATTAGTGCTTACTATTTTTCTAACTCCTACTAAAAGTAAATATTTCTCTTTCACAGAAAGCTATGTTTGAACGAAAACATAATATTGTTGGTAAGTATTAATTTGAAGTGCGTAGGTGGAAGTTGAAGTAGCCCTAACAAAGCTATGTTATGAATGATGGTGCAGTGAGAAAGCGATCGAGCATAATAGAAGCAAAGGTAGGTTAGGCGTAACTGGGATTGGAATTGGTATGGCATGGGTGCGGGAAGCTCCGGCATGGAAGTTCCACGTGTTCCTGAGTTTCCGGGGAGAAGACACGCGCAACAACTTCACGGACCACCTCTACACCGCGTTTAGGGCGCGCGGATTGGCGGTCTTCAAAGACGACGAAGAACTCGAGAAAGGAGAGGAGATCGCAAGCTCGCTTCTGGAGGCCATCGAGGAATCTCTCTGCTCCGTGGTGGTTCTCTCGCCGCGCTACGCTTCATCGCGGTGGTGCTTGGACGAGCTTCTCAAGATACTCCAATCTCGAGCGGAGTTCGGTCGCTTCGTTTTTCCGATCTTCTACGATGTGGATCCCGCCGACGTTCGGTACCAGCGAGAGTGTTTCGCGGACGCGTTCAAAAAGCATGAGGAGAGGTATGCGAGTGACAAGGTTCAAACGTGGAGACAGGCGTTGAGGGATGTCGCCGGTTTCTCTGGCTGGCCCTCTAAGGATAAGTAAGTCTAATTTTTGTTTATCCACAGCCAACTTTTTATTTGTTTTTCATTTACATCACAATTTATATTGATCATTCACTGATAATTCTCATTACAATTTTTCATCCATATTATAGAAACAAAGAGTTGTCATAGAAATACTTGAAACAATCTCACACATTCACATGTTTGTTTTTTAAAAACTTTCTGCTTTTTTTTTAACAGCTAAATAAAGAATTATATAGATAGAATGTATTTGTCTTGTCATTTTAGCTACTTGAAAATAACTAAAATGGTTTTAGGCTTTCAACTCTTATTAGTAAGAAAAAATTAGAAGCTTTTTTAGATAATTATTAGTTTATTTTTTTTCTAAAAAGCTACTCTGGTTAATTATTTTTAGAATATCTCATATTTTCAACTAGGGATCTTCTTTTACAACTTTGTATTTTATTAATTAATGAGTTTTCTTTGAATTGATTCTCTCTTCTCACATGTCATATGTGCTTTCATGCTTCTTTAATTCATTTCTTTCTCTTTCATAATCTAAATATTTAATTATAGTAATTTATAATTTAAATATATAATTAATTTATATTAAAAATTTTATATTATTTTAAAAATTTTATATTATTTTAAAAATTTAACACATATGCGAAAATTTTTAACTGTCATTTATCATTAATAATTAATAATGTTTTGATTTGACTGTCACTTATCATTTTTAACTGGTTGATTAACTAGTTTTTCCAAACTCTGCCCAAATTTTTCAAATATATTTACCAAACACAAGGTTAGTACCCCTGACTTATGGCTTCAATATTGATTACATGGATCCACCACAACTAGAGGGACAAAGAAGGAGTTTGTTTTATGAACATGTTTTTATATACCTCTTGTTTTTGTTTACACCATGTTATTATGTAGGCGAGAAACAGAACTCATTGAAGAAATTGTTGCAGAGGTATGGAACAGGTTACAACCTAAATTGCCATCCTATGATGATGATCTGGTTGGAATTGATTCAAGGGTAAACAGTCTTTATTCACTTCTAAGAACAGAATCAGAGGAAGTTCGCTTTGTGGGGCTATGGGGGATGGGTGGCATAGGAAAGACAACACTAGCCAAATTTGTCTTCAATAAAATCCATAACCAATTTGATATTAGTTGCTTTCTTGAAAATGTTAGAGAGGCTTCCAGTGAAAGAGATGGTCTGCTTTCCTTACAGAGAAAATTGCTTTCTCATTTAAAAATAAGAAGCATGAGTATTGAACATTTGGATCAAGGAAAGGATACTATACGGAATCTTTTATTCAATAAAAAGGTTCTTCTTGTCCTTGATGATTTAAGTTCTAATATCCAACTAGAGAATTTAGCTGGGAAGCAAGAATGGTTTGGTCAAGGGAGCAGAATAATAATAACAACCAGAGATAAGCATCTACTAGCATCACTTGGTGTGCAAAGTTTTGATGTTCAAATCTTGGATGGTGATGAATCCCTTCAACTTCTTTGTCAAAAAGCGTTTAGAGGAGAAAAACCTGAAGAAGCTTACATAGAGTTGTCAAAATGTGTGGTTCAATATGCTGGAGGTGTTCCTTTGGCACTCAAAGTGTTAGGTTCATTTCTTTGTGGAAGAAATGCATCTGTATGGGAAGACGCTTTGAAAATGTTACGCCAGGATCTACATAATGATATTTACAAGACTCTCAGAATAAGTTATGATGGTTTAGGAGATATGGAAAAGGCAATATTTCTAAACATTGCTTGTTTTTTCAAAGGCAACACCATAGATCACGTTACACAAATATTGGAATATTGTGATCTAAATCCAAAGATTGTTATAGAAGCTTTAATTGAAAAATGTCTACTAACTTATGATAGATTGTTTCTGGGGATGCACGATTTGCTTCAAGAAATGGGTAGGAATATTGTTCTCCAAGAATCCCCTAATGATGCAAGCAAGCGGAGTAGGTTGTGGTCACTCAAGGACATTGATCAAGTATTCAATAATAATAACGTAAGTTTTTTTAACAAATTTATGTTTGACTTATAAATTGCTCCTCATTATCCCTTATGTAATATTATTGTCATGTTTTATCAGGGAACTGAATCCATTCAAGCTGTAGTTCTAAGTCTACCTGAGCCTTATGAAGCACAATGGCATCCTGATGCTTTCTCAAAGATGAGTAATCTTAGCCTGCTCATGATATTAAATAAATTGCACCTTCCACTTGGTCTCAATTGTCTTCCCAGTGGATTAAAAGTTCTTGCATGGGAGGAATATCCTCTTGAATCACTGCCAATTGAATCTCAACTGGATAATAGGAAAAGTAACAATCTTTGGAGAGGAACAAAGGTAAATAATTTTCCATTCTAACTCTCGATGTTATATCATTATTTAAGAGCTAATGTATATTTATTTATTTTCAGTTTATGGGAAATTTGAAGAGCATCAATTTGAGAAATTCCAAAAATCTGCATATTACTCCAGATTTCAGTAGAATTCCAAATCTTGAAGAATTGATTCTTGAAGGTTGCATAAACCTAGTTGAAGTTCATGGATCTCTTGGACTTCTTCAAAAGCTTTCATATGTGACGTTTAAATGTTGCAAAAATCTCAAAATCCTTCCAAGAAAATTTGGAATGGATTCTTTAAAATGTCTAATTTTATCGGGCTGCCCAGCAGTTAGAGAGCTTCCCGAGTTTGGGGAAAATATGAAAAATCTATCCATGCTTGCTTTGGAAGGGACTTCCATAGCTGAACTACCGGTGTCTGTTGGTAATTTGAATGGTCTTAATGACTTGCTTTTAGAGGGTTGCAAAAAAATTGTTTGCCTTCCAAACACCATTTCTAATTTGAAATCTCTCAGCAGGCTCAATATCTCTGGTTGCTCAAATTTTTCTAAGCTGCCTGATAATTTGAATGAAAATGAGGCTTTGGAATATTTAAATGCAAGTGAAACTTCTATTAGGGAAGTTCCTTCATCCATTGTGCTTTTAAAGAATCTTAGGCTGCTCTCATTTCGTGGATGCAAAGGACTATCATCAAACTCACGGAGCTCATTTTTCCCTTTTCAGAACATTTTCCGGTTTAATAGTCCTCCAACTCCAAATAGATTAATCTTGCCTTCTTTCTCTGGTCTATCCTCATTGGATAAACTAGACTTAAGCTATTGCAATCTCCCTGATGGATCAATTCCTGACGATCTTGGCTGCTTATCATCATTGATAACATTAGATCTAAGTGGGAACAATTTTGTACACCTTCCTACTGGTTGTATCTCTAAACTTTTGAAGCTAGAAAAACTTTTACTGAAGTGTTGCCCAAACTTGGAGTCATTTCCAAACCTGCCTCCAAATGTACATCATGTAAATGCAAGTGATTGTGGTTCAATGAAACCTTTATCAGATCCACGACAGATACGGGGTCACTTGGCATCGTTTGCCTTTGATAAGGTCTGTCAATGCTTCTCTCCTTATAATACAGTTTCATTTCTTGATAAAGTTTTAACATGCAAATTTTCCTTGTAACAGTTGCAAGATGCCAATCAGCTTAAGACCTTACTGGTAATTCCAGGAAATGAAATTCCATCATCTTTTTTCTATCAAAAGTATCTCGACCAAGTCCAAGACATAGAATACTTGAAAAAAAACTACATTTGGGCTGATTCCACTGTGTCAATATCGCTGGACTTAGCTCAGCTTCGTCACCAGTACAGTAAAAGTGAATGGTGGGGAATTTTGGTTTGTCTTGTTGTAGAGGATGTGGAGTCTTCACCTTCAGAGGAGTATCGCATTGGTTGGATTTCAAAAGTTCCTAGTTTCAAAAATATTTTGCATCAGCTGTTGCACAAGTTGGAGACGGGATTCGTCTCTGGAATCCCAAGTCATAAATATCCTCACTTGTTGATTTTATATATTCCTTCGACCTACTGGTTCTACGTTCAAGACAAGTTTCAATTAATATTTTATAGTTCCAGTCTTAAGAGCAAACTAGTAATAAAAAAATGTGGATGGCGCACATTACGTAAGGAAGATGCTGAAAACTGGCGCAGAAAACTGTCTGAATGCGCCACTGCTTTTGCCAAGCAATGTGTTCCAAGGCCAAGTGGGGGTACCTTACCTCCTCATCTCTCACCTTGGATATGGATAAGCGATCTCAAGGTTCCCCAGCATTGCAAGACTTTCCTCTTGGCTATCCTGTGTGATCGGTTACCTGCTCATGCAACGTGCAAATTCTGCAGCTTGGAAGGGACTGTGATCCATGTTTTACGAGACTGTACACGAGCCACTTCAATCTGGGTTCAAATGGTTCCTCCTGAGGTGCGTGATGAGTTTTTTTCAACATCTCTTCGTGATTGGATGCATAGGTTCCTTCAGAAACCCTGGTTGCCCGACAGGGACTATGATGCTGACTGTTTGAGGTTTACTGTCACAGCTTGGCTGCTCTGGAAGGATACAACTAGTTCCATCTTTAAGGGAACAGATACTGATGGCTTGTATTCTATGATTCAGTCTCTGGTAAAAGAATATACAACGCTTTTGCATGCGAAAGGGGAAGAGGGTAGTTCTGGTGGGAGTTCCCTCTCCCAGAGCTCACGTCTAAAACAATTTATTAAGTTGAACGTGGATTGCTGTTGTACGGCCAACCCGGGTTATGGGGGTCTCTTTCGTGATGTGGAAGGCAAGTGGCTTGGTGGGTTCTATGGAACTCGCGGCTTTACAACAAACATGGAAGCTAAACTTTATGCCATTTGTCAGGGTTTGATTACAGCTTGGGATTTGGGTTACAGAACTGTGCTGCTTGAAACTGATTCATCAGAAGCAATAAATCTCATTGAGAAAGCCAATATTGAGGAATGTGCCTATGGTAGCTTGGTTGCTGACATACGGTGCTTGAAGCAAAGAGATTGGTCCCTTGATTTGATCCATTCTCTGAGAAAAGACAATGCATGCGCAGGCATTTTAGCAAAACTTGGAGCAGAGCAGCATCAACTATATTGCTTCCTGGATCATCCACCAAAGCAGCTTCAGCCGGCACTGGTGGCTGATTCCCTGCAGGTTCAGCTTCCTTGTCCATAATAGCCTATGAATATGATGACACTTGGCATGCATAGGATTTTTGTTTATACATCATAATATATAAAAGACAAGCTAATTAATGACTGCGCAACAAACATGGAAGATGAAATCCTCACCAAATTTAGATATAGCCAAAATCCGCACACATGTTTGCTTCTCTATAAGCATGCTGATATGAGAGAGTCCAAGGAAGGTAAAGAAAACTTCTAATCTTGACACGAGGATAATACTGATGAGTTAATTAATTCCACGCCAATCATGAAGAAAATAAAACTCACAGACTAACTTCTATTTTTTTAACTTTAACTTAAATGTTTTTAAGTTTAAGTGAAATAAAATTTAAAAAAATAGAAGTTAGTTTGCCAATTTTATTTTCTTCGTATTAAAATTTTCTTTTAAATTAAAAATTGTTTGATAAAAAATTTTATTTTATATCTAAAACCATCTTTATTGGAAAAAAATCCTTTTTATTTTATTTTCTAATTATTTTAATAAAATAATTGAAAAAATATCATCCTGTTATCGTATTATTTTTATTTTAAAATAATTACGTTAAAAATAAAAAATAATTATTTTAATTATTTTGTATACGAATTTTAAACATAAAAAAATGGAGTATCTCTATAAATATTATTTGTAAAAGTAAAAAATAATAAAAATCATGTATTATAAAATAAATAAAAATTAAATTAATATAATATATTATTAAATGTATTATTATATTATGTAAATATATATTTAGTCCTTGCAATTTAATATTTTTTACTTTTTTTCGGTGCAAAAAAATTACTTTTGGTGCTTATAAATTATGTTTGTTTTGTTTTTCATCCTTGAATTGCTTCATAATAGCTTTTTTTTTTTACTATTTTAAGCATTATCTATAGTATTCATTGGTATATTTGGTTCAGTCTTAGTCTTTTAGACATTAAAAAAATTCAAAAATTAGTTTTCTTGATTCGAATCAATGGTGATATGAATCAAACCAAACTGATCAAGTTGGTTTGATTTAGTTCAATTTGCCTGACATATGATAAAATAAATAAATAAATCTAGTTTCAAAAATAAAAATAACAATTTTATCTCAAAACTATTAAACATTATGGTAATTAAATAAATTAGAAATGACAAGTAAAATAACATACATCAAATTAAGTCAATTCAAATTAATTAACGATCTTACCAAAATATCAAGGGTTAACATAACTAAATTAACAAAACCTACAAACATAATCTTAATTTTTTAACTAAACAAAGTCATATATAAATACATTTGAGAGTGAGTATAAAACAATATCTTGTAAGTTCACTTAACAATTAAGTAACAATTAAAAATAATACAAAAATATATAAATATATTTTATTGTTTCAACTCAATTTGGTTCAAATTTTGAAATTCTAAATCCATGAATTGGACGAATTAAGATCATGTTTGGTTTGAGTCATTGGATTCGTCTGAACAATCAATACCGTTAACTTTAAGGAAGAAGGAGAAAATAAACTTATTTTATAAGAACTTAAAACAAAAGAAAATTTGTATAAAAATGAAGTTTTTTTTTTTGCAAGAACTAGAAATATATTATTATTTAACAAAAACTCAATTATTTCACGAAATTTCTAAGATGTTCAAGGTAAGGAAAATGATAAATTGTAATTGAAAGCAAAGAAAAATAAAAGAAATATAGCACACTAAGAATTCTACAAATTCGAACTGTGGCTCTTAAAGAAAGCACAGGCTCCTAAAGCTAACTTTTCTAAAAGCTTTTTGTTTTGTTCTTTAAAAACAAGCTATTTTTTATTAATAATTATTGGGTGAGTTTGTTTAAGTTAAAAAACAAGTGATTTAAAAGAAGTGATTTTGATACAAACAGATTTTTTTTATGTTTAAGTATAATTATAATGCAATTCTTTAATTACAAGTGATTATGAAGTTGTTTGACTATATCAATTGTATACATATTTTTTTATGAAAAATTATATAAAAGTCCTTATAGATAACATGCTTTAAAGAATAAAAAATTACTTTTAAAAATACTTTGATCTTAATGTTGTTGTGGACCTTTTTGTGGATAGACATATAACACTGGGAAGAATCTCTTGTGTTATTCTTATTGTTATATGTGGAATAATTTTTGCATAAAAACTTAGTTTTGCATAATTTTTTTAAGAATAGCTAATTTGAACATATAGTATTCATTCTCAACTAAGACAATTAGAATTATGTTAAGCTTAATACAAATCAACTTAGTCAAAGACATAATAAGAACCACACAAAACCAAAGCCATAGAGAAGATGTTAATAATGTTGAACCAAAAACCTATTAAGAATTTAGCTTATAGACATATTTCAACAATGAATACCTTTATACCAAAATCATAATAATTTGATACTGAATAGGAAGATATGATTAACATTACCAATATGCTTACATTTCTCAACAAAAAATATCTCATAAACTAAAACAACATTATTAAATGCGAATATAGTAACAATCATAAATCATATCACTATTGACATGTATTATATTGTTATGCATCTAAAACTTAAACGTGAATGTAATTACAATCACAAATTAGCCTTCGAAATTAAATATGAGGCACAAGTAATAATTATATATATCCCTATTAAAAGGACTAAGATAATCAAGTTACTACTATAATATGGTCATATATTTGTTATCCAATGATTCAAAAGATAATTTACTCTCAATCCCAAATTTTCAAGTTCTAGAGAATAAACAAAATCAAATATTTGTTAATCCCAAACACTTTCCACTTAGAACATGTTTCCAATTTTCAAATGTTCTTTGAATCTTATCCCATAAATTTCGAATTCAAAAGGAAAAACAAAAATCTAACAATCATTGTCCCCAAATTTCCAATTTTTACTTTTAAAACTTCACAAAAAAAACGTAAATAAAAATCCAATCGAAAGAGAGTGATTTGCTTTGTAAACATCACAAAGAAAAAGTAAATCATGAAGAGAAATAACAATCACGAAGAGAGCTTAAAAAGTGTCACCAAAAAAAATCTTGAAGAAAACCACGAGAATAAGAAAACCTAAAAAAGATCCAATAAAAAAAAAAAAAAGATACATGAACTCCTTGTTTTTGGTAGGATAATTTAGTCTAACATTTTCATTAAACACACCTCTATCTTTTTCCAATTTCTGTTTTCTTGTAACTTATTTTGAGAATCAACTTCAAGTAGTTTATCAAAATAAGCTAATTTTATCTTATATTTTCTAAAAGTTTACCGGTAAAAAATTACAATAAGTGATTATTATATTAAAATAAGCTTCTTCTTTTTTTAAAAAAAAATTAAACAAACTCATCCAATTATAAGTAAAAATTAAATAAAAAATAAGTTAAACTAAACATATTTTGGTTATGTTTGCCCCAATTTAGTTTTTGCTTCTTTTAAGAATTGAGCAAAAAAGTATTTAGGTACTATTTCACCAAACTTTTTTTTAAGCATTTCACCAAACTTATTTAGTTTAAAAGTTGCATTTAGAAAGAAATTTTGTCAAACAGTATTTATATTTAACTTTTTCGGAGCTATTTTACAATATAACTTTTTATTAATAATAAAAAAGAATAGTTTATCAACAACTTTTAATTTAAAAGAAATTTTAAAATTAAAAAATGAAATTGAACAAATAATTTGTATTTATTTTTTAAATTTTTATTTTTATTTTAGTTTAAAAAGTAACTTTTAAGCTGAGGCAAAATAGCCTAACAATGTTTTTTTGTTCAATGTCAATCCCTCCCGTATTTATCCATATTTGTTTTGCTATTTAAACTCACTTTTTTTCACTTTGTTACATTCAATTCATTAATCAATTCACCTTTCACGTTGGATTATCGTTTAACTTGATTCAATTAAAATATAAATGCAGCCTTAAACAATGTTTGGATCATTGTTTTTTTGTTCAACAGAAAAATTACACTTTCTGAAATATGATTTTAAAAATAATAGACACTTATTTTGCATTGCATTTAACGTAATGGTATCATAAACATACACTTAAGTTATGTTTGGAGTAGTGTTTTCTTTGATTTGAACAGGTAAATTTCACTTTTATCTATAATTACTCTAAAATATTGATATCCAACATACACAATTGTCTAACTATATCTATAATTTATAAAATGGGAATATGACATTTTGGTGTCTACATTCTATGATTAGTTTTATTTTATGATTGATCCCACTTTCGCAAATATAACTTCTTATTATTTTATGCACATTTTCACAATTTCTACCTTATCACAAATCAATATTCCTTAAACATGATTAATATATGTATCTATTTCATAAATATTCTTAATAAACATTTCAATATACATGTGTGACAATATTTTGAGTTCTATTCAAACTCTCTCATCTTTCCATTTTTTCTTATTCATTACATATTTGACATTTTCATTGATAATTTGACATATTTTTATCATGTTATCATAAACAAAAATATAAAATTAACAAAATATATTTCAAAACATTATTTTTAAAATATAAAAATTTACAAAAGATATTAAATTAAAATCCTAGAATTGTTGTAACATATTACAATAGAAATACGAATATTTATATGAGATTAGCTAATAATCTCAAAGCAACGTGTTACTTTCCTGTTGCATTAAAATTAACCTCCATACAAACATCTACTTATTCATTAGCTTACATTTTATAAAGAATTCATACACTTCAAAGACACATTTGTAGCAAACAATTTTATGATAAATAATAAAAACAATTAAGAAAAAAATATCAGAGTTATCACACACAAAAAAAAGGCTATGTCAGTAGTATTTGACAAGAATTTTATTATAGAATTTAAAATTATAGAATTCTAACCTACATAGGCTTAGTTAAGAATTCGGTAAACAAATGCGCCTGAGATTATTTTTAACAAAGATATGTTGATAGTTTTAAAAAATAATAATTGAGGCATAATGACAATAATTTTTTTAAAAAAGAATAGAAATAGACATATGGTAAAATAATAAAGAGTCTTGTTTCTTTAAAATTATTTTCGGGTGTACAAATTCATTTTCTTCCATAGATTCAAACACTCATTTTTGTCCGTAGATCTAAACTGGGTGTAAAATTTGCATTTAAAACCTTAAAAATCACTCAAATTCTTTCACTAACTCTAGTCGGTTAAATTGTACAACTTTATTTTCCCAAAAGAAATTATCAAATCATTAAATGTATTCCAAATAGGAAAAGAAGGAAATAATTTGGAATAATTAAAAATTAAATATGATTAAATATAATTTTTCTTCTTTAAAATGCATCTTATTTGATTTTGATCTTTAAAAAAATCATTGATTCTTGAAATTTAAAAATAGGGAAAATTGATCTCTCATAATGAATCTATTATAATTTTTTACTGACGTTAATAGAATGTAATTTGTTATGTGAACAGCAAGTGAGACATAATGGTTAATTACATGAAGCTATTTCACCATATTTCTATATAATGTAATAAGTTAATTACACGATACTGTTTGATTAAAAATTAAATAGGAGAATTCAAGCTTTTCTCCCTACACCCGATTTTGTTTTTCGTGCACCTCCATATAATAAAAATGGGACAAAATTCTCTTTAACTCTAAGCATCATACCCAATCTAATGTTATTGTGTCAAATTGTTGGCCTTGATTATCGGCTCCAAAGATGCATGCGTTGTTTACTTTTAATAAGTCAGAAGATCAATTGGAAAGAATAGTTTGAATACTAGAAGAGTCTAGATTATCTATTACGATGGACTCTACTGATTTATGAATCCAAATTAAACAATCCAAACTCACCTCCAGGACCAATAATGCAAACCTACAATCTAATATAAGCAATCCGGATTGCTTATGGAGTGTATGATACTTAAGGATATTTTTGTTTTATTTTATTGTATGGAGATGTACAACAAAAAACATGATATAAGAAAAAAAACCACCAATTCATCGTCGTCAAGCTCTTTTACTGAAAAAAGTGAAAAACTGAATTTTATAGAAGTACAATATTTTTATATGATTTTTTTTTTACATTTTTATATAAATTAAGATTATAAAATAATTACAAGAGCGACACTTTATTCAGATCTACAATAAATTTCATTTCAAACCAAAATACATATATAATACATATGAAGCCCATTAAAGTAATTGAACCAAGTTAAAAAAAATTCTTGATCTTAAATATCATTAGTATCATAGAGAAGTTTCCTAAATATCATTAGTATCACAGACAAGTTAATGACTACTGTTTTAATCTTGAATAGACCGGAAAAGTGATTTTTTTTTCTATCCTTTTTTATTATCTTTTCATACTTGGAAGAGAAATAAGAGAAAGAAATTACATAAAATGAGAAATATCATAACAGAAATAATGAACTATAAGAATAGAATAACTTAATATAAAAAATGAGAAGTAGGAGGTTTGTTCAAATTCCAAACGATTACAATTTCATCCGAGTAAACGAATGGAAAAAAAAGTGCCAACCAAAATCCAAAATAAAATAGTAAAGGCATTGGTGGGTGTAGAAATGACCTAATTGTGCATGAAGTGAATACCTTTGCAATCCTAACCCTAATACGAAATCTGATAAACCACTAGTTATTTACAGTATCTGGCAAGTCATCCTCTTTAAATTTGTTAACCAACTCCTTACTTAAAAACTGGTTATATTTATATAAATGAAACAGAAAGATTCTGAGAGATTCATATATACCAAAATCATATAGTTCACTGACCATGTCGCATCCTTATAAGGACTCTGTAAACTGGGGGGCCTCCAAGTCAAGCTCTTGTCTCAAGACACAGTTCATAAACCACTCGCTACTGAAAGTCCGTATACCTTTCTTTGCAGCTATCATTGCTTCCTCTGTGTCTTCTTCGCTTGTCACAAAGATTGTAGTTGATGCTTCGTCTACCTTTTCAAGTCGAGTGATAACCTAATACAAAAATAACTGAAGTTTGAGAACACGCGAGCTCCAGAATAACAGAAAAAATATATGTGCTATGTGAATAAGATTTTATCATGAAATGAAATGCAACACGCTTTTGAAGCTCTTCTATTTATTTCATCATGCATCGTAAATGATGATGAAATTAGTTTAGATAAACAGCTGAAATCCATATGTTGAATAGCAAGTAAACCAAGGTCGATCGATTTTTGTGGTTAGACTACATAACTAACCAACAGTAGCAACTTTCAACCCATAAACACTAAGCTGACCTAAAGTCCCGTTTTGAATCTTTCCAGTATTCGTAGGGCTTTTGTAAGCTCCATAGTACATGTTATAAAGACATAAAAATGCTAGACTAATATTTCAACCGGGACAATATTTACAAATGTGATTCTAACAAAGGCTACTCTTACGTAGCTTTTGCATTTGGTTGAGAATTTTGAACTATGTTTCACTACAAATGCATTTTTAAAATAAAGGCTATCACTTAGTGAACTCGTTCCAAAATTTTAACCAAATCAATTTTCTACATGCTCATAAAATAGATAATCAAACATGACTTAGACAAAATTAGAAGACAAAATAGGTATATCGTTGGACACGACCTCAGTGAAGATACTTTCAAAGCTAGTTTCTGCAACTAAGTTGATTAAAATCACTAAAGTCATCTTGTCGACAAACTCTTTTGAAAATGACCAAGATGAACCCCCAAATTAGAAGCCTAAAGAAGCATGAAAGTTACACGTTTTTAAAAGCATTACACCATGTGACAATAATACTAGTGCTCAGATGTTTCATGCTTTTAAGCATGTTAAATAACGGGAAGAGCCGTGATGCTGCACTGTTTATGGTCTGCATAAATTTAAGGTTCAGCAAAAAAAAAAAAAGGGGGGGGACTTACATTACCACCTGCGGACCTGACAATTGCAGACAATGTTTTACAAGGAGTTTGAACATGAGCTGCAATGCATATATTATAACCTTTGAATAAAGCATGAGGACTAGCTTTAGCGCGGAAAACTGCACTTTTTAAATCAGATTTGTACTTCAACAGATAATCCGTATCATTCAGTATGTGAGGCAGTTCATCTGCAAATTCATTTTAAAAATTAGTGTCTAAGCTACCTCAATAATAATAATAATAATTAGATATAGATAAGAAAGTTTGATCAACTTTACCAACAAATCTGCCTTCACGAAAACTTTCTTTTAACCAACATGATGAGATCACCCAAGCACTGTGCAGTCAACAATATCTCCTTGTTATAAATAATCAGCATGATTAATACATACAAAATTTAGTAGACATATATTGACAAAAATAGGAACAACTTTATAAGAATCAGACTATAAAAATATTTCCAGCGTGTTTAGATTTGATTGAATACTATTTAGGCTTATATAATTTTTTTCCAATAGCTCTCAATTTGATTATAAGCTGTTTTGAACAAAAAATAGTTCCAGAAATTTATTTAAACAAGATGCCCGATTTCAATTGGCTTCAAATTAAAACCAGATTTCAACTATAAAAAAAAAATCAGTATGAAATTAGGCAAACTAATATTTGAAAATATAATTTTGAACCTACCCTGAACAAAGGGCGGTACAGAAATTCAGGGTCTTCCTCACTTTTCCAGTGACAACGTGTGTGGTCATACTTCCATCATGAGATATAGTTCCACCAAGGTCTTCAATCACCTATACATAGAACAAATGTCTAATGGTATTAAGTTAAAAAATATATTTCCTTATTAATTTTTAAATCAGGTGATGGAAGCAGCAAATTAGACCCTCTTTTTTCTGAAAGAGGCAAACAACATTGAAATGAGAATGTTAATACAGTAAAAAAGAAGAGACCTGGTCTCGGAAGGACGGTAAAAATTAATGCTACCCATCAGTTTATCAAATCATTTATAAGATGCTTAGGTAATTAAACATACCTTTGTGAGCTGTGTTTTCTTAGCATCATCAGCAATATTCATCAACATAATTCTAAAGCATTGTTTAGATGATGGTAATTCTATATTGATAGGAGCTTCTAAATGCAAAGAATCCCCATTACATTTTTCAGAACTTTTTGTAATTGAAGGATCATGAGGGACTTCTCCAAAACAAGGATTGCCCTTATCAGTCTCTAAGATAAAACCACAGTTAGAATCCGATTGGTAGTCAACCATCTGACTCCCCTTCACCCTTTTTGACTTCAATGAGGATAAAGAGGCTTCCCAGGCCCTCTTTGCACCTTTTGAAGATTGAGAACAATACTTCGCATTAGCATCCAGTCCATCATGTAAACTTTCTGAGCCACTGGCCTGTCTATCGTTATTCAATCTGGCAAAAGGAGCAATAGCACTGCAGCATTGCTTGGAATTTTGACTGCCAAATCCTGTTCAGACAGTAAGAGATTACCAAAAAAAAACAAATACATAAAAATATCACATAGTCCCTATAAAAGATATTGTTTACTACTTTTTATTATAAATAAATCATAAAATATTCACATTAAGTATGGGAGACACAGATTGATGCACTACCACTGAGTTTCTCATATTCTGTTGAAGATCCATCTTTCACCGAAGCTTCATGTTGACTTTTACCTGATTCTGTTCCATGAGAAGATTTATCTGGAAATTTCAAATCTATGTGCAGCTTTCCGAAAATTCACGCTGCTTATCTATAGCAATGGAAGATGTAAACGAATTCTTACCAAACTGTGATGGGAGATCCTTCACAGTGTTAGCATCATCAGCTAAGAATTCTTTCCTTAGGTGGCAAACCATGAGAGTTGAACCACCAAGAAAGCATAAAGATTTTTGAATATCAGCTTTTACAGGTAACCTGCGGGCCCTTCCTTTGGTATCCACCTTTGCTATTTCTACAAAACCCTGCATTTGTAATTAAGAAATGTTGTAACATCAGACAACTAAGGGAGCATAATTTCAGGAACAAAATTATGATTTCAATAAACTAGCCTCTTTACATAAAATGTTAACTTTTCTACAATACATAAATACGTAAGGAATACTAGGAAGATCACATGTCTATCAAGTATTCTAGACTCAAATGAAATAACAATCACTCATACAATAAATTAAAAATATGATCTGCTCAAGCTTCCAGAGAATTTTCATTTATAAATTACCTGTTTAAGCCAAAATCCTCCTGATTCTTCATCTCCCCAGCATAAAATAGAACGAACACCAACACCTTGAAGTCTCTTCCTTAGCTCTAAAAACAATAGATGACCAAAACCCTGCAGGATATTAACAAATAACTGATTGAGGAACACATCATCAACAACAACAATAAAAAAGCCTTATCCATTAGGTGGGATATAAAACTTATTTGAAGGTATGATTACAATGAGCACCAAACCATGTACACAAATAGACAACAGATGACATGAGCAAGAGAATTAGGAAAAGGTTCATGTCATATAAGTTGCCACAGCTCAATATAACTGAGATACACATAAATGAGAAGAAACAGCATCCAAATACCGCATGTCATACTTTAAGAAGCATAATCTTGACATCAAAACAAAAGTTCAAATAAGTTCCAGAACATCTAAGCCTTAGAAACTAGATAACCATGTAAAATTTTACTATTTAGTTTGTACTTGTGAAATTATGTATTGATATTATTCCTAATATTTTGTATTTATTATTAGCATTTGATTGTCTATAATCAGCAATTAATTGATGTAGTAATCAAATACTGATTCCTTTTGCATTGACACACATTAAAACAGTAAATAATGCTTATAACCTTATAGTAATAATCCTGCTTACTAAGAATAATTCTCATGATGTTATCTTTATTATAAGATTAATGGATTAAAAAAGTGAAAAACAAACAAATTACAATGGAAACTAAAGCAGAAGATTTATATATAATTGTAGGCAAAACCAAAAGATTGCTTTAGTAATAAAAGATTGCAAGTTTATTTCTTGAAACTGACCCCAAATGTGCTCAAAAGGAAAAAGAAAGCTTAAAACTGAAATAAAGAAAATGTAGAATTTAGGAAAGACCTTCTGTTGATAGATTGCATTGACGGCCGCAAGTGGGATCTCTGCATATTCTGTATCTGCAGGTATGATTTGGAATGTAATTGCAGCTATAACCTGAAAAACATATGTTAACGTTGATCAGTTAATCATAATTTAAGATGTAATCATACATTATTCTACTATAGTCCTCTAATTTCCACTGCTAAACTTTTTGTATTGCTTGCATTAGAAGATAGTAAGAACATCTTTTTTTCCTTTTATTTCTAAGCCTGATGGTTTGTAAGATGAAAAGGGAGAGTATTGGCAATAATCAATTGGGGCAATCATTTAGACAACAACAACTCCCATATACTATAGAACCAAACATTCCATCAATGATGACTAAATATATTCTGTAATTTGATTACCAATCCAACAGACTCCAAAGAACCTTTAAGTTTCACTTTTTAGAAATATAAACATGCTCGGCTAAACTTATTACGTTCCTCTTTAAGAAATCAATAACATGCTTTCTATAATTAGTAAACATACTAAGATCAAACTTTCCATAAATTTAATATATTGGATACAAAAGTGCAGCATACGTGGCTTACAGCTGCTCCCCAGAAGAGTAAAAAATGTACATTTAAAAATATAATACTGATAGAAAACAAGCTCCTTTGTGACTTAAGGATAGTTGTCTAGCAAATATATATACCTTCCCTGCATTTCCAAGACAAGAGGATTTCATAAGTAGTGTTCGATATTTCCTGCAAAAGAAAACCTATTATTAAGCGAGGTAAATAAGTTCACAAAAATAATAAAAAAAATAAACTTGTGAATAAATATTCTTTTAAAATCATCATAATGAATGAAATAGCAACAACGCAACCGTGGAAGCATAAGAAACATAAACATTCCGAAGAAGAAGAAGAATAAGAAGCGGCTAATACCCATTAGTTACACATCTCTCAAGAAACTTTGATTGTTTTCCCGTATTGGCAGCATAACTCATTCCAGGTAGCTCTGTCGTGTACATCTGTAATACTTCCTGCAAACCCATTTTTCCCAAAATTTAGATAATTATAAAGTGTTTATAAATGAGCCATGTTAATGCATTTGGATTCTTTACAGTTTATTTAGACTTATTTATATTATGCCATAAGCTTGTATGTAGGAAAACCTATGAAACAATTATGATCTGTTATAAGCTAATTTTCAACGTATTTCAAAAGGCTCGTTTTCTCTTCAATTATAGAAATAAACGATACGTAAGTACTTATATTATAGGCACTTATTTGATAAGAGTTTAATTAAACAATTTACCAAGATGGATCCTAAATATGAATGGAGAAAGACATTGTTACCTGAAGATAGGATTTGCTAACAGCATCAATATCCTTAGGATTAACCAGCACGAACTCGTGTTCTATGAAATTACAAACCAAAACAGCAAACATTATAATAAAATTAATGATTATTTACGGGTTACTATTAATTGCACACTTTAATACTAATTTTACAAAGAATTACGCATAAATGTAGTAATTTACCTTTATCATCGGACCTAAAATCCTCAGAAGCGCTTCCACGGTTTGCAGCCACTGCTGCTTGAAGGAACATTAGTGAAAATCATTAATCAAATCGAACAAACTCAAACAGCATTGCGTTTCTTATGACTCGAGCGATACCTGATACTTTGATCTTTCCGTTTCGAGGAAGAGAGATTACAACGCCGTTTGAATCAGAGTTGCAGGTGAAGCGGTTGACATCGACCGTAATCTCGCAGTTACCTGCGTAGTGAGAAGGTGGAAACCGAAGTAAGAAGTAAGCATTGCAATCGAAATCGTAAACTCTAGGGTTTGAAGAATCACCGATGGAGAATAGAGACGAAGGTTTTCGTTTTGGCGCCATGTTTCTTTCTGTTTTCGAGTTTTGGTTTAACTTCGCGGAGAAGCTCCAGAGGTGAATGCTTTATAAAGATCAAGGGACTGTGCGCGCCGATAATGTGGTCAAATTGCAGGGGTGTTTTCGTCAACACAGCACATAAATAAAAATAAAAGCAAATTTTATTTTTAAAATAGCATTGCTCAAAATTAAATTCCATTTTCAGCACCACAAAAAAAAAATCAAATAAAAAATAATACTTTGAAATTTTGGATTTCTAAGGGCTTAATATTGGTAATAAATATTTTAATTTTAAAAATAAAATAATTCTTAAAAAATTTCATTAGATAATTAGTTTAAAAATTTAAATAGACAATTACTTTAACGTAATCAATCCAGTGCCAGGTGATTAAGAACCTTATAAGATAATCTAATGTAATAATTTTGAATAAATATTTTAATCATTTATAAATTTTTCTTATATCATAAAATATTTTAAATAGATAAAAGTTAAAAACCACAAATTATTTTTAAAAAAATTATAAAAACCATGTTTGATTGTTTGTCACACTTTTTAGCAATGTGATAAATAGCTGGGCCAATTAACTTTGTTACCTAAATGTAAAGACTAAAACCAGGGACTAAAATGAACCAATATCAAAACACAAATATTTAAAATAAAAGATTATCTAAGTCTTTTAAAATAATTTAATTTAAAAAATAAAATGTTAAAAAATTTAAATACAACTTTGGTTTTTTTAAATGCACAATTTTGATTTATATGTTTCAAAAGAAAAAATATTTGGTCTTCTTTATTAAAAATTTCACAATCTTGGTTCTCGACTAATTTTGTCTACTTTTATTAAATTATTTCTATTTATAATTTTGGTCTAATTTTTAAATTTCTTTTACATTTTTTTTATATTTTTATTTCTTATAATACCTTAAAATGGATATGTTAGATTTAGGATTTGTTCTTGTAGATTGTTTCTCCCATTTAAACAATCTATATTTAAGAAGTATTTAAGGGTGAGTCAAAATTAATATTTTTAACTAAATGATGAATTATATATAGAGTAAATAATGGTTATGGTGATTCATATCTTGTGCCATTACATGCATGTATGTGCTTCTTTTAGGAATCTTATTGGGTGATTAAAACATTGTCGGGTTTTTTAAAAGTGGTTTATAAGATGAAATGTTAAATGTCTCATTTTTTAAAATGGATTATCTTCATTTTTCTCCATTTTTTACCATATTTTATATTTCTGAAAAAATTAATTAAATAGAGATTATAAGAATTTTATAGGAGGTAATATTTATGTACTTTAATAAAAGGAAATGGAAAAAAAAATTAAAAGATCCTAACTCCTCATTTTTGGAAGTATGGAGAATGATTGACGGACAATTAACTAAATGTCAACGAAAGTTAACATTCAAAAATTAATATAAAGGATTAAATAGTTAGTCAGTTTGGCACAAAAGAAATGTACAATCACAAGTGTGTAATCATAGAAATATTAAATCTAAATCTTTTAATGCGTACGCGTTTTAGATATAGATTAAATTAGACTAAAATAAAAAATAAAAGACAAATTTGAAAGTAGTATCATAATTTATTTTTTTTTAAATAACGGGATCAAATATTTTTATTTTAAAGTAAGAAAGAATCAAAATGAAAATTTAGCAAGACCAAAATTGTTTCTGAAAAGAAAAAGAAAACAAACAAATGAATTATTGAAAGATTACCAAGATTTATTTTTTTTTTTTTAAAAAAAAAAAATTTATAAACTTTAACACACCAAAAACAATTCCTTTGGCAGTTTGCCTTACCCTCTTCAGTCTTCACTCTTCTCAGCGTTTCGCGCTTGGGCACTTGAACTAGTTTATCTCCCAGGTTTCATCGCCATGGCTATGTTGTTATCTACTATTGTTGTTCCTTCTATAAAAGTTTTCATCTTCAACAACAACACGCACGAGCGTGCACTTCCAAGCTTTCGTCATTTCTCAGGTAAAGCCCCTCCATTAATCAATTCTGCCCTTTTCATTTGTATCAATTAGCAACACTTCCCTCTTCCTTTTTCCGATACCCATTTGCGTTTTTATGTGCCCTGGGCGCAGATACTAGCAAGCGCTTTGAGAAAGTGTCGTCCTTTATTGCTTTTGCGGTGAACGGTGACTCCACTCGTGCTAAAACTACACCAAGGAGAGATGGTAGAAACCCGGTTTTGAGTGAGGGGAGAGATGAAGATGAAGCTAGAGGACCCATTTGCCCTGGTTGTGGAGTCTTCATGCAGGATAAGGACCCTAATCTTCTTGGATATTACCAACCAAGGAAGGTGGAAGTGGAAGAGTTTTCAGAAGAGGATGATGTTGATTATGATGTAGAAGAAGATGATGATGATGATAATGTGAGGTTTTTAAATGGCAGCGAAAGCAAGCTTGGAAAGGAAAGTGAGGGGTTAATAGATGAGTTTGATTGGGATTCTGATGATTGGGAAGCTAAGTTAGTGGGTGAAGATGAAGATAATTTGGAATTGGATGGGTTTGCACCTGCAGGAGTTGGGTATGGTAACGTTACTGAGGAGTACTTGGAGAGGATAAAGAAGAAGAAGGTGTCCAAAGCTGAGAAGAAGAGGATGGCTAAGGAGGCTGAAAAGGAGAAAGAGGATGTTACCGTGTGTGCTCGGTGCCATTCCCTGCGAAACTATGGCCAGGTGAAGAACCAGATGGTGGAGAATTTGATACCCGACTTTGATTTTGATAGGTTGATTTCAACACGGTTGATGAATCCTTCTGGGAGTGGCAGTTCTACTGTTATTGTCATGGTTGTGGATTGTGTTGATTTTGACGGTTCATTCCCGAGAACTGCAGTGAAATCGTTGTTTCAAGCATTGGAAAGACTACAGGATAACTCAAAGCGGGCCAAGAAGCTGCCCAAGCTTGTTCTTGTGGCAACAAAGGTGGATCTCCTTCCTTCACAAGTTTCTCCTGCGAGGTTAGATAGATGGGTTAGAAACCGTGCAAGATCTGGAGGAGCACCTAAGTTAAATGGTGTTTATATGGTCAGTTCAAAGAAGGATTTAGGTGTAAGGAATTTGTTGTCCTTTGTGAAAGATTTGGCTGGTCCTCGTGGAAATGTGTGGGTAATTGGAGCTCAAAATGCAGGGAAGTCTACTCTAATCAACGCATGTGCAAAGAAACAAGGGGCTAAAGCTACCAAGCTCACAGAAGCTCCAATTCCTGGGACAACACTTGGGATCTTGAGAATTGCAGGAGTTTTGCCGGCTAAGACTAAGATGTTTGACACTCCAGGGCTCTTGCATCCATATTTAATGTCAATGAGATTGAACCGGGATGAGCAAAAGATGGTTGAGATTCGGAAGGAACTCCGGCCTCGGACATATAGAATTAAGGCAAGTTACTTATTGCCATTGCAGTTCTCTGTCATTGATCTAAATTGTCTGGGACTCTTTTGTTTTCTTGCTCAGATTTCAAGTGTGCTATGTGCATTTTCATAATACTTAAGAGCTAACAGAAATTATTTTGTATTATGTTTTCTACATAACAATTATGGCCATTATTTGGCATTTGGAGATTCTGAACCATAAATATGCATACTGAATCAAGACTGCTAGGTTTTTATGCATATTAGTACGTATAATTTAGAAAAGGAAAAAATCATCATATGGTGCTTTTAATTTACAGGTAGGGCAGGCTATACACATTGGTGGCTTGACAAGACTTGACCTTGTTGAAGCTTCTGTTGAAACAATATATGTCTCAGTTTGGGCATCACCAAATGTTTCTCTTCACATGGGGAAAATAGAAAATGCTGACGAGGTTTGGAGAAATCATGTTGGTATCAGACTGCAGGTAAGCTTTTTCCTGTTCTCTTACCAACCAATATATGTCTCAATATTCTTTGTTTGACTGAGGAAGCTGAGAACTGTCTTTTGCCGTACCTTGGCCATCTTTATTTCATTTGATTAATTTGCTCATACCTAATTCCATCATAATAAATTTAAGTAAACATTATAATCTACATAAGCTAGGGAAGATTTTATATTTACTTGGAAAGAAGGTGTTTCCTACACAAAACAATCATAATTGATTATTTAGAGTCTTTTTGTATAAGCTTCTAAAAATTTTTATTGAAAAAGAAAATAAGAAAGTGAAATATAAATGAGCAGTACAATTGATTTCTTGAGAATGATGCTATGTAGCAAATTTAACATCACATTCTTTTTTTTAATGGGTTATGAGCATCATGCTCTGTGCTTAAATTCTTATCTTTTATTATTTTGTTTTTGCAGTTAAGATTTTGTAATTACCGAGTTGACACTCCTTGTGCTACTCACTCAAATATACTGTCTTAATAATATTTATTTGGCTTATAAAAAAAAGAATTTCTTCCATAAATTAAAATCAACTTATGCAATTCAACTTTTCTAGAAACACTCTCATTTAACTTTTCCAAAAGTTAAGGTGCATAAGTTGATTTTAACTTATAGAAGAAATTTGATTATTCTTTCTTTTTATGTTCTTCTATAAGAGCTTATTGAGAAGTTTGTTCAAAGAGATCCTTAATATATGTTTTCCCCTTCTCTCGTAAACATTTTTTTTTTCTCATTTAACCTTTGATAGAAAATAAGGCTTCGAGTGGTGTCTATAGGTTATATTTAGCTAGTGTATGTACCAAGAATCTAACTGGAAACACATTTTAAATTTTCCCTTTAAGAGGTGGGAGTTAGAAAATGATGATAGGTGGAATGTGCTTGTGCATATTTGTGAGTTTTGAACTGAAGAATGATGATAGGGGCACTGTGCTTTCACAAATTATGGAGTTCTGAAGTTCAGATGCAATTGTTTCTGGGAAATGTTGGCATAGAGATATGCTGGAATCAACTTTATTTTGCAAATCAAACTTCATTAATATTTCTGTAGGAAACTAGCAATTCACCATGTAGAAAAGTGGAGGACCGTTAACTTAATTAAATATAGATAAACATATACCCAGACAACCAAATTTTTGTGAAATCCGAATTACAGGAAACAAAATAAAGCCTATCACACTTTGATCAACATTGTAGTATATATTCAAATCTGAAGGGGCTTAAGGTTGGCTTCAACACGAGTTTGTTCTGGTGGATTATCTTGAGCAGTTGTTAATAAATGAAGCTACGTATGGTGATTTTGGTTGAAAACGACCGGCTTCTTGAGTCAGAAATTATGAGAAATTTTATTGTTCAAAAGTAAAAAGTTAAGCATTTGCAAAGGTTTTGGATCCCTTCTAGCACTTGAGCAGTAATAACCTTCAATGTAGGGAGAAGTTCTACTATTTGTTGATGGAAAATTCTGTAATAATCACTTTTCTACTTCTAATTGATTGACTCGGTTTCATTGATTGGATTCACTTATTGACTAACAAAAGTCACATCCTTATTGTAAGATTGAAAAATGGAATTCCTGGATTCATTTTTACTTTATTCTGCAAAGAAATGCTCCTGTAAAAAATACACTGACATTCCTGGTTGGAAAAGGGAATGCTGCACCGTAAATTTTTTTTTATGAAACATGAACGAATATTAAGCTACCATTGAAATTCGTTTAGTATTTTAAAACTGTTCTAAATGCCAGATTTTATTTTTAAATGATTGCTCATCTTTTATTCCCTAGCCCAACAGCTAGAAAGAGGCCTGTGGGGTCTAACCTTTTATTATTTTTATTTTTGCCCTTTACACAAAGCATGTATTGGTTAGTTAGTACTTAGTAGATATTCCCCATCCCACAATAATAGTCATGTAAAAAGAAAAAAAATAAGTGCCAAAATAATTGTCATTTTTTGCTTTACAATACAATATTAATTATTTTTTCATGTAGGCCTCTTGTAATATTAATGATGGGCAGCATAATCTATAAATGATTGTCATGTGATATCAGATGTTAATATAAGAAATGAAGAATCATGTTAGATACTTCATCTCTTCCTTATTATAAGGCACAATTTTCAAGAAATTGGTGGTCCTTTTTGTAAGGCATTGCACAATATCTATACAGAATTTAATATTTGTTTTCACTAATTACCCTTATAAAATATTCTTAAGTATTTGAGCTTTTTTATTGATAGTAGTGCATTAGTAAGGTTAAATTTGGCAAATTAGTAACATTTGTTTAAAAATTCAATAAAATCAACATTAATTCTTTTTATTGGTATGTGAATTATGTTTTTTAAGTGTCTCATGATAAGGACAAGGAGTAATAAACTAGTTTTATCTATTTCTCAGTGTAGTATTGTAAAAGGTTGTTTTTGTGTATTCTGAAAAACCTAAGTAGTAGGTTCTCCTATAATTAAAATAACAGAGGGTCAAATTTGCAAAAATAAAAATGACAGGGATGAAATACACAAAATTGAAGAAATAAAGGAATAAAAAGTGCAATTAAATTTTTTAACTTATTAGCGAAAAGAAACTTGTTCAGTTGTCTTAAATGTGACAAAGACACTAATGTGAGGAGTGTAGGCTTGACCTGGTTTGAGTTTTATCAAACAAAACTGTGCTCTATTAATCTTTTTTCTTAAATGCATGTTGTCTGTTATTTCCTAATTTGATTTTATTCCTATGGCAGCCTCCGATTGGTAGCGACCGAGCAGCTGAATTAGGCAGATGGGAAGAAAGGGAAGTAAAAGTGCGTGGAAGCAGTTGGGATGTCAACAGCATTGACATGGGAATAGCGGGTTTAGGTTGGTTTTCTTTGTGTCTGAAAGGTGAAGCAACCACAAAATTGTGGGTCTTTGATGGAATTGAAGTAACTTTGAGAGAACCTTTGGTGCTTGACCGGGCACCAATCCTTGAGAAGCCAGGATTTTGGTTACCAAAAGCCATCTCTGATGCCATTGGCAACCAAACTAAACTTGAAGCTAAAAGAAGGAAACAACTTGAAGATGAGGATACGGAATACGTGGGTGCAGGGGCAGAGTTATCTTCATGAAAAGAATTTTGCCTCATTTTCATTAATGGTGTAATGTAACTCAACTGGCGTGTTGCAGAGGCAATAACATGTTTGCAACAAAAGTTTATAAGGTGTCGCTGTGGCTTTTCAGACGAGTCATAATACCTGCGTCTTTAATGTACATAAATTCGTAAGTAATATCTGCATTATAGGAGGCAGTTATTCAAAATTTGTGTATTCATTGCCGTTACACCTAAAGTGAAAGAGAAAGTGTCGGAATATAATTGATTAATTCCTGCCCTATTAATTTCTGTTGGACACTTGTCATGCTTCAACTTTCATCAAGGCCCCAAACTACCACATCTCTTTTCTATAACGCTCGTTCATAGAAAATCAATGAAAAATAAACACTCCAATACAAATATATAATTCAGACAAATTTTTAAATGCTTATCTCACTCACATTTAGTAGTTTAAACTTCAAAATTAATATTTTTATCAAATTATAAACCAAATCAAACTCTTAAAAGTATTTTTATTCTTACATCGACAAGTTAGCATGCCTAATGCATCATTAACGATAAAGGATGTATTTGAAAAAAAAATGAATTCAATCTAACTTCTATTACCTTCACTGTCATAGGATTTATTTGTTTTGACATTTTAAAGTCACAATTCCCGTTAAATTTTCATCGTATGTCTACTACATATCTGACATTATTTTTGTACATTAAGGTGAAAACAAAATTGATACCAAATCTTGGTTGAATTAAAAACAACAATGGATAACTTTTCCATTATTTGATGCTTTGAAATTCACAAACTTCTTTTATAGATTTCTAAGAGTGTATTTAAAATAATTAAGTGTTTGGTTAAAGAACAATTAAGAAAAAATGACAAAAGAATAGAAATGAGAAAATATTATTTTATAAGTGTTTTGTTGAACAGAAATTAAGAGAAAAAAATTATAAAAGAGATATAGAAAAAAGTGAAAATAAACAAGATTAAGAAATCAATACTTTACCTACCAATTTAAGATTAATTTCATTCCAAATCTACCCAATCATCCGTCATCAACTATCATCAACTATTTTCAACGCAAACAAACACTGACTAACACCAAACATTAAACCGAACATATATAAGGAAGAAGCCTAGGTTGAAATAACCGTTTTTAACCCTTCAAAAAACATTTTAACTAAAAAAAAACAAAGTCACCCTCCTTCCAACTTCCGTTCACCTCCTTCAAACAATAAACCGAACATATATGAAACGCATTTGTTTTAAGTCATTTTTAAAATTTCATTTCTTTTTTCTAAACCAGAATGAAAGTCTTAAGACAAGGAGTCCTGACAGAAAAGTCTTTTTTCTTTTTTTTTTTTTTTTTTGTAATTTGAATACTTGCAACAGCTTTTACAACATCAGTACATGAAACAGTCATATTTGTTTTTCATTTTCCTTTCCCTACTCACCATAAGATTTTGGTGAAGCCAGAGAAGGTTAGATGGAAAGTTGAAAGTTGAAACCTTGCCTATACAAAGAGTTACAGAAAGTTGAAGCTACGGATAACATGGTACAACAGCTAAAGGCCATGCGTCGCATTCAGCTTCTTTAGTTGGTAGATATCTGCTTTAAAAGGTTCATCATCTCTACATCTCATGCAATTACTTTGGGTCCAGTTTCTTCTGAAAAAATTAGAAGCCACACACCCGTTGTTAGTGAATGAAAACCAAGCTCAAACATTAACTTCATAATTGAAATAGCACTACACCACTAAATTTGAATTTAACCCTGAAATCTAATGATTACCTTGGGTTTCAGAAAATCGAATAAATTCTTCAAGTTGAGCTTCCAACACAGAAAGATCTTCACCAGCATCAAGATCAAACGAATCAGGAAGTAAATCAACAACATCATTTCCATCAAATCCATCCTCACCGTAGAAAGTTCCATCATCGTGTTGCTGGCTGAGCCAGTAGTCATGGTACCATGTCAGTGTCGTCACCAGCTGCCACCATTCTGGAGAAAAATCCTCCACTTGGCGGAACGCAGCTGGAATGTAAAGAGGGGCATTAGGGTTCAGTGTTGATCTTCCTCCAGAAACTAGTGCCATATTCCTTAACAACTTGATTCAACGATTCCGATCCTTGTTCTTCGTCTGCACCCACAACCAAATTAAAAAACAAGTGTCAACAATAAACAACCTACCAAACACCAATTAACAAACACGTTTTCGAGAAAAAACATGGATCTTCACCGAATTACATCGATCCAACACTAAAGATCTAATATTTCGAAAATCTTTGTAGGAAGACTTCCATTAAATTCACAAGTATCAAAGATATCTTTCTTTGACGGGGTAAAAATAAAATGCGGTGATCATGATTCACCAAATATGTGAAAATTGTGGCTATTTTATGTCTAGAAATCGTAATTCTCGCAACTCTTTTCCCATGGAACAACATAAATCATTCACGCATGAAAAAAAAAAAAGAAAAAGATAAAAATTAAAATAAAAATGATCTCTCTTTTGACTATCTGAAGAAAAGACCGGTTAATTATTACTACATAATAAAATAAAATATTCAAAGAACAACAGAAAAAAAAACAATCTAAAAAACGTGTAAGAACCGAATCCGTTAGTGAAAAAAGCAAATTATTCGAGAAATCATAAATTTGTGCAGAATTACAAAGACAAAAAAAACGGAAAGAATTGCGATCGTTGGAGATTCTTCATTTGAGTTTTCTGAGAAGAGAAACGTAAGAAGAAAGGAAAAGCGAAATCGAAATGGGAGCAAAGCGAGGAAACCGCGAAGAGAAATTTACCTGAGAAATTTGGTTGTGGAGAGCGAGAGTCACGCGTCGAGGCGAGTAGAGAAGGCGTAAATATAGAAGGGGCGAAAGGATGAGTCCGAAGCTAAGGTTCGGGAAAAGGTGGGGCCCACGGAGGTAGGTTTGGTGAAGGCACCGTCCTGTGTGCGTCTCGGTTCGGACGCAACGGTGCTGAGGTCAATGTCAATTGTGCGCGTATTCCTGCCCCTGTTTGTTGACCCTTTGACGTATTTATTTATTCATTACCCTTTTCACCTTTTCATCTCTGCTTCTACGGTTATTAATTGTTTTACCGTTTGTTACGCTGTCGTAACCATCCAAAATTTTAGCATTTGCTAGTCATGTGCACAAAACATTTGGCTAAATTAAATTAACCACTCTTGCTACAATTTATGTATGCCACCCAATAAGGTGAAACACTTGGATGATGCTTCTTTTGCACGTCACATTATTTTATTACTCTCAAATCATGAGGTTGCTCTTTTTGATTTAACTTTTTTTCACACAAAAAGTTTACTAGGAATGTGAAAATCACTAGTTATGACACTGGATTAGATGTAAGTTGTTAAATGAGATGGCAAATATTATAATATATAACTATATCATCGCTAAACTTTAATTATTTTCATCTCTGTTCCTATAATTCATTAATATCAATAGAAATAGTTTAAGATGTTAGTTTTAATCCATAATTTTATAAATTTAAATTCTATTCCAAAAATACTATAAATTAATTATTTAACTAGTGGTTGTACTATTTACTAAAATTATAAATTTTTTAAGATATGCTTTTTTTAACTCATTAATATGGTGCATAATGTGAATAATTTAATAAAAGAATTCAATTTCATTGAAAATTGATTATATATATTAATAAATTTCCCAATAAGTATATAAGAAAATTAAAAATAAATATTAAATATTTTTAAAAGTGATCATATCTCTTATAAATAAAAATAATCCCACACTAATAATATAAAAGGTTACATAGAATTATTTAATCACAATTATTATGTTGTAAAATAATATATATGTTACAAAAAACAAGGTCTCACATTGTTCGGATTAGTTATATGAAAAATGTTTATATAAAAACAAATAAACAATGCTCGATAAAGAAGTTTGCAAGAGGGAGAAATCTCATGCCTGTGCACCTCATTAAATGGTTTTTGGGAACTTTTTGCAAAAATAAATACTAAATTGATTTAAAAAATAATTGTAAGAGGTTCCGGGAGTTCACTTTTGCATAACATTTTATCTTTTTCTTACATTTATTTAGAAATAAAAAATACTCTTATTTGTTGTTTATATATAGGAACAAAGATATTTTAAAAATTTATTTGTTTTAAAACACTCTTTTAAAACATTTATCAATAAAGTCAACAATCTTATAAAACATAAAATTGTGATTAAATAATTGTATACTATCAAGATAATTTTTCTATGTTCCCTAAAAAAATTATCCACAAATGAAAGAAAAATATTAAAATAAGTTTGTTTTTTATAATTGAACAAGTGAAATTGATAACATTATTTATTGAGAAAAACACTTATACGCTCAATGTAAAAAAAATTATACTAGCATTTAATTACAAACTTTTATGTATGTTTTGTTTGTTGACTTTACCAATTAATACTTTAAAAGTCATGTAAACAAATGGTTGTAATTAATCATATAAAATTCTTTTAGACTGATAATATATAGATGGTAAATTCTTATTTATTTAAAATTTAATTTGAAGATGGGAACAACTTCAAGTCAAGATTCCTATTCATTAAATTTTTAAATATATTTCCATAGTATATGGTGTCATGAAAGAATATAATATAAAGTTGCTGTAAAAGCATTGAGATTTTATACAATGCTAGCCAAAATCTAAAAACCAATAAGATGAATTGAAGTGGTCAATATACGACATGAATTTTATATGGTAAAATTTGATCTAGCATGGGCCTGGGAAAATGTTATATGTGAGAAGGGGTGCATGAATGATCTTTTATAATTTACCTTGTTCAATATTAGGTTCTAGATTTCTATCCTTTAGTTAAAGTTGATAGTACTTTCATTTCGATAAAATTTCTAAGTTTGGATATGGAGTATTATGGTACAATGTTCTTTTTAGCTTACAGTGGAATGACCTATTATGGTTAATATTAGAACAATGATGCTTAAAAGGAAGTTTGCATGTGTATATGTTGATGCTAATTTGAAATGGCTAGGAGTTGGGATGTTTGGTTTTTAAATCACCAATTCAGTTTTGAATGTGAAGGGACTTTTCCTACTATGTAAGCAATATGATTTGTATGATCAAACAATAAAATCATTCTTATAGACACGGTAAGATTCGTGGATGAATACTATCTTTCGTTATACAAGCGACAACATGAGTCAAGTCCATGGTGATGCTACATGCAAGTCTTAATATTAATATAACAAGTAGAATTGTCAAAAAAGTATAGACCTTTGGGGTGACCTGAATCATTACGGATTCAATTTAGATCGAGTTAAAAAATTACAAAACCAGGCTTATTATATTAAATATATGAATTAATCTATTTAAAACATGGTCCATCCAGATTTTGTGATAGATTAAGTTAACTCATCAACCCACCTAATTTAACTTATATATTCTATTACAATATATTTTTTAGTTTGTTAGCATTATTTAATTAATATTTTATATTTTTAAACTAATATTTAATACATTGTAAATGTAGATTTTTAGTAAAAAATATTATTTAAATATTTTTGTTTTATTTTTAAACTCATGAAAATTAAAAATAATGTTATCATAAGTTATTTAAATTTTAATGTTTTTAAAAATACTCAATTTTGTTTCTTTTAGCTCACCAACCTGCAGTGGGTCGGGTCGGGCTAACTAGTTAAGCATGAAAGGATGGTGGGTTAAGTTAGAGTAACTTATTTATTAAGTGGATCAAGGTAGGTGAGTCTTAATAAGTCAGATTGATCCGTTTTGACAATTCTAAATTGATAAGAACAGAATTTATGATGTCAAGGGGAAAGGAATATTTACATATATACTAGATTATGATAACAAAAGGAAAACAAACAAAAAAGTCAAAATAATTAAGGATTAAAACAAATTAAAGTTATCATTAACAATGGGAATAAAAAAAAGTCAAGGGTTAACTTTATTTCCTACGAGCATAAAGTTAATAAAGCGGCAATTACATAATTTTAGGAGTAAAGTTAAGCAGAGACAAAAAATATTGCATAATGATTTGAAGTTTGTTCCAAAAATGACAATGGTTTTCTAAGACAACAATCAAGTTTGTAAACACTTTGTCAGCCCCGTATACCAATTTAATGTCATAAGGAGTATGAGTGACAATGTGGTAGAAAGGAAAACCATAAAGTGGGGTGCAGGGATTTGTTTGCATGGTATTATGGCAACCATAATTGTAAAAGTAGTTGCACAAACGAGTTACACATTCTAAATAACATGAAATAATTGAATTCAATATTTAAGGATAAGGTAGTGTTACAAGTTGGAGGGTGGCCTAGCCATATATTAATTGCACGCATGAAAAGGAAACAATGTATAATGTGGATAAGAAGGTAGCTTAAACCTTTATGTTTCAAGCTTAACAATAAGACCCAACGTTCCATTTTGTTGTTGTTGATTTTGATGATTGTGTTTAAAGATTAAAACAATATCTTACCAACACTATCAATTGCTAAACACAATTGGGACTGGATGATAATGTGTGCGAAAAATTATATGACTTCCACAAAGGAAAATTAGATTATTTCATGCAATGATAGAGGATTTGCAAGAAAAAAAAAATCTACATATGCAGTAAACAGTTAGTTGATATCTTTGTTGAAAATGTTACATACATGAATGTGGGATTGTTGAACTTTTTTGTCTTCTCATGTCATATGACAAGTATACATGGGATATCTTTTCATTAACATACTTCTAATGAATACTTCAGTCAAATTAATATGCACCGTACAAAGTTGTTCATAGTATATACAAATCTTAAACAAGTATTGCATTTGTTTTTATTTTCTTTGACAATTAATTATGTTAATGTTATAAGCACCAACTTTTTAGCACTTTCTAACCATTGGGCATCACCAATTGATACTTGATATATTAAATAGTCGTATCATGTTTGCCTATAAGTTGTTATCATAGGTTCCAATGACAGTTTCACCAGTCGAATTATGCTAGATGCATTGTAGATGTAGAATTTCATCTAGATGACAATTGCCATAAACATGCCACTAAAAGGAGCACAAATTTCGATGAAGTGATTCAGTTAGTCACTAGAAGGAAGGTTGAATAGGGATAAACAAACTAATAATGATTTTCTTTTTCCCAAATAATTTGTACTTTTAATATTTATATTCTTAAGCTTATGCTCGAATATCAAAAGTTTAGTTAGGAGCAAGGACAATATTCCTATATACTTGAATAAATATAACATGTTAATAAGAGAAACCCAAGTTTTTTTAAGAGAAGTTAATTATCAATTTTTTTTTTAAAAAAAATAACAAATTCTAATTTCTCTTTCTATGAAAAACAAATGTTGCTTTTGACAATTAAAATGTATTTGAAAAATCATGTTAATAAATTATCAGACTGCTACTTATGTAAAATGAGATTTTTTCAAAACTTAAAAATGTATGGAGCAAAGATCAAAGTGATAAACATTAAAGAAGGTCACAACACACATGGGATTTGTGTAGGTTAACCCTAATCTTTGACTATGTCTAGTACCTATACCAATAGAATTTTATACTAAGATCAAGCACATATGACCATGTATTTGTTCTTTTACAGCCTCGTCAGGCTCACTACACCAATATATTCTTTCCTAACCATTACATGCTTATTTTCACTTGGTATTCTAAGCCTTTGCAAGTTCCAATTACTGTTCTCCTAACCTCTACATACTCTTATATAGTTTTCTCTTAATATCTACTGATTTTTCAAGTAGTATATTCCTAGCATTTTTCATAGATAAATATCATTGGTTTTACTTTTTAATACTAGTTTTTAATAATAGCAAAAAGGTGTGAATCATATAAAAAGAGAAATTAAATCTAATTTCTACTATGATTATTAATTAATCAAAAAAATAAATTGTGTTAGAGAAATTTAACAAAATTAGTTGGACGTAAAAAAAACTTATATAATATATATATATATATATATATATATATATATAATTATTTATATATGAGCTTTGATTAGAATTTACTTTGAAATTAAAGTTATAAGGAAATTTTATATAAAAAATCAAAATAACTAAATATAGTTTTGATATCTTTTTATTTCTCACTTTTTCCTTCCAATCCCTATTTCTTTCTCACATTTCTCCCAAACTTATCTCCTTTGCACGTGACACCCAAGAGTGTCAGATTTTGACGAGATCTCTTCCATTGTTCCTGATTCTGAGAGTTGATCCTCATAGGTAAATTTGACTCTAATTTCTCATATCTTTTACCATTCATTTCTAGTTCGATCATTCTTGTTGAGGGGAGATTTCATTTAAAACATATTTCTTCTTAAATTATTTCTTAGAATTGGGATTTTGTCAAGTTTTGAGTTATTTTTATAGGTGCAAAATTCTTTATCTCAAAATCAACTTTTTCATGGAGAAATAGGTAAGGTGAGCTCTTTTTGTTGATTTTAGTTCATAAAGCTATGATTTCATTGCAAGAAATGGATTAATTGTGATTAATGGAACTTTTGATTATGTTTTAAGCAATATACAAAATTGTGTATTGTGTGTGAATAAGATTTGTAATTTGTACTATTAGAATGTATGATTAAGCTATTTGAGATAATAAGTATTTTTATTGTAATTTGTACTATTTGAGATAGTGTATGTTATTTGAAATAATGTACATATTGATTATATTATCAAACTATTTGAGATAGCGAATATTTTGGTTGTGATTTGAGCTATTTTAGATATCATATATGTTGATTGTATGAATGAACTATTTGAGATAACGTGTATAATGGTGGCATGATGAGCTATTTGAGATAAAGTGTATGTCGATCGTATGAATATTTGTATGATGATTCATGATTTGTATTAGGGGTTGTTACCTATGATAATTGAGTCATTGCATTGAATTAGAGATATTTGATTAGTCTTTGCGATTCTGGTGTTTTAACCAAAATGAGGTACTCAAATAGAGAATGTATGTCCGTTGGATTCTATGGATGTCAAACATTAGTCGAAAGTATTGATGAGTATTGCCTCAACATAGCAGGTTGTTTGTTGGCTCAAATAGATGCTAGACACTAGTTGAAAAAGAGAGCTTGAATGTGTCACCTAGGTATTTGAATTCATCACGTGTTTTCCAAAAACCGTTGAGTCTTATGGTCTTGTTGAGACATGTGTTTATGTTCAGGTGAATATAAACGAGAATGACATGTTTGATGATTGAATTATATCATGTTAGATTGATAATATAATATGTTTCATGGAATCAATTTATTTTGTTTAAGCTTACTCTTGCTTGTGTTCGTTTGTGTTTGACTATGATAATTGTGTTTTGCATAAGAGTAGATGGCAACGGTGAATCTCAAAGTAGTAGAGATTAGACTGAGAAGATTTTCAGTTCAACAGGGACTAAAAAGTCCATTTTGTATTGTATAGTTTATTTACATAGTTGTATTGGACGTGTAATGTGAACTTATAGAGTTTTCTGTTTAAATATAAGTTGTGAGATACTTAAATAATATGTAATATGAATGTGTATGTATTTTGAAATTATACAGGTTATACACTAGTTGTATGTGTAGTATTAATTGAGTATGCATGGAATGGATACGGTATGCATGATCTAATGTTACACGTAATTGAGTATTGAAAGTGTTAGAGAAATTGTTGAAGTTAAGCAGTTGAGGTTCTGCATTCTATAAGGTCTTGCCAACAAAATTTAGCCTATGTTAGGCAGATTTGTAGCTTTGTGCCTAGTGAAATGAATTATGTGAAAATATATTGTTTATTTATAAGTAACATCATAGAAAGTGCTAGTATTTTTGGGATGTTACATCTACCAAACAACCATTTGGCAACCACAATGGGAGCCTGTAAAACTAAAGCAAGTGAACTGTCTTTTCGATCACAATGGTAAAAACACAACGCGCAGAACACTCCACCTACGGACTGTCAACTTTAGACCAATTCCTAAAGGAAATGCATGAAATTTTCCAGGAAGCACAAGAAGCCCACACTAGTGCTACCAAAGCTAAAGAACACAGCCACAACGTGAAGGTGGACATTTAACGGCAAGTTGAGGCTGCACAACATGAGTTTAAGGCACAATTGGCCACTCTTTGACGCACAAGTCTCAACACTTACCCAGAGCCCCGACGAGATTTCCAACCTTTATCCTAGGAGATCAAAGCTGAATCGATTCCACCACCTCACTTCCTAGTCCCTAAGATGGATATTCTCAATAGAAGCAATTATCCAAATTGTCACTTGTGGTAGTTTCACTTGCAAATGCTCATTAGTAGGGAGGAAACAACACAATCAGGTGTAAAATGTTTACCAACACCCTAAGCAGGTCAGCTTTGGACTGGTTTAGCGCATTACCCAACAAGGCGATTGCCTGCTTCGAAGACTTCTCGAGATTATTTGTAACTCAGTTTACGGCAAAGAAGTAGAAACCCTCATCCGTAGCTTACCTTCTTTTACATAAAATAAAAGCCAGACGAGACGCTGAACAAATACTTGACATGCTTCAACAGTGTCACTATTAAGGTCCAGGACCCTAATAAGGGTATGTTCGTCGCTACCTTCATGAAAGGTCTTTGTGCTGACTCGTTTAGAGAGTCCTTAGTCCACAGAGAACCAACAACATGGCTGAAAATCAAGGCTCACATTGTCTGCCATATCGATGCGAATAAGGTAATTATGCAAAAGAGAGTTAGCGAAAAAGACGAGATAGTGAACATACCTAGATCCCTGAAAAAGGATGACAAGGCCAAACATTACTCACTGATTAAAAGAAAAGGCAATTGATCGGGTAGACAACAAGGTGAGTATGGTGAGCCCAGTAAATACAACAGCCACCCTAACTTAAACCACATCATTATGAGTACGACTTACAAAACCTTACCCTACTGACAGTTCGACGAAGGCAGGTTTTACAAGACATCAACACCATGAGTTGATACGTTTTCCCCTATATAAGATCCCTAGCTCGGATGAGACCATGACTCGTGGTGTGAGTTCCATCGTGTTTATGCGCATGACACATAGAAGTGCTACACACTGATAAGGTAGATTGAAAAACTTATACGGGAAGGACACCCACAATCTTACACCATTACTGTAGACATTAGTCACGGTCAAAAGTAGCAGCCAAGGTTGCCCCTATAACATTCCAAATTTAAAATAATAATGAAAGAAAAACCTACTAGTAATATTCAACTATTTAATTCTCTCTACTTAAATTTGTTTCATACAATCAAATTATACGCTCACATATTCCAAATTATTTATCAAAATTTCATAACATAATATTTACATAAAACATTTCATGTCCTTTACTCACCAAAACATTTAAAGCATAACTCATGCAAAACAGAGACATAACCTATCAATTTTCTATTAGAACTTAACTATTACACAACTCATATATATAAAATATTCTAATACATAAACTATTTCAACCACAAAATGAGTCATTCCGCTACTGCCACTAATCCATTGTCAATCCTGCTAATTCTTATCTCCATTGTCATCACTGATATTTGTTCCCGTGCAAAGCACGATCATCACAGTCATACAAAATACACAAATATTGCAAGGGCAAGCATAATAATACATAAAATTCATAATATAGAAAACTTAAAAATCACAATATCGTCAATCAAATCAATCATACTTATATTCCCCTGAATACAAGCATTTCACACAACATGCTCAGACTTGACACCTTCCGGAATATCTACATTGAGTTCGGACACCGAGGCGGCTTAAGATCCCTTCCAATTGGCGACAAACGTCCAAGCTTCCTGTGTTACCACCAATTTAAGTCTAAGCAATACTCATCTGACAACCACAAATTGATGTCTAGTGTCTACTTGACACCCTATGACACACAATCGTTGGCTGAGTATGTCTTTTAGGCACCCCCTTGCATATTTGGTAGCAGGACCACAATGTAAATCACAAAATTTCCCCTTGCACATATGATATTCTGGATTACATTGACCTCAGCTGTGTCCCTAACATCAATGTACCTCACAAAACATATCATTTAAGGCTAGGTTACCTAACTGTAATTGCCCACAACCAACAACATCAATAAATATATTCTTATCATGCATTCCAATCATATGCATTACATCACAATTTCAAATAATACATTGTCATTCCAATAATTCAATTCCAGTCACAGAAAATCAATTCAACCAAAACTAAATTACTCTACCATAATGGCCACATCCAAACTATCCAATAATCATCCAATTCAAATAATTAATGGAAGAGATCACTCAGCAATAGGAGTTATGGAAGATACCGTGTCGAAATCCGTCAACCAAAAGCTTCACATGCAAAGGATGCAAGAAAACGATGACGCGAAGCGTAGAAGCTTACAGAGAAGAAAAGAAACTGAAGAAGAAGGAAAGAAAGAGAAAATAAAAAAAGAAAAGAAAAGAAAAGGAAGAAAGAGAAAAAGAAAAAAAAAATAAAGAAAAAAAAAGGAAAAAAGGAGTAGGGTGAGTTTAGTAAGTTCTAACTTGCCATTCGCATCCCTTCCTAAATAGATTTCCAAAAACTCCTCGAAACTCAATCAAAACTCTCCGAAATCAAGAAATAATTATTATATTTCACTTCCCACCTCCCAACTCTTTTTTAAAAAAAATAATTAACTAATAATGATATTATAAATAAATTCAATTATTCTTCATTGCTATACTAATATAAGATAATTAAACATTTAATTTCCCGTAACATTTATTTCTTTTCCACTAATAGTCTATTAACTAAACCGGTCCTTATAGCCCCCTCCCCCAAGAGAACAAAAAGGAGCCAGACTGACGAAAGTGATCACCAACAGTATCCCGAACCTACACCAAGGTATTGACGGCGATTCTCAAATATTGCAGAACAGAATGGGATACGATGAGATAGAATGCAATAGAAACAAAGACAAGGGAAACGAGTTATCTACTCTTCTTAACGGTCAAAGTGAACCCTTTCATTCTGAATTACAGATTTCAGAATCAATCAAATCTCCCCAAGTAGGATTCGAACCTACGACCAGTCAGTTAACAGTCTACTGCTCTACCACTGAGCTACTGAGGAACAACGGGAAATTCGATCTTATAGAGTTCAATTCCCGTTCTCAACCCATGACCAATATGAGCTCAAAGTTTCCTTCATAACTCATAAAACTTCTTCGCAGTGGCTCCGTTCCATGCCTGATCAAGGGAGACTTCAACACCATAGTTGTGGTTTCACCGGTGGAGGGACCACATCATCGGTATGAAAGAAGTACACATGATTGGTCTTTAGTGTCTCAGTGAACATGAAGCTTGCCCACCCCTAGCCCCATCGATCTACTTTACTGATGAGGACTACGAAGGGGTGATACCCCACTACCATGAACTGATTGTGATCTCAACAGTGATGATAGGTTATAATGTTCACTGGGTGAACAAGAATTAGGGATCGGATGCGGGCAAAATTCCTGCCAATGGCTGAGATGTTCAGTCGACTCCTTAAAGATCAAGGCAGCTCTACTTATGTCCATTTTTAGAAAACACATGTCAGCGTAGGAATTCTCCAGGACCTCCTCTACCTCCACAATGGAGTCCTGGTCAACTTCACCCACAAGCAGGTAAAAGTAAGAGGTTATACCAACTTTCACACCACTTTTGGCCCTGATAAAATGGGAAAGACAGTCGTAGTACGATACTTGGTGATAAACGCTCCATCATCATACAATGTGTTGTTGGGTCGACCTACTCTCAACACCCTTAGGGCAGTCGTGTCCACAACACACCTAAAAATGAAATACCCACTCGAAGATGGTCACGTTGGAATTGTCAAGGTCAACCATAAAGTAGCTCGAAAGTGTTACAATAAGAGTCTTAGGTGCAAACATACTTACTCAGCTGGCAAGCCCAATCAAGTTCATCTACTAGATCTTGACCCATGGGGTGAGCTCTTGGATAGCAAGCCAACCCCAGTAGATTCGTTGAAGCCAGTACCAATAGATGGAGGAGCAGTCTACATTAGGAGTGATTTGGATAATGAGGTAGAGGCCTCACTCATTAAAGTATTACAACGCAACTTTCATGTTTTTGCATGGAGCTTGACCAACATGTCAAGAATCGATCCAAACTTTATCTACCACCGACTCACCATGGCACCTAACGTCAAAGCGGTAATCCAAAAATGTCACAAATTTAGTGAGGAAAAACACTGCATGATGGTGAAGGATATCAACAAACTCATGTTAGCAAAACATGTCTAGGAGACCCAGTACCCAACCTAGCTTACAATCGTCATTATGGCGAGAAAACAGAGCAATAAATGGCACATGTGTGTAGACTTCACCTACCTGACTAAGGTTTGCCCTAAGGACCTCTATCTTTTGTCGAGCATCGATAGACTAGTTGACGTAGCATAAGGCTATGACTTGCTAATCTTTATGGATGTGTACTTGGACTACAACCAGATATGCATGCACTCGTCCGATGAAGACAAAACCACCTTCATAGCAAACCAATGAAACTTGTGCTACAAAGTAATGCCATTCAGGTTGAAGAACACTAGCACGATATATCAATTCATGGACCGTGTAGACAGAGCGACAAATGACACACGTGTGTAGACTTCACTGACCTAACTAAGGTCTGCCCTAAGGACCTCTATCCCTTGTCAAGCATCGATAGACTAGTTGACGCAGCGTAAGGCTATGACTTGCTAATCTTTATGGATGCGTACTTGGACTACAACCAGATATGCATCCACTTGTCCGATGAAGACAAAACCACCTTCATAGCAAACCAATGAAACTTGTGCTACAAAGTAATGTCATTTAGGTTGAAGAACACCAGCACGATATACGATTCATGGACCGTGTACTCTCAAATATGATCGGAAGAAATGTAGAAGTCTACGTGAATGATATGGTCGTCAAGTCAGCGATTGCTTCCACTCACAAGTAGGACCTATAGGAATTATTCACAACCATCGACAATTTCTCATTAAAGATGAACCCAGAAAAATGCTCATTTGGTGTGAAGGCAGGTAGGTAACTTCTTAGGTTTCATGCTCACCAATAGGGGGATAGAGGCAAATCCCGACAAGTGCTTAACCATCTTAGACATGCGACTACTCACAATAGTCAAAGGGGTCTAGCTCAATTGGTTGAGCATGGTGCGTGAGTTGTTGTAAACTCTCTGAAATTGTCTTCAACTCCTATCAAGAAGATAAAAAAATATATCTCCTAGCATCCAAAAGCCATAACCATGGTTGTCAATATCGTGTTATAACTCGTAAAATTATACGATTTTATGAGTTTAGTTACCCTTAACGAGTTAAATCATGAGTAAACTTAGTAAACTCGTGGTAATATCGGTAAACTCTTGTAAACTTGTGAGTTCACGATATCACACAAAGGTCCTCATTTAGCCATTACACATATAAAACAACGTCATTTTGAGTCAGGGCTTAGATTTTCTCTTCTCTTTTCTTCACTTTGTTACTCCTTACTTGTTACTAACGGCAAGAGGAAAACGTGATTCTGCCATAGCCAGACGCGACGCCAGAGCCCTAGACCATAGCTTCCGATGTTCGTATGTCAACCTCCGACGAAATTCTAACAAACCTTGTGCAAACCTTCCAATTCTAGCGAAGCCCTTTTCTGCCATAGCTTCCCCTGTTCTCGTGTAGTTGTGCCATAACTTCCTCCATTATCCTTGGTTCGACGTCGTGCGCATGCCTCTGATTTTGATTTTAGTGAAGCCCCTTTCTGTCATATCTTTCAATTACGTGTGTCTCCGACCGGCGAAACCCCTTATGTTTGGAATTTGATGGTAATAATGGTATTATTATATATTTGTATTGTTAAAATGTTAAATTCGTGATTATATCTTTTATTTATAAGTATTTAATTACTATTTTTTATGTGAAATAAACTCTTACGAGTTTATGAATCAAGTTTACTAGGCTCCCACGAGTTTACATAATATCTCCATATTAATAACCTTGTCTAGAACATTATCTAATAATTGTAACTCATTTAACAACATATGTTAAGTTTATAGAGGAAGACTTGAGTTCAATTTCTGCATAATATAGGATTTGAGTTTTATCTCTGCATAATATAGCATTTGAGTTTGATCTCTGCATAATACACTTTTAAAAAGGGATAAAGGGTTTACAATATTATTAATAAAAAGAATACTTTTAAATATAAATATTTTTTTACTAAAAAAATAAAATTAAAAAATGTACCAATATAAAAAAGCATAGGATGGTGTAAATACAATTTTCCAAATATAAACTAAATTTAGAACTAGCAATTAACTTTTTGGTAAACATTTAGATTTGTGGTATATAGAAGATGAGCTTATATGTTGGAGGCTTTTTTTTTAAAGTGAGATACCGTGTGCTAGAAAATTATTGAAAGGAATTATTATTTGTCACTTCTTGGCATGTTCATCAATTCTATCTTGATTCTATGCACACTTAATTTCATGTCTCATGACATGGGAGCAACAAGGAAGCATCGATGTAAAATCTCCTAATAATTAGTTTAGTGCACATGGCTTGCTTCGCGTGCCCAAATGAAGATTATTAGAGGATATATAAAAAGCGATTCTACACCACTAAAAGCTCGTCCGCCAAAAATTATCATCATCCTTCACAGTCTTATATTTTGGAACCCACTTATATATAAATGTGACAACTGTTAAGCTCTGCCATGTGCTTCAATTATTAACTTTGATTTAAATATTGTAATAAAGTTTTGTTATAAATTGTCCTTGGATATGTTAATTAGTTCACACTATTATTGTTATGTTGTAATTATATATAAAATAATTTCGTAATATTATTTATCTTAAGTAATTATTGTCATTCACGTCACGTCATACTTATATTCAACCCTTATTTGTGGAAGCTATAAAAGATGTGAGTTAGAGAAAATACATAAATTTCACTAAAAGGGCCAAGAATCCCAATCATGATCACACTAGTTGTTATAAACATTGGCGGAAGTGCTATGTTCATAGTACTAAAGAATATTGCACCCTCCTTTTTAAATGTTAACATACCCAAACAGTTTTGGTTAGAATGAAATTCGATGAGGAACATTAGTTCCTATTATCATGTGACACATTTGAGAATATGATTTTTTTGTAAAATATATTTTAAGTTGCTAAAAAATCTGTAAATATTTAAATACATTTTTCAAAAATTGTTCATATTTATTTATTATCTCTAATTTTAAAATACACCACTTTTGACCTCCAAGTATTTTAAATAGTATTCTATACAAAGATAAAAAATAATTTAGATGGTATTTAGATGACAAAAAATGGTATATTTCAATAATAGAGAATCAAAATAATACACAATTTTTTTGAAAGATATATTTAATATATTAAGAAATTTCTAGACACCTTAAAACATATTTTATCCCATTTTTTTACACTAAAAATGAATATTCCTCTACACATATAGCAACTCCAAGTTGATTTAAAGCATGTTTGAATTTGCTTTGCACACTTAAGTTTGAAACAAAATTAACTTTACAAAAAGATTCCTACCCTTTATTTTCCGAAGCATACTTTCAAAAACATCTATTGCATTGGATTTGTCTTCACAACAAATTATAATAATAAAAAAAATGCACTTACTATAATTTACTAAATCACCTTTACCCCTTTCACGTGAATTTTTCACCTTCCAATTAATATAGTTCACAAAACGTATTGCCCGACCTAACTTAGCTCGGTTGTCCAGAATGACACAATAGTATAATATTATTATATTATTCGTATTTCTTTCGAGCTACTATTTTTTATAAGTTAAGTTTATCTTTATATTAGTGACCGTAAAAAGGATTTATGTCCAAAATTTAAAAAAAAAACTTGAAAGCAACCTGCAACTTAAAAAATGGGAAAAAGATAGTTGAGTCCTCTTAAAATTGATTGCTTAGACACTTCAAACTTTTATTTTATCTTAATTAATCCTCAATTTTATTTTATTTTTGCAAATAGACACCATTTTATTATTATTGTTTTTTTTTTTTACAAACCGACACCTTAAACTTGAACTTATTTAAATTAATCTTTAAAACTTTTGTTATTTATAAAAATATTTCTTTGGGTTATTTTTCGTACAACTCATTTTTATATTGAAAAAAATAATTTAGAACTTATCTATAAAAGAAAAAAAATTTTTTGTGGTGAAAATAATATTAATAGAAAGAGTTTTAATTTTGTTTATAATTCTATATTTTATTATTTTAAGTTTGAAAAATTAATTTAAAAAATAAAATTATTAAACATTTGAGATTAAATAAATAAATCCTTAATTTTTTTTGTTAGTAATTCAACTTCAATTAAATACAAGATATTATTTTATGAAAAAAAAATAAATTTTAAGAATTATTTAAGATCAATTTAACTTTTATGCGTCAATATACAAAAATAAGTTTGTAATTGATTTAACAAATCAAAGTTGATGATGATTATTTGCAAAATACATAAATTTTAAAAATTAATTGGGATAAAATTAAAGTTTCAGTTTCTATTTGTAACAAAAACAAAGTTTATAAGAACTTAATGTTTTTTTCCTAAAATAATAAAATAAAGGATTAAAAACTGTTTAACTTTGATCTAAAGCGGTGACGAATCTTAAAAAAAAATAATAAAAGTAAAAAAAATAAATTAGATACTTTTTTTTTAAAATTATATATTCATTAAAAGAAAAAAAAAGTTTGAAACATGACTTTTTCCGGTTCTTAAAAAGTTTAGGGCTATTTGTTATATATATATATATATATATATATATATATATATATATATATATGTATATATTATTTTTAATTTTATTTTATTTTTTAATTAGGTAATTATTAAAAAATAATTAAAAGCAAAATTGAAAACACGAGAAGGTGAATTAGGTCAAAGAGTCTAGGTGAATAAAAAAAAAAGTGAATTAACTATATGTAGGATGACATAGAATATACATTATTGATTTTTTTTTTACTAAATTATTATAATTATTACTAGCAAAAACATAAACGTTGTCGTGTCTATCTATTTGCATTTTATTTTAATTTGACATATTTAATTATGTAATTGAAATTAAATATAATATTTTTATAATTTTGTACTTACACTATTTTAATTTGACTTGTAGTAGTATATAAAAGACTTCCACTAGATATACAAAAACGGATAATATAAGTTGAAAAATACTAAATTATATATAATTGAATCAATCGAATTTGTTTACCCAAAAGGTGTGTTAGTGTTATATTGATTATAACTGGACCAATAAATTCATTTGATTCAGTTATAATTGATCAAATAAAATATACAAAAACAAAATGTATCTACTAATTACGTAATGTTATCATGGCTCTGGACTAATCAAATCTTTAATTGGTAGGTCAAATATTTCACTGCAAATTAGGACTTTCTTGAGCTTTACTGTGAATTTGAGTATACGTAGTTATCAACCCAAAGTAGAAAGAGATACTAAATGATGACAAAGAATTTAGGTTTGATTGATGTTATCTTTAGAGAATTTTTCTTAGTTGTTTGTAAAACATGTTTATATTTTGTTGGGTTTTAAAGAACTACAACATAAATCATCAAATATCATCTATAATATGACATCTTTAAATTGAATTTGTAAATTTAATAATGTTTTAGTTAATCAAACTGCATAATTATAACCTCAAGCATGAATACGAAAATACACGTAAAGATATATATGTACCTAAGTTTGATTACAAAATTTCTTTAAGCACAACATTTTTTGTAAAGTTTCAATCTTCTTCATAAGTTGTCATTCTTTAATAAGGATTTTTATGGTAGCTTGAGAAATACCTCTTGATGAAGCAACCTATAATTGACCATGACTGAAAATATGATGCGGAAGATAAACTCCAACATTTGGTATAGTTTATCCTTGTGATTTATTTATTGTAATTACAAAACTCAGTTTCACAAAAAATTGTTTCCTATTAAGCATAAAGGGAAGTCTTGCATTTTCTATCGTTTTATGGTTGATCTTAGGCAAGAAAGTTTTTTTCCCATCATGATGGCTATTGGGATTTCAACATCCAATGTGTTCCTAAAAAATCTTCAACACAATAACCTTGTTCAATTACATAGCCCTGATTTAGTATCTATGTTCTGTAATAGCATGAAGGGGACACCTTTTTTAACCTTTAAAACATGTGGAGGCAAACCACTTGGGACTATAGTATGCAAAAACCCTTGTTGATATAAGTTGTTTGTATCCCCTTCAACTTCATCAAATGATAACAACTCATGTTCTTCTTTTGAAAATTGATTAATAATCATGTAATTAAGTAGCTGAACATCATCATTTTTCGGTGTCAATATGACTCTTTGTACCATATAAGTTGCATCCTAAGTGTGTGATTTTAATTGGGGAAATGTTTCTTTATAAGCTTTTGCATTGAACTTTCTCCTTCATGTGTTATTGCAAGTTGATGAGGAATTTTAACCATGTCATCATATTTGGAAGGCTGAGTACCATTTCTAATGCGCATGAGACATTCAACAAAATTCGGGCCTTGTAATGACCGCATGTTTTGTTATAAATGTAGGACCTCTGTGATAACCCATAAAGGAGACTTGACAATACATGCTAAAATCATTTAGTATCTCGTACCTTTTTTAACAACAGGAAGTGCTTGCTGAAAATCCCCTCTTAATATCATCACTTTTCCACCAAATAGAGTATCAAGATCTAAAAGGTCCCTTAATGATCGATCTAATACTTCGAAAGAATATTTGTTAATCATAGTTGTTTCATCCCAAATTATTGTTGTTGTTTCTCTAACGAGCCTTGCAAGGTTTAATTGTCTACTTATTGAGCAAAAGGACTCTGCCTCTACATTAATAGGTATCTTAAATCGAGAATGTGCAATTTGACAACCAGGTAATAGTGTTGTAGCTATCCCAAACGAAGCAATAAATAACAAATTTTGTGATAACTCCTTAATTGTGCAATCAAAGCATGCTAAAGAAATGTTTTACCCGTTCTCCCTGGCCCATCCATAAAAAAATATTTGACTTTGTTTATGGTTGATAGCATCCATAATGACATTGAAAGCAATGGACTGATCATGATTTAACTTTTGTACAGAGTCCACATCTTTATTTGACACTTGTATTGCTAATTCTTCTTGTATAACTCGAGGAATTAGAGTATTTTCGGCGTCCTCAAATGTTAATGGTGGTAAATCAAAATCTGTGAGTTGTTTATCATGTTGAATCAAAAAGTCATTTAAATTTCTAAGTAGCATATTAGTCACATTTATGCTTATGAAAGTGCTTGTTGAAGGATAATCTTCTATAATGTAGAGATAAAACTCATTCCATAGGCTCCTAAAGTCAGTGGTTCACGAAAAATTAGAATAGTGACAAACAACCTCCTTAAAGCGCAAGACATTCGTAAACTTGATATTTCAACTAAGCATTCACGAATACTATTATTAGTCTCTAAAAAGCCTTATTGTTCAACTAGATTTTTGAATATAGAAAATCATGTGCTATTTTATGTGAGTAGGAATTCCCAACTGGTTGGACCTCTTAAATGAGATAGCAAAATACGAAGGTAGAATTTCTTGCCTTCTAAAAGAGATATTGCGTAAATGCGACCAATGAATACAAATTAAGGCAAAAAATTGTGTAAGCATTGTTTTGGAATTGTGGTCATAATTTAATATATCAATTATGCACTAATAATTATAAAATCACACTTGATGAAGATTTGGTAAATGAGTTTGTAACCTTTCAACGCATGGATATAATTTATAAATGGAAAATCTATATATATATTCCACAATGCCTTAAGAGCACAGATCTATCTAGCATCAATGTATTGTTGAACCTCATCCACAGTTGATCCCCTATGAACCTCCATTGCCACTCGATCATGACCTTTGTAAATATACTTATACAAATATTTAATACCCTTAATGTTATTGCATACTTCAACATTTATACGACAATCATATTTTAACAGTATCAAGGATTATAAGGAACCACCAATCTATTATCGACATTGACATTTCTATTAATAGATATTCATTTATTGAAATATCTTCTATACTCTCAATATGAGTCATTACCTTGTCGCATATCATCTAAGAATTGTTTTTGATATTTTTTCTTACACTTACCATTCTTCATACATGGAGATCTAGGATTAAAAGTTCTGCAAGGTCCATGGATCATATGTTTTAGTACAACTTCATATAATTGTGGTGTTTTTTCAATCTTTAGTATTTCTGCCCTAACGATGCCATCATAATATTCTGGGTCACGTAATTTATCATTGCTTTCGAAGATTAGTAGCATATGAACATGTCGTAAACCTCAATTTTGAAATTTTGTGATATACATGTAACTTTTAACCTTTCCAATGACACCTTTATTATTGACATCATCCTTTAACTACTCAAATTTTGCTTTAAAAATTCTTGTTAGCAAGTCTGGACGATCTTGTGATGTCTTATGGCGTCTGAAGATTGTCAAGTTTAGATAATATTTCATTCCAAGGATTACATATTATTGTAAGGAAAATATATGGTTTTCCATCATTAAGAACAATAGTCATACCATCCTCAGAACGTTGCATCAAGTCTTGATGATTGCCAATAAATGATGAAGCTAATTTGTTCTTCGCCCAACATTTTCTTCATAGAAAAAAATGTGTTATAATTGATAGTGATAATTTAATATTATGCTGTGAGAATGTATGTCATAATGAATATTTGTAGCAGTTTCTCCTATGCGTAAAGCATCTTGCAAGTCTTGATATACTTCAACACAAATATTATTTTGGTGAGTTCAAATTCACCTTAACCTCCCTGCTTCAATCTTAACATAGTTGTCTATAACATATTATTGTAAGAGTCGTCTCATTCGTAAATTGGTGATTAAGACGTATCTACAATTAGCAAATATTTATTATGAATTGAAATTAATTTTATGAATAAATGGCTAAAATGTATAGTAGATATGTTTAAGATAAGTACCTGAAACATGTAATTATAATATTATTAGCAAGAGATACTGTTGTCATTATGATTTTTTGTGTTAAGGTTGTACGTCCCAAAAGGTAACAATAAAAGGTATTGTAGAGGATCATAATATTCAACAGTTTCTTGAATCCTCTTTGGATTTCCATCATGATGTACAACATTGATATATCGATCACATGTCATTGATTCAACATCTCCACTGACAATAATTGCGGCAACTTGTGGTGCAGTTGAAAGAATTTATTGTGGTTGGTTAGCTGGATGTTCGTCTGAATCTCCATTGGATCTCTACATTATTAAAAAAATACATTTTTTTTGCGTTAATTAATAACTTTTTTAATAAAGAATGTACAATTTTTTACTTTAAATATTTTTTAAGTATAATATATATTTATAATCTACATTATGCGTTAGTTATTGTAACATGAAAAAATTGTCCCTTTGCACAAGGTTATCATAAAAGTGGTAGAAAAAATCATACTAACCTTGTGGAAGGTTGAAGGCATGCTTATTACTTGATCCTACCACATGGTAATTGGCGGTCTAAAATCTTATTGGTTCAAAATTGCGACTGCTACATATTTAACATTTGACTAAGAAAATCAGTTACTAATATAATTGTAAACATGAAATGCACATAAAAAAAAGTTATTCCCTACATCAGGATAACCATATTCTATTGAATACATTATCAAATTCAAATTTTGTTTTTTAGTATTGTACTAACTTAGGCGTTTAAATTCACACAAAAAGAAGAAATGAGAAATTAAATCTAAACTCATGGTTATCAAAATTGTAAATTAATTCGTAAAATCGTACGAGTTTACAAGTCCCTAACGAGTTAAACCGCATGTAAAATCCAAGTAAACTCATAAAAAAATTTCTTAGGTGATATTTTTCTATGTTGACTCTAATTTTTAGTGTTTTGAATATAATTTCTTCTTATGTCTAAAAATATTTTGAAATTTTGAGTGTTTCGACTTTAATTTCTACTTATTTGGAGTAATTTAAATTTATTATGTTGATTTGAACTTATTATGTATCGAAAATTTTCAAATTTTATTTGGTTTACCGGGAGGACAGGTTCTGTTAAGAATAAGAAAAAGATTCCAGCAAGAAAACAGATGGCTTAATATTTTTAATAAAGTAAACTCTCATGATTTTACGAGTCGAGTTTATTGCACTCTCACGAGTTTATGTAAACTCTCGATTTTTATAACCTTGCTTTAACATAAAATATTTATAGACATATTTTTCTCAAATTTGATATTGAGAATTTAGTTTTTGTAAGATGAAAATTGTCCAAATGCACAAGGTTAAATACTAACCTTGTGGAAGGTTTGATGTATGTCTGGTCCTGCCTCATGATCATTGACTCCCCAAAATCTGGTTGGTTCAAAATTGGATTCTACTACTAAGCATGACAATGAGGCGGGGCAGGGACATGTATGATATTCTCATCCCCATCCTTATCCTCACTTTTGAAACTCATCCTCATCCCCATTCCTCATACCCGGCAGGTATGAGATTTATGTCTACATCTCTATCGGATATACTCGTACTCGTTCCATACCCACAAAAAAATTATAATAATATTTTAGTAGAAAATAATTTGTTTGAATAAAATGAAAAGTTTGTAATTTGTTAATTAAATATCAAACCCTTCTTCTTCTTTTTAAGACAAATAAATATTTTAGTCATTAAAATAAGAGCGGGGTGAGGAGAGTATGAGGACGGGTACGTGTATAGGGTGGGTATGTATATCCCTATCATAATCCCCATCACCGACTTAACAAATCGGGTATTCCCCATACTCGTATCTATTCTTGGTCAAACCAGGGATTCCCTGTCAACTTCGGGGTGAGTTCGGGAATTACTCACGAGTATGAGTTTATTTGCCATCTCTATCTGTTACATATTTAAGGTTTGATTGTTTGAAAGTAAGTATTAATAATCACTAATTGATAAATTATACATGATCGTAAAATATGATAACATTTTATGTCCTACTTATCCAACATACATAATATATGATATAATATTATATATTATATCTATACTATCAATAAAGAGAATACTCCCTTTTATGTCAACTTTTCAAAATACTTATTCTACCCTTATACCTATTTGAAAATTAAAAAATAAACTAATTTGTCATAAGATAGACTCAAACCCATAATCTCTCTTTTCCCAAATGTAAACTTTACCACTAGATCAACCTTATAACTTTAGGCAAAAAACTACTTTAAAATATTGATATCTAACATACATAATTGTTCTACTATATATATAATCCATAATATGTGATATTATATTATATACTATATCTATAGTTTAATATTATTAATAAAGACAATACTTTCTTTTGATGTTCACTTTTCAAAATATCGATTTTACCCTTATATCTATTTGTAAATTGAAAAATAAACTACTTTGTAGTAGGAGAGTCTCGAACCCACAATCTCTCATTCCCCAAATATAAATTTTACTCTTTTAAACATTTTATGACTGTTTCCACTTTTGCAAATATAACTTCTCCCTATTAATATATGTACATTTTCACAAATTCTACTTTATCACATATCAATTCCTTAAACATCATTATTAATATATGTATACCTCTCATAATCAATATTTTTAATAAACATGCAAATACACAAAAGCGACAATATTTTGAGTTTTATTTAAACTCTCTCCTCTTTCCATTTTTTCAAATTCATTGCATATTTAACATATCTATTAATGATTTGTCATGATTCTACCATGTGTATCATAAAAAAAATATAAAAATTAACAAAAATTTATTTCAAACATGTCACATAATAATTTATATTTCAAAATATAAAATTTACAAAAAATATTAAATTAAAACTAATTAAGTAAATCATAAATGTCATTGCTTAATTAAAAAATAATTAAAAGTAAAATTGAAAACAAGGTGAGTTAGGTCAAGGGGTCCAGGTGAATAAAAATGAAAGTGAATTAACTTTATCTATACCATTAATAAAGGGAATACCTCATTTTGATGTTTCCTTTTCAAAATATCTATTTTACCTCTCCATCTATTTTAAAATTAAAAAATAAACTAATTTGTCATAAAAGGTACTTAAACCCATAACATCTTATTTTCCAAAGATATACTTTACGACTAGACTAACCTTATAACTTTAAGCAAAAAAAGTTACTTTAAAATATTGATATCCAACATACATAATTGTCCAATTATATCTATAATATATAATGTATGATATTATATTATATACTATATCTATACTTCTATACTATTAATAAAGACAATACCAGGTTTTGATGTCCACTTTTCAAAATATCTATTCTACCCTTACACCTATTTTAAAATTAAAAAAATAAACTAATTTATCATAAGAAGGACTTGAACTTATAACCCTTTATTTTCCAAACATATACTTTATCACTAGACCAACCTTATAACTTTAAAAAAAATATTACTTTAAAATATTGATATCCAACGTACATAATTGTTCAGTTATATCTATAATGTATAATATAGGATATTATATTATATATTATATTTATACTATTAATAAATGGAATACCCCTTTTGATGTCTACTTTTCAAAATACCTATTCTACCCCTACACCTATTTTAAAATTAAAAAAATAAACTAATTTGTTATAAAAGGGACTTGAACCCATAACCTCTTATTTTCCAAAGATATACTTTACCACTAGACCAACCTTATAACTCTAAGTAAAAAATTACTTTAAAATATTGATATCTAACATACATAATTGTCCAATTATATCTCCATTGCATAATGTATGACATATATTATATACTATATCTATACTATTAATAAAGGGAATCCCTATTTTTATGTCTGCTTTTCAATATACGTATTCTACCCTTATACCTATTTTAAAATTAAAAAAATAAACTAAGTCATAAGAGAGACTTTAACCCATAACCTCTTATTTACCAAACATATACTTTACCACTAGACCAACCTTATAACTTTAAGCAAAAAAATCACTTTAAAATATTGATATTGACTTTTCAAAATACCTATTCCACCCTTACACCTATTTTAAAATTAAAAAAAATAAACTAATTTATCATAATAGGGACTTGAATCCATAACCTCTTATTTCCCAAACATATACTTTATAACTAGATCAACCTTATAACTTTAAGCAAACCATTAGTTTAAAATATTGATATCCAACACATATAATTGTTCATTTATATCTATAATGTATACTATATGATATTATATTATATACTATATTTATACTTCTATATCTATACTATTAATAAAGGCAGTACCCCATTTTATGTCTACTTTTCAAAATACCTATTATTAACTTCTCCCTATTAATATATGCTTACATTTCATAATAAATATTTTTAATAAACATGCAGCTACACAACTGCGATAATATTTTGAGTTTTATTCCAACTTTCCTCTTTCCATTTTTTCATATTCATTGCATATTTGACATTTATGGATGATCTCACATGTTTTTATCATGTTATCATTAACAAAAAATATAAAATTAACAAAAATATTTCAAAACATATCATATAACAATTTATATTTCAAAATATAAATTTATACAAAAGACATTAAAATAGTGTGGGGGCTTTTGCTAGTGTATTGGTAATATAGGATATATATTATTGATTTTTTTTTTACTAAATTATTATTATTATTAATTGGTTTTTAACCATTAACATGTATTTTTAATAAAAAATGGTTAACATTTCAAGCTGTCCCGTAGGGTTCATTTGGGGCTCATTCAGTCCTTCACCAGCACACCTCTCTTAGGGTTTATTGACGCCCTGCTGCACCGCACCACCACCGCCACACCGCCGCAATTCTCTCGCACCGGACTGCCAACGCACATCTGTAACATCCAACTTCTTTGGTATGCCCTTATCAATTGCTTCTATTTGATACTGTCATACCTTGGGGTTGTATTAGTGGTCGCGCTACAATGAGATTCTGTAAATATATACCAAAACGTCCCAAAGATATAAAAAGAAAATACACCATATAATATGACCTATACTTCCAACTAAATGTTCAATTTTTTATTAATTTATTGCATAATTTGATTTCTAATTTTCATCTTTTGTGACAATTTCCTTGTCTCTGTCCATTGCAGGGACTTCATGAACAGTTGCCTAGTTTGTGTGAAGATAAAAAGAGGAAAATGAGAAGACAGTGTAGGCTTTGGTGGCCAAAGCAACTTTTATCAAATCAAGAATCATCCTCCAGTATTTTGTTGGGGTGGTTTCTCACCAGCTCACCATCGTCCCTTGACATTATTGTAGCCTTTACTTGCAGTGAAATCTTGCTTTCTTCTTATAGTCCAGGCATTGAGGTATAAAACTGAATTTGAGTTCTGTTCACAATTCCTTTTCCTTACATGCACTTTAGAGTAAAACAAATGAAATAACAGTAGCAGCAATCAATTTATTGGTTGCATGTTTGTTACAAGTTACCTCTATTGATTGCAGAGGAAATTTTGTTTTTTTTTTTTTGTGATTAAAAATCTTATGTTGTAGTCAAGTTCCTGTTAAAGTTGTCAAGTTAAAATAGAAATGGACTTTTTCCTCTTGGAATATTCAATATCCGTTTATAAAATTTATTGCAAGATATTCATAAGTATGGGAAAAAATACTATTACACTATAAAGTTTAATAGGAAAATAAATTGATTTCAACGGGCATCAATTCACTCTTGAAATGGTGCATAACTACTTTGAGTTAATTATGAAAATCTTGGTTAGTTGGTTTTATGGCAATATGATTGGTGATAGTGGTTGGGGAAAATCCCACTATTTGTCCTTTTTAATGATTTTTTCATTCAAACTTGTCTTAGGTGGTTTCTGGAATGATCCTGTGTAATGAAGATAGCTAACATTATGAACTTCTACTCTCTATTAGGGAATCATTCATGACACATGTGGGAGCATGCCTTCATTTCTTGAGGATAAGTCCAAGTTCTCTGTGATTGGTCTGTGTGTCACTGACCCTATTACTAGTAATAGTTTGATGAATGGGATAGAGGATGAGAAAAAATTCTTTGAGTACGGCAATGGCTTGGAAGAGGGAAGTACAAATGGAAAGAATAACTGTAGGAGTTGCCGGTGCTTCCATTTAGATGGTTCACTAAGGAAATGTTGCCAATATATTCTTGGAAAAAGTAATTGGGCTTTGCTCATGTTTGATTCTCCTGAACAGAATGATGTAGGAACACATGGGCTTCCCAAATTGCATCACATTCATTGGAATGGACTAACTGTTTCACAATATGATGTTCACGTATGTAAGTCATTATTTCTTATACTTGCCTTTCTGCAAGTACTTGTGATTTCTCCAGACTTTTATCCCTCTCTCAAATAGATATATATGATATTCAACCACTTGTAGGTTATAATTTATGAAACACCTTCTTATGGTGCTCATCATTTCTCATTGTGTCAATTGGCTTCAAATGGGCAAGCTAAGGCTTCCATTAAAAATCCTAAATGGGTCAATGACCTTCATAAAAAGCAGCAATGCATTGAATTGGTAATGCTATTTTCCTTGTTAATATTTGTGTATTTGGATTTTCTGCCCTAGTTGCCGATCTGCCTTTTCAAAATTTCATTCCAGGATACAGTTATTCTGGCAATTAATTGCACAGCTGCTGCTAAAAGAAGTTTTGAGACCCACCTGGTCCAAAGGAGATCCTTGAACCAGCTCTCCAAATTTTCTATGTACACACTTTAACTATATTGTCACACCATCTGTTGTTCAATTAATCTTCAAGCTCTGATGGATCTATATTTTGGCTTTTCAGGCTTTATGTTGTCATAGGGCACCTGTTTTCTAAATTTTGGGCTTCATTCTCCACCATGCTCTATATTGTTCTTCAGTTTTTCCGAACACATTTTAATTACAAATCTGAATCATGGATGTATGTGACATCAGCAAATGTATTCATGAAGACTTCTTGGATGAATATACAAATCCGTTGTTGTCAGATATTACATTGGCCAATCTTTCTTCGGGGGAATGACCTCAGGTAATATGAAATTCTAGGTAAAATATGTTACTATGTCTGATCTGTGACAGCAGGATTCAAATTTTCTAGGCTTTGATATTTAATGAAGTCCATGTGATTTTTTTCCCCTTTTAAAGGGACGAGTTTTGACGGGTCTGTTAAAGAATCAAACCCAACCAAACTGGCTACACTGAAACCTACTGCGATTCAGTTCAGTTTCTTCACAGTACAAAAGGCTGAACCAGAGCATAAAGATCCTGCCAAGTGGGGTTTGGGGAGGATAGTATAGCCTTACTCCTGTAAGTTGTGGGTAGGCTGTTTCCAGCATTTTAACCATGCTTTCCTTTGCCACTAGGTGGCAACTGTATTTTTAATCCAGGCTCACGCTTTGTTTCTATACTGTACAGTCTACTCAAATTTTTGGAGGTTAGATTAACCATATGAACTCAATCATATAAATATTGCATATATGAATGTGATAGGGCATGAAATTGGAATAACAAAGCATAGTCTATTGATATTAGTATTTTTAGGTGTATAGGCTATAGAATAGGCTGAGTCTTTTTTTTTGTTTTGGTTGAATTTTGTGTTTAAAAAATAAAATAGGGTGATTTGGATTTTTTTCCCGTAGTAATTTAGGATACATGGTTATTGTTTATCAACTTTGGTTTAAGCATGGTAGTTGAGTTGAGATTCAAATTGTGAATTGCTGTCTATGCAATTATAGGAACTTGTAATCAATAATAAATTATAGCATATGCAATTAACAAAGACATTTAGAAGAATAAATTCTATGATCAATAGCTAAAAATTGTAAATATGAACTTATGAAGCTTTTTAAGAACATAGTTAACCCAAATTAAAATTATGGGACACAAATAATATATATATTTTAATAAAAAATGAGTAATTGGTATGTCAAAAGAGATCAATACTTACATCGGCAAAAGGAGGCCAAAGTTGGTGTAGCATTTGATGGACTTGAAAGAAATTATTTTGAAAATTTACATTTAGGAGGAATAAATTAAAGAGATTTATCTATATAGATAAATTATTATAATGATATGTATGCTAACTAACTACATTCATATCTAAGAAGAAAAAATTACTGTCATCTGAAAGTAGCTGCTCAAATTGAATTGAATTGTGTTTATGGTATTGTGAATTGTACAATACTGATAACAATGGCTTTAAGTACTTCAGGGTTACTATGTACTAGGAGATTTATTGACTTGAATTTGAGATTGGATTGAGCATCACTATTTTGTTTCCCCCCTCCAGGTCTATTCCTTCCCTTGTCCTACTTTGCTTTTCCCCTCCTCTCCCTTAATATTTCAACATCAGTATATTCTTATACAGGATTTTATTTGTATTATTACAATTACAATTATAAATATAATATTGGAATTGTTAGCGATATGTAGCTTTTAGGATTGAGTACCCTACCCATTAATAATATGATATGGAAGTCTTTATGACTCGTTATTCTAGAGTTCAATCCTTTCTTCCTCCATTGTTCTAATATCAAAAGTTCAATTTCAGCACAAGATTGTGGAGCTTGTGTCATGTGTGACCATGCTTTATACACAAAAAGGGTCTTGTATGGAGGAATGTGTTAGAAATATAATGTAAAGCTAAAGCCATTCATTTATCTTCACCTAACAACATAGGGTGTGTTTGGCTTGGCATTTGGGCACCCAAACCTTAGTTTACCCCTCATGGAAAGGTGTACCTACTTGTTTGGCAAATCATTTTCTGGTTGAGTTGAACACGATTTTCACCTAAACATGAATCAAGCTAGATTAAACCTACTATTTTAATTAATTTAACTTTACAAATTTAAATTTAACCAAAATTCAACCAATCCTTTCCGCCTCCATTCTTCTAATATAAAAAGTTCAATTTCAGCACAAGATTGTGGAGCTTGTGTCATGTGTGACCATGCTTTATATCCAAAAAGGGTCTTGTATGGAGGAATGTGTTAGAAATATAATGTAAAGCTAAAGCCATTCATGTATCTTCACCTAACAACATAGGGTGTGTTTGGCTTGGCATTTGGGCACCCAAACCTTAGTTTACCCCTCGTGGAAAGGTGTACCTACTTGTTTGGCAAATCATTTTTCTGGTTGAGTTGAACACGATTTTCACCTAAACATGAATCAAGCTTGACTAAACCTACTATTTTAATTAATTTAACTTTACAAATTTAAATTCAACCAAACCTCACATTTTAAATGCTAAAGCAAACATGGAGTTTAGCTTTTGGATAGTTGTTTCATGACCTGTTTATTGTTGTTTTAAAATTATTCTTGCTATTGGGCAGTAGCTTTTTCGTGTAACTCATGATGCTGATTTTATGTTTTCTCCATGTTTAACACAATTCTTTTTTGTTCTAGGTCACAATCAGATGTTGAGTATGTAGAGAAAACAGCAATGCACAGGCATTCTGTATGGTCTACTTTGCTTGTTGATATTCTCCTGGGAAACTTGGTTGGCTGGGCGTTATTATATCATGCAGAATCCATTTGTCTTTCAGTTTTTAACTTTATGTATGGCTTTTCCACATTTTTGCGCTCTGGGTGTGTGTGGTTAATGGGAAACCCTGCAGGCTTCAAGTTGAATGCTGAGTTGGCTGGAGTACTTGGCATGGCTTCTTTGAATGCAGTCCAGATATGGTCAACACTCGGGATCTTTGTGGGTTACATCTTTAATTATGTTATTCAAGGGCTTTCTATTTTAGGAATCCTTTGTGGGTTCACTGTTCCTGCTGCATTGATCATAGACATGATTGCACTGGCAACTTTACACGTTTCAACTCTTCATTGGTTCATTTCACTAGTATATTCATCACAGATACAGGCTATAGCAGCCTTGTGGCGGCTTTTCAGGTAACAAATTATTGTTCTGTTTTAGATTATTCTATGAATATGGTTATGATTTGAATGAGAATTGAATGCCCTAATTCGGTATTTTGTTTTATAAATGGAACTTTCTAATGTAATTAGTTTTTGACTATTCAATAAGTTATTCACATAAGACATAAGAGGTCTTTGTCTGCAACCAAAATTGTGAATTTTTTGAAACAATTACATGGAGAGGCATATGCTCATGAAACAGATGCTAGCGAGGTGATCTCATTGGTTAAAATTTCCCTTTTTCTTGCAGAGAACTACACTTTTTATGTAGATAATGTTTCATACATAAGCTAAAAAGTATTTCTGAAAATATTGGCAATGAGTTTAAGGAACAAGAGCCAATTGTGGCTAGCTATTTAGAAGTTAAAGTTGTAGTAAATTTGAAGATAACTTATGATATCATAAATTGGAGATGATGAACGAGAGTCCCTTGTGTGTTTCTGAAAGCTATCATATTTTCTGCATATCTCTATTTGTGATTCAGTATCCTTTAGAAGAATAATTGTTATAGATACACGAATATTTTCGCACACATGCTCTTCTTTTTTTTTCTTATTTTCTTAAGTAGGTGGCTATTTTGGCAGGGGTCGGAAATGGAATCCTCTGAGGCAGCGGTTGGATAGCTTTGACTATACCATGAAGCAGCATATTGTTGGATCTCTTTTATTTACGCCACTTTTACTTCTTTTACCAACCACTTCTGTTTTCTATATATTCTTTAGTATCATGGACACAACCATTAACCTTGTCAGTCTACTGATTGAAGTCACTATTTCAGTAATTCATGCTACCCCATATACCAAGATATTTATTTGGTTGGTGAGACCAGGAAGATTCCCTTCTGGAATATGGCTTGAAATTGTTGGCTGTCAGAGTAATAATAGTACTGTTTCCCCAAGTGCTGATTTTACTAATGAATTGGCCTCATTGAAGGAGTCATTGCACCTAAAGGATTTCAATGGAGAAAAATCTAGTATTCTAGTTTCAGTTCTCCACAGCAACTACTTGAGCATAGGTAAGGCTGGAAGCTATTACTTGTGGGTTCAGACTGATGCTTCTATTTGGTTTTCATGATATGTCTCTATGTTGATTAATGGGGAAATTGAATATGTAACATCATGTTGTCAATGTGCAACTTTGTTTTCTGAAAAATGCGTAGACTTGCTCTATTAATGTTTTGGGGGCTTTTTTACTTGAAGAATTTTGATATATTGTGAATTTTCTGTGATGTGTATTGTAGTAAATCCAGCAGTGATGATTTGTTTTAGTTTTGTTGTGGTAATTTCCTTTCTGCCTGGCTGTATGTCAAGTTAAAAGCAACATATTTTCCAGATGTTATTGAGCATTCGTTAAGAAATTTATTTGAAATCTCGATTGAAATTTTGTTTGTGATGTCAGAGTTTTCCTCTTCATTATTATGATTGCTGTGACCTGGGAGTGATGACAATTTGCATTATGTGTCACTTATATTTTTGCATGGGCAAACATTATATACTTCGATGGATTAAATTTCAGGAAAAATTATCTTGCCTCACTACAAACATATTTTTTTGGGAGTTTCTGGGTCATCCATCTCCACAGTGGCTCATGGAATCCTCATTGGACAAAGGTGTGATATCCCAGTGCCAAGTGCTCTTATGGTTTTTAATATTTTGACAGCGTGTCTTGACAATTCTTTTTTAATTTTTTATTTAATAACATTCTTTTTTCTTTTTACTCCCCTATTGACCAGAATGTCATCTAGGCGTGGCACCCTTCTACCTTCACCAATGCCATGGACGTCCATGCCCTACAAAGAGTATTGGCAATTTTGTCATGATTCACTTATTGAATGTTTCAGATGATAACGGACTTTGGCACGGGTTTTACTATTATTATCATTAGCTCGGGGATTCAGTTAACTCAGTTTTCACCTAACTTGCTCTGCTCTCGTGTCATTGGCTTTCACCTTTTGATGGGTAACATCGAGATTCGAGAATGCTTTACAATTGTTCTTCCTTCCATAGTTCAGTTTTATCCTATTCTTCTGATTAGGGTACAGTCGGCAATTTTTTAGCTTTTCCCATACTGAGAATGATATCTGCTATAGAAAAGTAGCATTTTTTTATTTACCAATTTTGTAAATATATTGCTTCGCCCTTATGCGTGGGCCCTTGTAATTGTAGGGTGAAAAATTTGTAAGTGTTATAACTGCTGCTCGGAATCTGAGAAAATTTGTTGGTCTGGATGTGATGTCCTATTTATTATGGTAAGCGAATACATATAGGAAAGTATTTACTTATTTCACGAGTAAACATAGTCAAACTTAATAGCTACCTTTTTTTTTTTATATATTTTGAATTTTATCAATCAGCAGTTCTAGAACTGTTTTTAAATAGAATAAGTTTATTAAATTTATATAATTTAAAGATTGTTGGATACTTAATCGTGTATCTGTGTGTGTGTGTGTGTGGGGTTGGGGGGTTTTATTTTGGGTGAATCCATATGTCATATATTTTATTTGATCGGTTGTGATTTTGTTACCGGCAATTTGACATAGAAGTTAATTTTGTATTTTAAATTAAATAAATATGTACCTGAATTGTCCTGTGTGTGGGTGTGTACCTTCTCTCTCCTCCCTTTAACATGTCTATAAAACTGTTCCCTTTTGGTAAAGTTTGAGTGTAAGTGTTTTGATGAAAACTGTAACTATTGTATCGTATTATACGCGTGTCTGAGTCTGATGGTAGTACAATTGTTGAATATAGAACTTAAACCATGTGAGGGTATCCAATACATAGAATTCCATATGTGTGAACCACATTGCTTGATCCTTTTAAGAGCGGTGGGTTGGAGCTACTAGAGCATGTTAATGCAAGTGTCTTTTCAATCAATTCTTTCATGTCTGTTAGTTTATCCCTTAAGCGAGATCTGTTGTCCTGTGTTTTTTCTCACCGTGAAGAGGTGCAGCCACTATCTTCCTCAGACGAGAATGTGTCCAGACAAAGCCAATTTTTCTGGAGCACAAATACATTGTGTCTATGTCATAGTCATACACGTCAACAAGCATTGTATAATTTGATTAACGTGGCTGAACTTATAACATAACGTGTATTATACCGTTTTGAATGTACGTAAAATATGTAGGATTTATTTAGTTTAAAGTGTAAATGGTTGGACACACATTTACATATTTTGTGAAAAGTAGAAGTTAGTAGCTTTTGATTCATCAGACATTTTCCAACTTAAACCAAACATGCAGGTAATGTCTCAGGATTCATGGTTACGTTCAAAGCTTCTGATTGCATTATTTATAGGTACTAATATTGTGATTAGCAATGGACTGCTTTCAAGTTTTGAAGTAGTAGTAATGTACTAATCTCTTTTGGTTGAGAATGACAGTTCCGTGGGATGATTGATAATAGACACAAATTCTGGGTTTCTCTTTAACCGTGCTGAACACAGACAAATGTTCCTTCACAAGAGTAATCCAACAGAGCAAACCTCCCTGTAACCCCTCATTATTTCTCACTCGTTGAAATGGACGGTTAACTCCTCTCTCATTTTTCTATGCATATTCGAAAAGGAATAAAGGAAAGGTGAAAATGGCAACAAATGGAAGTTAGGATAAGACAATATTTCTGTAATATTAAAAATCCACCAAGTATCACCAATTAGAAACAAATATGTTAATTGAGTTGAGGGCACAGCACAGCACGATCCATGACATACCAAGAACCAAGTATCTCTATCTATAACAAAAACACTAAATTTTCACTAGATTTGTTTGTTACTTTTTTATGTGATTCCATGGTTGAAAGGGATTGCTGTAAAATGTAACGGCCATTTTTCACTGTCCCATTTAGGATTTTTAATGGAAGCTTTAGCTTGCTCATTTGAAGCCGATTGACACAATGAGAAATGATGAGCCCCATAAGGTGTTTCATAAATTACAGCCTACAAGTGGTTAAATATCTTTTTGAGAGAGGGATAAAAGTCTTGAGAAATCACAAGTACTTGCAGAAAGGCAAGTATAAGAAATAATGACTTACATAACGTTAATATCATATTGTGAAACAGTTAGTCCATTCCAATGAATGCGATGCAATTTGGGAAGCCCCTGTATTCCTACATTGTGTTCAGGTGAATCAAACGTGAGCAAAACCCAGTTACTGTTCATAACGAGAATACGTTGCACACTATTTCCAGTGTGTGTCTTTCTTGTGTCCTGTATTAACTATTTCTAAGGAGGAATTATTTGACTACAAGTTCAATGCTAGATTCCCTACGACTGAATATAAAACTAAAAGCAACAAAGACAAACATGATTAAATTACACTTTATTTCATAGCATAGGTGCATAAATACATGGAACGGTAGCAAGTCATTAAGAGGCTTAATAAGGAAATTTAGCTTTAGGGGCATTTGGGTCCTCCTCTTTTGTTCTTCCAGTTGTTGTAGCATGGGCAAACCTGCTTGTTGCCATAAGTTCCAGGTGGCACACACAAGCACTCGGCACAGCACTTTTGGCAGAAGAACAGGCACGGCTTCTTGTATTGTGTATTTGAGCATCTAACACTGCAACGTGGGCGACAATCTGCAGTTGCAGGCATTCAACAAACATCATCAATATTCTAAAACACATACATGAGAAAAATGAAAAAAAGAAAGAAAGAAAAAGGAAAAATGTTGAAAATTTAAGTTAATCCAAGAAGTTTAATTTGAACAAATTTGTAAAATTGATGAATGAAAAGCACGCTCAAACTAAATTTGCCTCATATCCAAGTAGCATAATCAAGATTTAAATCCTAACACATGATTCACAAACCATTATCAACTACTAATGAATTAACTTGCATAACTTGTTGAATGATTTCACTACCTATTTATCATTAATGGGGCTACTTTCTTGCATCAATTAGTTGTGAAATTCTGATGGAAGCTTTTTTGACTAGATAGTCCATCTTCCTTTAATATTATTGTTACTGTTACCAAAAAGAAAAGCACTACCTTGTGGTCTAAGACTGCCTTCGGTGATTCCACGCTGCAATTCAGGTAAACAAACATGAAATTAACATAAAAAGCACTTGATGAACTTGTTGGAATAAAATTCAGCTGGTAGAGCCACAAATGCAATTACTAAAATGGATATTATTATTATTTGTATAAGCTTTTATTTTATAATTGAAGTTTTAAAGTTTCAGGGTATAAATATATAATTGACATGGAAATTAATGTTTAGAAGCCAAAATGATATTTTTTATTTGACAAGATGCTAAATTACAAATAAAAAAAGAAGGTTTAAATAAGGGACCATGGTCCCAGATTGGAGTTATAAAGAAGTGTGTTTTCCTCTAGAACATTTAGAAAACTTGAGACGCTTCCTTTAGAAAACGATTGACTAAAAAAATTTTATTTGGTAATGTTTATTTGTATATCAAGTTTGATATTTCCCAATTTCTAACAGAACATACAAAGTCTGCATCTAAGAAGAAATCAAATTAAGTGTGATATATACACAATTGCCGGAACCAACCAAAAAAATAGTAGAAGAACTCACATAGGGAAGGTGATTGTTGTTGGTGCCTCTGTGAGGCTGGGGAGCAAGGTGGGTGGTGCTTGAGTTTTTGTGAGGCTGTGGAGCTGGAGCCTCAACAGTGGACACAAGAATCTCAGCCTGAAAGCATAATTATCAAGGTATGTTACATAAATACTATTAGCATTGTCCATAATGTTAAAACAACAGTTACACCAACCCAAAAAAAGTTGTTATACACTGTAAAGAAAAGCATGTCAGGAAAATGCAATCATAACAAAATAAAGAGTTAAGCAAATGGCAATGAAAGTAGAAAACTTTGGTGTTAGACACTAAACACCAAAGTTTTCTAGTTTCATTGCCATTGTTAGTCAAATAAACCATATTAACAACTTAACTCGAACATGACATGGGATCCCACGCTAACTTCAACTTGAAACAACAAAGTGGTCTCTTTTGACCAAAAAAAAAAAAAAGAATTTCAAGTGGAAGCAACAATCAGAGCGTAAAAGTAACAGAGTAAGAATACTACAGCTGAGGTTAGAGTTAGCAGTAAATGAGAAAGAGAAACATGTGATTTGTTTTGGCTTACATGGTTTTCTACCACAAGAAGAAGCAGCAGTTGAACAAGGCAGAGGACAATGACGCTTAGTTTTCTCGCCATTGCTCAAAATAGGCCTCACACAAAGAGAAAAGAAGAAAGGTTATCTGAATTCTCAAGTGTGGCTTCAAGAAGTAGTAGCAGATGAGAGTGCAGGCTATTTTATAGATGAAATGTGGTTCTATGTAATTATGTTAGCTACTGTTAGATAGCAAAGGGACAGTGAACCTTTGTTTTCCCAAAAAGACAATTACACACTCTACTTTGACAAAGACAATTACAAGCACTTCCCTACACTTTTCACTCCATCGTTTTGCTATAACAATTATTTACTAGTGAACATATATATATATATATATATATATATATATTAATATTTATACGAGTTAAGATTTTTTTAATGAAGTGTGTGCTTGGAAACGGGATGGATCACATTGAAAAAACCATAGTACTTTAGTAGCCTTAAAGTTACTCATTGGTGTAGTGGCCGATGGGAAAATGAGGTAGGACTCATGGTGGATCACGTTGAAAAATCCATAGTAGCCTTAAAATAACTCTCTGATGTGGTGAAAAAACGTGGTAAGACACGTGATTGATCATGCTAAAAAACCCGTAGTAGTCTTATAGTTACTCTTTGGCGTGATAGAAAAGTATAACTGAAAAAAATGATTTAGCTTCACACATGTATAATATGTTTGGTTTAGATTCACTTTTAGCAAAAAGGTTAAAAAATTAGTAAATTACTTTAAAAGTGAAGCTACATAAATATAACTTAGGACTCTTCACATGTTTTTCATACGTTTTGGTAGTTTCGATGCCAAATCAAACATACTAGTAGTTTATCAAGCTTTAAGCCCCTTTTACTTTTCAAATGAATGCACAAATAGGCAATGTCATGGAGTTGAAAAAGCTAGCAGCAGATCTCAGTACATTCATAAAACTATCCTTTATTAAACATGCATTTACATTACATTACAGTCATTGCTACCTAAGTATAATAATTGTTATGAAATGGAGCCGAAAAAAGCTTCTTAATACTGGTGACTTCAACCACAAAGTGAAGCCAAGGCCTATGACAAGGGAATTAAATGAGAATTAAAATAAACAAAGAACCATAGTGAATAATTGCTCAATCTTACTACAAGTTAAAACTAGGGCTGATGTAGTTCTTTCATGTGAATGGTTAGAGTGAAAAGGACATGTTGCCCTCTCACATGTGCATTCCCATGTGATTTTCCAATGCATCCTCAGAGTAACTAACTCAGAGCGTGACAGAAGAACTAGGAAACACCGTACACTAACCTCTCATCCTTGATCTACCTTGTCTTTTACATAGACCTGCTACTTTGAGAATCCTTTTGAGTCTACAATAGCATTCCCGTGACCAGATTATGCATTTATTAAAACAAAATATTTACCCTTTAATCTGGTAGTTGTACCCATTATTATGAAAAGTGGCCTTTACATTTTACAGCAATTCCTTTAAACCGTGGAATCACATAAAAAAGCAACAAACAAATCTTATGAAAATTTAGTGTTTTTATTATAGATAGAGATACTTGGTTCTTAGTATGTCATGGACCGTTTCACCGTGCTGTGCTGTGCCCATCAACTCAATTTATGTAGTGGATTTTTAATATTGCAGAAACATTGTTTTATCATAATTTCCATTTGTTGCCATTTTCACCTTTCCATTATCCTTTTTAGAATATGCATAAAAAAATGAAGTAAGAGTTAACCGTCCATTTCGACCAGTGAGAAAGAATGAGGGGTTACAGAGAGGTTTATTCTGTTGGATTACTCTCGTGAAGGAACATTTGTCTGTATTCAGCACGGTTAAAGAGGTTTTTGACTGAAACCCAGAATTTGTGTGTCTATTATCAATCATCCCACGGAACCGCATCAAAATATGTCAAGTTCTCCACCAAAAGAGATTAGTACATTACTAGTACTTCAAAGCTTAAAAGCATTCCATTGTTAATCACAAGATTAGTGCCTAAAAATAATGCAATCACAAGTTTTGAACGAAACCATGAATCCTAAGACATTACCTACATGTCGGCCTACTAATAAAAAACTACGAATTTGTACTTTGCACAAAACATGTATAGAAATGTGTGTCCAACCATTTACACTTTAAACCAAGTAAATAGTACATCTTTTACGTACATTGAAAATGCTACAATACACGTTATGTTATAAGTTCAATACGTTAATCAAATTATACAGTGCTTGTTGACGTGGATGACTATGACAGAGACACATTGTATTTGTGCTCTAGAAAAATTGGCTGAGTAGTTTGGTCACATTCTCGTCTGAGGAAGATAGTGGCTGCACCTCTTCGTGGTGAGAAAAAACCAGAACAACAAATATCGCTTAAGGGATAAACTAACAGACAAGAATTGATTGAAAAGGCACTTTCGTTGACATGCTCTAGTTGCTCCAATCCACTGTTCTTCAAGGATCAAGCAATGTGGTTCACACATAAGGAATTCTATGCATATAGATATCCTCACATGGTTTAAGTTCTATATTAAACAATTATACCACCATCAGATACACATATAACACGATACAATAGTTACAGTTTTCATCAAAACACTTCCACTCAGACTTAATCAAAAGGAACCGTTGGCTTTTATCATTATACACATGTTAAAAGGAGGAGAGAGAAGCTACACACCTACACAGAGACAATGCAGTTACATATTTATTTAATTTAAAATACAAAATCAACTTCTATGTCAAATTGCTCGTAACAATTTTTTTTTTGAAAAGGGAAAATTTTTATTCAATAAGAGATTACTTTAATCACTAGACATGAATTAAATGAATTTGCAAAACGTAAAGATTGCAAGAGCAAATCACAATAAAAAACTAATTCAAAGGAATCCCACCCAAAAATATTACAAACAATACAAATTATTATGATCTCCTTAGATTACTAGGCACTACTCTCTATTAATATGATCTTTAAAGATTAATAATCTCTACTCCTTCCCAGATTTTTTATGCAATATCCTAACTGCATGATAATAAGTGTCAACTTTTATTAAATTTTCATATAGAATTTTGACATTTTTTTTTATCTTAATTGTATTCATTAGATGTTAATTGTCCTTAATTTAAGACTTATTGAATCCAAATGATTGTTTTTGAGTCTTCTATAAATAAAGGTATTTGATCCCATTTTTTGTATCATTTTTTAGGTAATTAAAGATAGAAGAAGGAAAAGATTGAAAGAATTATGAAGAAATGAAAAAAAAAAAAAAATCTGTCACATTCTCGCTCAAGCTAGTGATTTCTCACTTGAGCGAGATTGATCAGAGAAGGGATGTGCATCAAGGCATTCTTGCTCAAGCGAGATAATTTTAGCTTAAGCAAGATTCTTGCTTGAGCCAGAATTTGTTTCAGGGGCATTCTCGCTCAAGTGAGAAATACCTCGCTTGAGCGAGAGAACCTTTCTTAAAGTTGAAGTACTTTTTTTGCTTGAGCAAGAATCAGCTATCTCAAGCAAGAAATCACTTATAAAAGGTTTGGAACGAAAAAATGATGAAAGGAACGCGAGTTTTCTAGCAGAAAAAAAGAGGACCTTGGGCAGAGAGCTAGAACAAAGAGCTGTGAAAGCTGTTTTTTTCAATTCTTCTCCATTCTTGATTGTGTTATGGCTACCATGAGTAGCTAATCTCCTTTTTCGGAATTGAATGTAGTCAATTCGAACTTTGATGTATTTTGGTGATATTTATATATAGTAATTCCATTTTCATTTGATATTGGTATTTCGTTTTGTTTTTAATGCTTGATTCTATCTGATCAATAGATTATTGAATTTGATTTTTAGAATTAACTGGAAAGTATTTCTGAAAATCTACTCTGAACGAAATTACTTAATATGTTGCATTACTAGGAATAGATTTCAATATATCAATTGTTTTATAACATCTGATCGTAATGCTGGTTAATCTATTAAATATTTGAGGAATCAATATTTAAGAGATTTTTCTTATGAATTTTATACTTGAAGGATCAGTATAAATTATTTTTGTATATTGCATCAATATCAATTGTTTCGAATGCTATATCTATTTATTTATTCAAAATAAAGATGAATGGGATAGATGAAATTCAATCCCAATTTCTCCCAGTGAATTATCTTTATCACAATTAGCCTGTTACTCTTCTAATCTTATTATGTGCTTTAGTTTATCTTACTGCGTTCCAACATGAACAAATCCATTATTGTGTACATATACTTAGTGAGTATTATAACTTTGAATTTTAATTGAAACCGTTCCTTGTGGGATCGACATTCTTACTTATAAAACTATTATACTATAGTTGATTTTGGTACGCTTACCAGAGTTCAACACATGGTCCACCCATAGAAGGAGAAAAGTGAGTTTTTATAAAAGCCTTGAACCCATTACCAATGCAAAGCCTCTTGCCAAAGTGACGTCACAGAAAATTGACTTCCTTTAAATATAATAACATTTCTTGCAAATTAGATAGACTACAAAATAGCCAACCATGTAACACACATGTGACTTCTTTACTTTTATTTCCTCTCACATGTCCAAGATGATGTCACATGTGGGAAGAGCAGTCTGAAAGCAAAGTTACCAAATATCTCAGCCAACAATAACACCTCACCTAAACTTGATAACTCAAAGAAAAAACAACAGATGTGAAACAGATTCAGGTTTATTAAGGCAGACAAGGCATAACTAAACATTCCTTTCAACCAGCTCTACCTTTGTTGGAATCCGATTATGAACTACCCTCCAAGCAAAGCTCAAAACCTTTTACGACACTTTAACTCTCCATATAACCTTAAAGAAATAAGGATTTTGTAGTTGAACATGATTGTGAATTAACTTGTAGGCTTCCTTTACAGAATATTCCTCATCATTGCTAGAGCTCCTCCCCCAATTCTATCCATATTTTACCACACAGTTTAATTGGATCCTTTCAAGAAACCTCATCAACTCATCCACCCTACCAATTTTCCAGCTGAGTAGTGGTATTCTCCAACATAGCTTCCATTCCTAATTATTATCACACTATGCTCCCACGTCTAAAATTAAAGCTTCTTTTTTATTCAAAGGGAAAATAAAATAGGAAACAAAGCTTTAAGACTATTTGATTCCCCTTGGCCTTGCTCTCAGAATTTAAACATTGATGCATCCCCTACCACTACCTTTATGTTGTCTTTAAACCAATTTCCCGTGCCTTCCCTTATTGTCACCTTCATAATATCTTTTCACCATTGTGAGTCTTTTCTCCATTCATTAGAAAATAATTTTCTTCTAAGATCTCCATATTTATATTGGAGAATTTTTACCCACAGAGCGTTGTCACCATTTAAAATTCATCATCACCATTTTCCAAGAAGAATTTTATTAAAAATTTAAAATCATTAGTGTCTTTGATTACCAATTCACCTTGCTCTTTAAATTCGCATGCCAACTCCCATTGAATCCAAGCTAACTTTTTATTTTCTTCAGATCCACCCCAAGAACCTTCTTTGCAATTTCTGGATAGAATGATGCACCTTCTTTGGTAACTTGAAAAAAGAAAAGAAAATGAGAGAAATAAAGGAGATAGTAGATTTAATTAAACAAATTTGCCCCCTAATGACAAGTTTCTTTGATTCCAGGTTGTTAATTTGACTCTCATTCTTTCCAAAACAGGCTGTCTACCAGAGTCTTTCACTCCTCACAATAACCCCATGGGAAGTCCTAAATAATAGAATGACAAATGCATAATCTTGCAAGTTAGAACCTTTGCATAAAACTCCAGATCTTGGTTGCACATCCCTACACCTCCTATACTACTCTTTTGAAAATTTATCTTCAATCCAGAGGCCATTTCAAAACACCTTAATGTACTTTTCAAAGCAGTGACATTACCATACTCTGATGTTACCATGACTAAGTTGTCATCAGCATATTGATGAATTACAACACGAATCTCCTGCCTATCCACTATCAGCCCTGACATAAGATTTTTGTTACCGGCTTTTTTAACTAGACCCCAAGACCTTTAGCTACAATTAGAAGAAAAAAGGAAGCCATTCAATCCCCTTACCTTAGGTCTCTTTGCAAATTGAATTTTTGGGTTGTACTTCCGTTCACTAATACAGACACAGAGAAAGGGGGGGGAAGAAGACAAGAGACATCCCAGTATCCATCGAGTCTCTTTCTCACATATTCCAAAAATGTTCAAATAAAATATATTATATTCAACGCACCCAAACTATTTACTCATCGGTGAACCACTTACCATATTACATATGGATTCACCCAAGATAAAAACCCCCACAACCCCCTGCCCCCTCCCCCCTCCCCCACACAGATACACGATTAAGTGTCCAATAATCTTTAAATTATATAAAATTTAATAAACTTAATCTATTTAAAAGCAATTCTAGAACTGTCGAAATAAAGATCCATCAGAGCTTGAAGATTAATTGAATAAAAGATGGTGTGTCAATATAATTAAAGTGTGTACATGGAAAATTTGGAGAGCTGGCTCAAGGATCTTCTTTGGACCAGGTGGGTCTCAAAATTTCTTTTAGCAGCAGCTGTGCAATTAATTGCCAGAATAACTGTATCCTGGAATGAAATTTTGAAAAGGCAGATTGGCAACTAGGGCAAAAAATCCACATACACAAATATTAACAAGGAAAATAGCATCACCAATTCAATGCATTGCTGCTTTTTATGAAGGTCATTGACCCACTCAGGATTTTTAATGGAAGCTTTAGCTTGCTCATTTGAAACCGATTAACACAATGAGAAATGATGAGCACCATAAGGTGTTTCATAAATTATAATCTACAAGTGGTTAAATATCATATATATATCTGTTTGAGAGAGGGATAAAAGTCTTGAGAAATCACAAGTACTTGCAGAAAGGCAAGTATAAGAAATAATGACTTGCATACGTGAACATCATATTGTGAAACAGTTAGTCCATTCCAATGAATGTGATGCAATTTGGGAAGACCCTGTATTCCTACATCATTCTGTACAGGAGAATCAAACATGAGCAAAACCCAATTACTTTTTCCAAGAACATATTGGCTACGTTTCCTTAGTGAACCATCTAACTGGAAGCATCGGCAGCTCCTACGTTTATTCTTTCCATTTGTACTTCCTCTTCCAAGCCATTCCCATACTCAGAACTTTTTCTCAACTCTATCCCATTTATTAATCATTAAAAGGACAAACAGTGGGATTTTTCCCAACCACTATCACCATCCGTATTGCCATAAAACCAACTAATCAAGATTTTCATAATTATCTCAATGTAGTTATGCACCATTTCAAGAGTGAATTGATGCCCTTTGAAATCAATTTATTTTCCTATTAAACTTTATAGGGTTTTTTCCCATACTTATGAATATCTTGCAATAAATTTTATACACGGATATTGAATATTCCAAGAGGAAAAAGTCCATTTCTATTTTAACTGGACAGCTTCAGCTGGAACTTGACTACAACATAATATTTTTAATCACAAAAAAAAAAAAAAAGAGACAAAATTTCCTTGCAATCAAGAGAGGTAACTTGTAACAAACATACAACCAATAAATTTATTGCTTCTACTGTTATTTCATTTGCTTTACTCTAAAGTGAATTTAAGGAAAAGGGATTGTGAACTCAAATTCAGTTTTATACCTCAATGCCATAACTATAAGTAGAAAGCAAGACTTCACCGCAAGTAAAGGCTACAATAATGTCAAGGGACGATGGTGAGCTGGTGAGAAACCACCTCAACAAAATACTGGAGGATGATTCTTGATTTCATAAAAGTTGCTTTGGCCACCAAAGCCTACAATATCTTCTCATCTTCCTCCTTTTATCTTCACACAAACTAGGCAACTGTTCATGAAGTCCCTGCAATGGACAGAGACAAGGAAATTGTTACAAAAGATGAAAATTAGAAATCAAATTATGTAATAAATTAATAAAAATTATTGAACATTTAGGTTGAAGTATAGGTCATATTATATGCTGTATTTTCTTTTTTTATTTCATAAAGGAACATCACATCAGGAATTACACCTTGTGATATCAAGAAATAATGTCAATCAAAAGAGAGACTATCACTAAAGTCTTTTGGACTGGACAAAGTAAGTTTGTCAATAACTTTTTTTCATAAATGTAACATTGAAGATCCAAAATTTAAAGAGCAACAGCAATACTTCTTGTTAAGAAAATTTAGTACATAAAACAAGACAAAATACTTGACAAATACAACAACAGAATTCTAATCATCCTGGGAAGAACAATGGATCATCAACACATAGAGCAAAAGATAAATAAACAATCTGTCCGTAATTTTTGTAGAATCTGAGCCTTATTCGTTTGTATCCCTTGTTCCATTTCTTTTCATACTAACTAGTAAAAAACAGGCATACTATGTCCTTCGATTATCAAGTTTATTTTATATTGTTAACTAAAAAAATTTAAGGAGTTATTCTTTTAATAATTTAATTTAGTAGTTAAAAAAGGGAAGAAAATAGCATGAATCCAGATTCCATAAAATCACAATTCAATGGCTAAAATTTTTAATATTTTATATTTTTTTATTATAGTTAAGATTCTATATGGCGAATCCAGCTCCTAAAATATATTAAGCATAGATGTAATAAAAATAAAAAATAAAAAATAAAAAAGCTATAAAGAGTTAAAAAATAATAAAGGAATATAATTTAAAAATAGTAAAGGTGTGAAAAATGATAAAAAAAAGAGTTAGTTAAAAGAATGAAAAGAAGAAACCGGCGTGGTGGTGAGGTGAGTAACCGTCAGGAGGAGTACATAAGGAAAGTGAGTGGCATTGGGATAAGGTTTTTGATGAAGGGAGGAATGAAAGATTGTTCAGGTTTTGAAGAAGAGAAGAAGAAGAAGAAGAAGCGTAGTGCAATGTCAATGGATGATGAATGGAAAGGTAAGAGTAGTAAGAGAGCGTCGTCATCGTCGGAGCCGCCGCGTCCCTGCACGGAGTGCGGGAAGAAGTTCTGGTCGTGGAAGGCGCTGTTCGGCCACATGCGGTGCCATCCGGAGCGGCGATGGAGAGGCATCAATCCTCCTCCGAGCGTGAGGATGTCCGCGGAGGATCACGATGTGGCGGCGTGTTTGCTCCTTCTGGCCAACTCCTCCTCCTCCTCCTCGTCCTCTTTGGCCAGAAACGAAGAGGATCTTTGTTTGGAGTGTTCGAGTTGCAACAAGGTGTTCGGATCGCAGCAGGCTCTCCGGTGCCACCGCGCCAGCCACCGGAACGAGGAGAGCGGCGGTGATGGACACAAATGCAGCGTTTGTTTTAAGGTTTTCTCGAGTGGGCAGGCCCTCGGTGGCCACAAGAGGTGTCATTGGGATAATCACAAACCTGACTCCTCTGTGGATTTAAATTTCCCTCCTCCCCCCTCTGATTCTCTCACTCTTGATTTGAGGTTGGGACTCTAACTCTAGACTTCTCTCAATTACCTATTATTCTCACAAACAAACAAAATACCTCCATGCATTCTCACATTACCAACATATTTTATTTTATACTATCCTTCCATTGCAATCATATGCTTAAATTTATAAATGACACTATCAAATGTCCACTTACAATTTTTTATGTATGGTTGAAATTGAATAAACATTTGTTCATTAAGAGACTTAATTGGTGGCCCAAAATTGCTATTTCTTTTCGCACCTTTAAACATTTAAAACACCCTGCTTTTCCTTATGTCTTTTTAAACACTCATATTTCTTTTTCTTTCATATTGTCACAATGTGGGTTTCTTTTTTCCCATTGTACTTCTTCCTTAACATTGTCCGTTTGGTAAAGTCATTTCTCATTATACATACAAATCTATGTCATGCTTGTTACTGTACTAATACCAAATTTATAAAAAAGATCTAAGACAAGTAAAAGAAAATGCAAGGTCCTTTGTCTTCTTGTATAGTCAAACATAAACTAATTCATACATCATTGAAGGTTATATGGTAAGATAAGAAGCCATTTTGTCAAAGGCTTTCTTTAAAACATAAAAGTATTAGAATAAGGTAGTCTTGTTTATTCCGCAGAGGCAAATCAAAATTATGACAAAAAATACGAGGTTCATGCAAGCGCACAAGTTAAACAAACTTTTTTATGTCCTAAAGTTTGCTCATTGTTTCAAACTCGATATTGTGCCGTAATTTTAGACTTTCCCCTTTTATTTTTCCAGTGAAATGATGCATTGTTGAGTTTGTCTCCTTTTGGTTTATGACAGGGTAACAGTCCAATTAAAAAGTCACTGAACTGAAAGGAAAGAAACAAGTTTATTTTTTGGTTTTGAAAAACAAAAGTACAAAACCCTTACACCTAGTTGTACATTGTGACTGCAATCACTGTTATAATTGTTGTAAATCAGTAAAATTAGAGACAAATGTGATTTATGTCACTTCAATTACAAATCACAATTAAAAAACTATGCTTGATATTAGTGTGATTTACAAATTTATGAACACTAAAAAGTTCTGTTCCACTGGTAAAAAAAAAAAAGAACTCTGTAGCATTTCGTTAATTGATTACTATTTTAAAGAAAAATAATTAACGACAAATTGTTATGAGATATTTTAACAATTCTCGTATATAGTTATAATACCAAATTTCACCAAACAAAAAATATTGTTAAAAAATTCAATAAGTATTTCCTACATTATACAAGTTTTTTTTTTTTGGTATGGACATTATACAAGTATTTGTAAATGCATAAAAATAACATGTATGACATACGTTGTACAATTGATTTTATAAATATAAAAAAATAAAACATTTAAAAATTAATAGGAATATATTAAATATAAAAATTAAATAACACTAATATAAATAATAACTATATTTTAAAATGTTTTTAGATTTTTAAAATAAAAAAAAAATCTTCTATATAATAGAAAAATATTTTAAGAAAATTTACAAATATGTTATTGATTGAATAAATTTGAATAAGATAAAATAAAGTTTTGATCACTCAAAGTTTAAAAGTTACTGTATTTTTTTTATCCATTTTTACCTCAAAAGCATAATTTCACCAAAAAAACATGTTTATAATTTCACTGTTATTAATGAAATGTCTAAACGTTCTAATGACAAAGATGTTTATACGACTGAAATTAGAATAATTCACTAAAAAAATATGTTTATAATTCAAAGTAAAAAAAAAACATGTTTTAAGGTAGCTATAGCTTTTTTGAAAAACTAATCTAACTAGTTTTTTTTAAAAGATTCTTTTATTTTCAACTATCATTTGAATTTTTTTTTATAACTTTATTAATGAATTGTCTCTTACCGTTTTTCATTCATTACATGTTACAGCTTTATAATACAATTTTTATAATTTAAATATTTAATTACCTAAGATTATTAAAATATATAATTATAGAATTTTATAATTTAAATATGTAATTATAATAATTTAATATGTAAATATTTAATTATATAAAATTATAATTTAAATATGTAATTATAGTAATTTAAAATTTAAATATGTATTTATAGTAATTTAAAATTTAAATATGTAATTGTGAAAAATTATTATTTAACTATGTAATTATAGTTTCTTTTCTAGGTAATTGTTAGTTATTAATTTGTTAATTTTATTAATAAAAGGATTTGAACTCGCGATTGCTTCCTCTCAATCTCTTTACATGTAAACTTTATCATTCGACTAACCTTATAACTCATAACTATGTAATTATCTTAATTTTTAGAGATATTTTTTTTTACTTTTTATTTTTATTATTTTTAATGACTAAAAACAATGACAAATATTTTTCTTCTTACATGTTTAGTATGAATGACACAGACTGTCATGTAACGCGAGGAGTTTGCCACGTAAATCCTTAACATGCTAGTACTTCCTATTCATCTCCAGCCATCTTTGACATCATGCCTAATTTGAACACCACCAAGAACTCCTTCCAACTTCCTGACTCTTTCATACTCCCAACTAAATAGCTATCTTTTCCACCTAAATCTCTATTCTCAACTTTCTTCTTCATAGCTTGTAATTGCTAAATCTTCATATTTCTTAGTGTCTATGAATTGTAGCGTCAATTCATGTAACAATCTCTATACTATATCTTGAATTTTGATTCCTTAATTTAATTTTCTACTTTTTATGTTTCTTCCTTTAATTGATTTATGTTTGACTACTTTAATTGATTCTAAATATATATATATATATAAAGTCTAAGTGTGTGAAACCTTCTTATAAATTTTAAAAATATGTTTGGGATTTGCATTGCTAGGGTTATAAATCAAGAAGCCTAATTACAATTCTCAATATTATAAGGAATTTGGTATTCATAATTACAATTGGAATTCAATATGCTAAATAATTAGGTATTGAGAAAGTTATATGAATCGATTGAATTGGAAGTACGGTTTATATTATTAGTGTGTTTGGATAGGAAATTTAAAGAGGACAATTTATTTCATTTTGGAATTTCAAATGCTTCGTGATAAAAATACATTTTTTAAATGAGGAATTTTAGAAGACTTTGAAATTCTAGACATTTTGGAAAACATTTTGATTAGTTAAAATTGTATAATTTCAAATTTCTTTTAAAAAAGTAAGAATTTGAAATTCTTCAAACCTACTTTTCTTTTACTAAAATCTGTTGAGGTTATTTTTTTCTTCACATCGACTATGAGTTACAAAATGGGGCGGGCTAAGCAGGTCAACCCGCCAACCAACACTCATTTTGACGTTGGGCTAGTGTTTTCAGCTTGCCGGCCTGTTTTGGCCCACATTGCCTAGCTCATTAATTTAGTGGCCAAAGGCAGGGTGGGTCGGGGCAGCTCGCCAACCCACCAATATTATATTTTATTTTTAAAAAATTATAATATTTTTATAAATTAATAAAATTATAAAATAAATTATCAAATAAAATTTATAAAAATAATTTTTTTAAGAAAATAAAATTAACTTCGTCATGAATTTATTTATATATAAAACATAATATTATAAAAAAAATAAAACCTAATTATGCAAGATTTAATTTTTGTGATTTTTCTATTTATTTTTTATAGACATGACTTTTTCGAGAAACTAAAAATTTATTTTTAAATGAAATTTTATATTATTTTTTAAAAAGAATATTTTTTTTTCAAAATATTGTTTAATGAAATAAAATTTTATTTTTAGTAGGAATTAAAATACTCTATATAGAAGAGAAAATTAAAATTCAATAAATTTGAATTACTCTATCCAAACAAAACATTTGAAAAATAAAATCATTTGAAAGGATTTCAAATTCAATGTTTAAATTCTTTATATTTGTAAAGTTCACTATCCAAACACAATGTTAGAGAAATTGATAGTGATAATGTTTTGTTTATGAAATTATTTCATATTCTTGTTGCTCCCCAGCTACTTGATAAAATTTCATAAACAAGTTTCATTACCTTTCTTACTTTTAGTTGTTAAGATTTCATTAAATTACTATTTATATAACCTTAGTTAGTGATTTAACATAGTTCTTAAGTGTTACACAAGTCTCATGGGATATAGAACTAAATCTTTTGTCCTATGTTCTTGTACCAATAATTAAATCATGACACTTCAATTAAATTGACATGTAAGCAAGGAAGGTATGTTAACACACTTCTGACTCTATTACTTTGCTCTCTCTTTTATCTTTACAGTATGTTTGCTCAATCATCGTATTTCTTCTACCTTTCTTTGTTGTTTGCTTAACTACTACCACCGGTAAGCAAGAAGGTTTGTTTCTTTCAATTTTGGTTCTCACCATTGTCTATGTGCATTGTGCTTTTTCCACTTCCTTACACTTTCTTCTTCTATGTTACCGTTAGTTTCAAATCTGGATTTGTTGAAATCGTCTATGGTTCTTTCTCCTAATTTCGATATTTTCAAGTTTTGGCTTAGTTACTCCTCTCTCTCTTCCATAGGTACGATTTGCTCAATCCTCTCTCTTCTACCTTTTGGGTTTCGTGGGTTGGCTAAAGAATTTGCATCTTATTTTCTTTTATGAAAAATAAGGACCATGAAACTCTATTTTTATTTTTGTTAGGAATTTGTTTGGCTAGGTGATTCACGAATAAGTTTATGATAATGGCATTGTCCGTTTCTTTATAAAGGATCACAAATAAGTTTTAACAAATTTGTTTTTAAGAAAGCTCTCATGTTTGGCTAAGTTTCGGCCTTTCGTTGCATTGATTACTTGCTTTGCTAATATAAAGGATCACAAATAAGTTTTAACAATTTTGTTTGCAAGAATTTCAATTTGTGGTCACAGTGGGAAATCTAGAAGGGGGGAGTTGAATATATTCACAATATATTTTTCAAACTTTTTCTATTAAAAAGTAATATTAAAGTTTTAAAAAATATCCTCTTTAAGAAATTTCCAAAATCTACTTTAGTGTTTTAAAAAAATGGGTTTTCAAAATAGGCTTGAAACAAAGATCAAGATTCAACACTTCCTATGTTTTGATTATCAAGCTTGATTAAAACAATTCCTTCAATGCTGGTTTTCAGTTTGAACTTACTTAAATCACAATATGAATTCCAATCACAATTCTTTTCAATAAAAGATTATGGGTAATGAATGTTTAGTATCAAGATTCAACAATTCAACCAAAGATTCAATAACCCAATAACAATCTCAGTTAAGCAATATCAATAGAATTAATTTTGCTGCATAAAGATTCAAAATAAAGTTGTAGCAAAGAAACCCACTCACAAATCAATTAAGAAATTCAAACAATCATAAAGAGTGTAACGAAAGAGAGATTTGTACAGTAGTTTTATACTGGTTTGGTCAACCTAGCCTACATTCAGTTTTAGACTTAGCCTTCTGCTAATCTGCTTTTCACTAAAATCTCATACATACACACCACACATATAGATTTTAATCCCGAAAAGATTTAAAACTCCACACAACAAAAGAGGCTTCCTCTTGCTCCCTACAAGAGTTTGCTAAATCGTGACTCCCTGTCACTCACAATGCCTCACTCATAACTCCTCGTTGCAAGATTTAACAATAATCTCAAGATCCCCTCAAGAGATTATCAGGACTTGTGCAAAAAAACAAAGATTAGGATATAGAACAATATCACGTGATTTGTGATGAATACCAAGCAATAGATATCAAACTCACAACTTTCTTTCCCTTTGATAAGCCAATTGTTGATCCTTCAAACCATCAAATTATGGGTTTCGTTCTTGGAGAAAATGGATAAAAAAATTAGAAATAAAGAAGCTATCTTTGGACCTTTTGTTCATTCTAAAAAAACTTGGTTTAAAAATGCTTTTACATGAGTTTTGTAATAGGGTAATCAAATATATCTAGTACCCAGATTACCAAAACACTATGCAGCAAATATATAATGTACAATTATACATTCACACGTATAAAGAAATCAAATCACAATATTTGAAAGCAAAATAAAAGTTTCAGTGCTTTGTTATGTTTTCAACTACTCTCCTCAACAATAGCAAACAATTATAAAATCGAAACAGATTTCTCAAAACTTACGAAGGTTAAGAAAGAGTAAGCAAACAAAGTGAGTAACTACAATAATGTTTTGAACACGAGTTTCCAATTGTCACTGAGGAAAGCAAAGCAAGAAGGAAAATGAAAGAGAAAAAATATCGAAATTAGGAGAAAGAACTATACACGATTTCAGTGAATCCAAATTTTACAGTTGAAAAAGGAAAAAAAAAAACTAACGATAATAGAGAAGATCAGAAGAAGAAGAAAAAAGATAAGGAAGTGGCAAAAGCACACTGTACATAAACAATGGTAAGAATCAAAACTGTGCGAGAATCTTCTTGTTTACTAGTGCCAGAGCTTAAGCAAACAGGGAAGAAAAGTAGAAGAAAGACTATGATTGAGCAAATAGATTGTAAAGATAGAAAAGAGGGCGAAATTATGGAGTCAAAACTGCATTAATATACCTTCCTTACTTACGTGTCAATTTAATTAAAATGCCATAATTTAATTGGTGGTATGGAAAATTGATACAGAAGCATGAGATAGAAAATTTGGTTCCCTTTGGATGAAGCACTTTTTTTTAATGTTATATACACTAGTAATTTAAATTTTGAATTTTTAAAAATCTAAATAAATATCCAATTAATTAAATCAAATTTAAAATCTAAATAAACGAATTAGATGTGAAATTGATCTATTAAAATGAATTTAAAATAGATTGAAAATAAATATTTGAAAACAATAATCCTGTTGTTATTTTGTCTAAGTATGGAAACAATTTTTACTACCAACTTTTTTAATTTTAAAATCTAAAACTTTTTTTTTAAAAATGAGACAAATGGACCATTAATTTTTCTGGAATTAGTTTCTAAACCCTTGTTTAGGATGAGTTTTGGTTTTTAGATTTCAAAAGAATATAGTTTTTTAAAAATTTTAAAATATTGTTATCAAATCTCAATCTACCGGAATGATTTTTTCGCAATGACAGTGAGGTAGGAGATTAGTGGTAGCTACCTGAGACAATAATGAAAGATTAGCATAAATCTCAAACACCAATTGTTATGTCGAATGATCAATAGCTTAAGATCTAAGATGACAGTGACGGTCACTAACAACAATTGATGATGACTATGAGTGACAATGATTTGATGGTGATGTGTGATAATAAACAACAAACTTAAATAAAAACAAAACATAAATCTCAAAATAATTTTTATGTTTTTTAAATAGGTGAAAATTATGCTAAACTAAAAAGTAAATCACAACCATCTTAACTTAAATCAAAATTAAAAAATTGACAAATATCCCAAACGAAACCTAAGATTATATTGATATTTGTAAACATACCTCGGGACAAAACAATTTAAACACTTAAAACAAACAAACAAAGTCTTCAATAGACAATCCTTATATGCTTCAACTGATGTTAACCTGCTAGAATGAATATGTTAAGATTAGTATGTTATATTCAAATATTAATTGGTTTTTACTCTCATTTTTAAAGCTATTATATAAAATATAACTTTAAGAAGAAAAAAAACTTGCAAAATTATGATCCATCATTTAAGTCCTCCTAGCCTCAGGATTTAAGTCCGCCTTACACATTTCTGATCCATCTTCTTATCTCCAAACCATCTCCTCTACTATTTTAAGGATTTGCCATAACTGAAGTCAACAATAATATTCACTCTATTATCAGTAATCTTATAAAAATTGTTGGATCACCATGTTAGTCGGATAACATTTGTACTTTTTTATATTTATTTATTTTCTTATTTTATTCTCTTTTATATTTTTTCTTTTCATTATTGCTGTACCATTTTTTCTATCTCAAGCAAAACACATATTAATGCTAGTTTTTGAAGTAAAAGAAAAAAAAAACTTTAATTCAATGTTATTAATTAACTCAGCGAAGACAAGAGGTTAAGAGTTCACTCCGAGTTAGCAAGTAACCTGCATGACTCGGTCATATTAATAAATATAAATAATTTATTTCTTGTTTGTTTAAAAAGGAGTCGTAGTCTCTCAAACACAAAAAACAGTCGGCATGGTTTGTTTAGAGAAGATGACGAGGTTGGTCACATGCTAACTGCGATAATAATAGATAGTTTATGTTAAAAAATTGATTCGAGTGTAGTACAAATTTATATATGTAGTAATAAATAACAGAATATACAATTTTTTAACACGGAATGAGAATCAATTGTATTTATTACCTCTTTGAATATTCCAGAATAAGTGTTAGGTGAGGTCACAGAACAGAACCTGCGTCATTCTAACGCAAAATATTTGAACTTTTTTTATTCATGATAAGTAGACTGACACTATGGAAATTGGAAAAGTAGGTTCACCTTTCTTCTCATGATCTACTTTACACGAGTTCGTTTTCTTAGGTGGCACACTAAGTGCTTGTAGTAATGCTAATTCCTAACAACCCATGACCCATCACATGATACAGGCATGCAAGATCTTTTCGCAAAACTTATGGTCCTCCTTCATTCTTCTTTCTAGCTTTTGCTTAATTTAGGAGGATCAAACCATTTTGAATCACACTTTCAACAATTGGTTAATTTGGATCGCAAAATTCTTCTTCTTAGAATAGCAGTAATCAATTGATACCCAGCCGCACCTACATACTCAACATAATCTTTTCTCTAAGCATTATTATATATGAGTGGTTCAAGTTAGCTATTAGATAAAATTGGTCGCCTAAAGATTATGAATATTATGCAATACTGTTTTTCTTTTCTTTTTTAGGCACGGAGATAATATGAGTTTCATTTTCATATAATCTAATTAGAAATCATCTGATTGGCAGTAAAAAAAAAAAGAAGAAAGAAATAATCTTACCATTGTAATTTATTATTAGCTTTGTTTAATTAAATTCTTATTTGTTGTCTACGAACTTTATGGAAAATAATATATGTAAAACTTGTAATTTATGTATCAATATTCAATTTCAATAGAAGAACTGATTTATTTTTTATGCAACAAACTTTGATCAATAAATTAATGAAAAGAATTATAACAAGTTTTGATTAGTCAACTAGTTTATACATTCCTCTATTAAAACATGATATTATTTAGGCAAAGAAGCATATTCTTCATAGGAATATTGCAGTATATTATATTTTGATGCTAGAAAAGAATCTCACTGACCAAGGCTTTTACAAATTCGTTTTACACCACAAAAAGACAATACAGTTACAATTGGGAAGGTTTGAGTTACTATGAAGGTATAGAAATTATTAAGCTCATGGAGGCATATTCGTGGTATATTCGCATTTTGTTTCAAAAGTCGCACTCTGCGTATGTTGCACGCCGTGAATTTCGCCATGTTCTCACATGCTGATTTTTTGTTTTGTTCTGTTTCTTTTTTTCTATTCTTTCTGTGTTTTCTATTCCCATTTAGGTTGCTATTCAAATGTTGCAAATTTTTTTTTTTTATATATATATAAAAAAATGTTGCAATAGTTGAATATATGATTTGATGTGATGTGCATTTTTAGAACGGAAATGGCCGACGCAAACCAATGTTGACTTTAATCTTTTAAAATTAATTCTACTCTCTACAAAACATGTTGACTAACACTGACAGACTTTGACATATTTCATTGTATGTACCCAGTTTTTTGGAGTGCTCGTTTGATTTTCTTTTTCTTTGGTCTAAGTAAACAAACATGTAAATATTAATGAATCATTATTGAGACTTGGAAGCAAGCATAGAATTGTTAATTTGACAAGTTTCGATTTTGTTGATACATACTTTATTATCTTTCACGATATGCAATACCGAATTAATTCACAATTCCAACAATAAAATCGTTGAGTTTTCGTTTTTTGGGAACTGAAAAAGCGGAGAAAACACAGAAGGAAGCAAAGAAATAAAAGCATATAAAACAAGGTTTAATTTATTGATTTTCATGTGTTGTATGGGTAGGAGCATTCAGGTTGCTGTTGTGTAAACTATCTCACATGTCGATGAAAGGTGAAAGAAGAGAATTGATAAAAGGCTAAAAAGCAAAAGAGCATAAAAAAGAGAGGGACTAGCCCCTTCCATATTAATTTACAGGATCCAAACTACATGAAAAGATGATTTAATCTTATTCTTCGCTCTTGTATCCAAGTGAATGATGCATGGCAATTCATGTAGTGGACATCACCTAGGTGGATTTGACTATGGTGATGTTGGTGGGGGAGAGTTGAAGGACAATTCAAGAAGAATGGGAAGTGTTTTGATCATCATCTTCAGTCATCCAAAGCAGCCAAGAAAGAGGGTCTGAGGAGAGCTTGTTGTTGTCAAGAGCAGCAAGAGAATGAGGCTTTTGACTATAAGAAAGAGCAGAAGTAGAAGGAGTGGTGGCATTGGTCCTTGATGGTTGTTGATGGTGCTGAGTGTGATCTTGAACATTTGGGGTTTGGAGGGGAAGCACGGTGGGCTTAGGAGAAGCTTGTTGGGGCTGTGGACGAGGGTACAAGAGATCGGTGGGGAAGAAGTTGTATTGTTGAAGACCAGCCATAGAAAAGGGTTTTCTTGTTTTGCTCCTAAACAGAGAGAATAGAAAATAAAGGAGAACCTGATTGTTAGTATCTATGTTTCTTAGAGGCACTGCTTAGGTTGGATTTGGTATATATAGAGAGAAAAAGAAAGGTAGAGAGAGAGAGTGATGTCAACATTTTTGTATTCGTGGCTTGGGAATCAAGGGCGGTTTCTTGGAGAAGGGGAAGCTGTAAATGTACCCTTTCTCAACTGTTTCCACTTGCCTACCATTTAACGATGTTTTCAATTCATTCCTAAAGTTGTCGTTTTTTTCCTTTCTTGTTTTTTTTTTTATACCTAGTTTGAATATCAAACAAAACAAAATCTTTAAAATAGCTTTCCTCCTAACTCTCATTTCAATTTCCTTAATTATATTTTAATTTATTTTAATTTTTGACATTGTGGTCCCAATTTTAAAATCATTATATTGTGTTCTCCAACAAATGTGATTTTTTGGAAAGTCTATTACATGGATATAGCAGGAATACATGTAAATACTCAAACAAAATAAGTAAGAGTATATTGTGTAATAAAGGGTCTTTTAATGTGTTTAACTAGGTGTTAATGTTATTAATCACATTTGTAACGACTTGAATGTTTTAATGTGGTATATTTATTATTAGTAATTATTAATAAATATTTATTATTGTTAATTAAATATGTTTGATTTGTCATTTTAAGCTAGTTGAAACTTAGCTAAAATGGTTTCAGCTCTGTTTAGATAGCAAAAACCTCCTATTTTCAGTTGTTAGCTAGTTTTATTTTTACATATTTACCCTTCATTAATTAGTGTATTATCTCCCACTAATTACCTTTCTTCACACTATATAACCTCTCTCTTTCATTTCTCTTTTTTTATTAACGTAATTATAATAATTTATAACATAAATATATAATTATAGAAAATTATAATTTAAATATGTAATTTAAAATATATATATATATATATAATTATAGAAATTATAATTTAAATATTAATTGTAGTAATTATTAATTAAATATCCAATTACATAAATTTATAATTTAAATGTTTAATTATAATTTAAATATATAATTATAATAATTTATAATTTAAATATATAATTAATTTATATTATTAAAATATACTATAATTACTTTAAATACTCATTGTTGATTTAATGCTTAATTATGTCCTTATTTGTCATTTTACAACTTTCAGGTAGTTGATAAACTAGTTTTACCAAACACTTATAACTAGTTTTTCAACTTTCAGTTAGTTTTTTAGTTTTCAGCTAGTTTTGCTAAATGCATCTTTAATGTATTGTTTCCCACTAATTCTCTCTTCTCTCATAATACAACTTCTATCTTCTTCATTTCTTTCTCCTTCACTAATGTTATACAATAATTTATAATTTAAAAATATAATTATAAAATTATAATTTAAACATGTAATTTAAATTTTATATATTTAATTATATTAATTAAAATTTAAATATATTATAGTAATTTATAATTTAAATATGTAATTATATAAATTTATAATTTAAATATGTAATTATATAAATTTATAATTTAAATATGTAATTATATAAATTTATAATTTAAACAAGGTCATCAAAATCGAGAGTTTATATAAACTCGACTCGTGGAATCGTAAGAGTTTACTTAAGTAAAAATATGACTATAAATCACATGAAAAATATAATTTAAATATGTAATTATATAAATTTATAATTTAAATATATAATTATATAAATTTATAATTTAAACAAGGTCATCAAAATCGAGAGTTTATATAAACTCGACTCGTGAAATCGTAAAAGTTTACTTAAGTAAAAATATGACTATAAATCACATGAAAAAGTGAAAGTGTTTAATACATAATAAGTTCAAATCTACATAATTATTCTAAATTAATTCAAATAAGTAGAAATCAAAGTCAAAACATTCAAAATTTCAAAATTTTTTTAGACATAAGAACAAATTATATTCAAAACACTCAAAAATAGAGTTAGCATAAAAAAACATTACCCAAGAAATTTGTTCACGAGTCTACTCATGAGTTTACTTTGTTTTTACCGAGTTTACACCGATTTTACGAGTTTATTCTGATTTTTACCAACTTTACTACTCTTCCAATTTTACATGCAATTTAAATTATGAGGGACTTGTAAACTTGTACGATTTTGCGAGTTGACTTGCAGTTTTAAAAACTATGAATTTAAATATGTAATTATAAAAATTTATAATTTAAACATATAATTATAATAATTTATTATTTAAATATGTAATTAAATTATATTATTAAAAGAGATTATGATTATTTTAAATATCTCATTATTGATCTAATGATTAATAATGTCCTTATTTGTCATTTTACAACTTTCAACTAGTTGATAAGCTAATTTTATCAAACACTTGCAACTAATTTTTTAGCTTTGAACCAACTTTTTAGTTTCTAGCTAGCTTTTCAGTTTTTAACTAGTTTTTCAGCTAGTTTTGTTGATGTAAATCCAGAGAGGTTGAATTCGTTCTGTGGATCTGTCTAGGTTGAAAGGTAATAAGTTAACAAAAAAATAAAAATTGGGTAAACAAGAAAATGGAAATGATGAAAATGGTTTATCGAAAGGATAAATGATGTCACTTCCAAGGATGGAAGATAAGTCATATGACGCCACAAGGGTGATGATTTACCCTTGATAAGTTTAGTAGAATGCCACAAGGAAGAATTCCTTGATAAGTTCTAAAGAGAAATTCATCTCTCACAAAAGGGTAAAAAAACCAATTATAATTTCTCTAATTCAATGGTTGTCTTTTGAGTACAATTCAGCCCCTATTTATAGAGTTAGGTGATTGTTCAAAATCATAACTTCCAAAGAAAAAATTAAATACTTTATTATCATGCAACTATTACATGATTAATTACATGTTACATTAATCCCTAAATTAATGGAACATTACAAAAAATTAAAAGTCATTGTCTTCTAGATTCATGTCATCCCCCTTTTTCCAAAGGATTCATCCTTGAATCTGAGATTTTATTTTCCTACAATTTTTATTTATATGATGAAAAAACTAACCTCCAAGATCAAATACAACTTGTAAGAATTCATGCATAAAAGAAGTTTTCCTTCTTGGTGCCCAAACTCAAACTTGAAAATTTTTCTCATGAGTTTGAATTTGTGGACTAGATGTATAATAATGCTCTAGGAGTGATATCAACATTTTTCTTCCTCACACATGACAATTTGTGGGTTGTATACTCATGGTCGTGTGCATTTAAAATATCAAGAGAAGAAGAAAAATCATTACCACTTAAAATTTTGTTGTTCTTTTTCTATCTTTCTCTTTCATTTTCTCTCTCTTCCTTTTCACTTTTTTTTTTCTATTTTTCTCTTTTCTTCTCTCTCTTTTTCTAAATTCTCCTTCAACTTATGTTGATTAATACAAACTTGCCTTGGTGCTAGAAATTTCAAATTAAGCTTGTGTCCTTCATGCACCAAAGAAATTGAAAGTTTTTCAAGATTAGTCTTTTTATCCTTCGGCTAAGATATCCCTAAAAGAAAATGACATATGTCTATGAAAGCAATATCGCATGTCACTTCATCCACGTATTTTTCAACAATGAATACTTGTTGGTAAATAGAGTTTATTCACCAATCTTTTACTCACCATGTTGCACTCCAACAATTTCTCCTTCAAGTATGAATCTCTTCCACATTGTAAACTCCCCCTCGAGTGCCTCTTATTCACACCGCCCTTAAACATAAAGGGATACGCCACCTAAACCCTTGTCAGGAAGACTTTTGATGAAGGGGATCCTTCATCAACCTTAGTCCCTTCATCAACCATCAGCTCTATACCAGTTTTTGGGTCCAATTGAGGGGGTCTCCTTCAAGTATGAATCTCTTCCACATTGTAAACTCCCCCTCGAGTGCCCCTTATTCACGCCACCCTTAAATATAAAGGGACACGCCACCTAAACCCTTGTCAGGAAGACTTTTGATGAAGGGGATCCTTCATCAACCTTAGTCCCTTCATCAACCATCAGCACTATACCAGTTTTTGGGTCCAATTGAGGGGGTTAAACACGGGGGAGATGTACAACAATGAGTTACGAGTCTATATATAAGAGAACATGACATCACCTTTAACCCAAAATCTTAAGGCATTAGGTTATGAGTCTTTCTCATTTATATATTACTCAACTTTCCAATTCTAACCAATGTGGGACTCAACTCATACTTTCACTCCAAAACATAGTTCCAAACCTAGAGCCGAAGCTCTGATATCAATTGATATAAATCCAAACGAGTTGAATTCATTTTGCGGATGTATTTAGGTTGGAAGGTAAAAAAATGAGAATTGAGTAAACAAGAAAATGGAAAGCATGAAAATGGTTTAATGAAGGGATAAATGATGTCACTTCCAAGGATAGAAGATAAGTCATATGATGCCACAAGAACGGTGATAGGAAAAATTCCTTGATAAATTCTAAAGAAAAATTCACCTCTTACAAGAGGGTAAAAATCCAATTATAATTTCACTAATTAACCCAATTATAATTTCACTAATTAATGGTTGTCTTTTGAGTATAATTTAACCCCAATTCATAGAACTAAGTGACTGTATCACATATTCAACCCCAATTAATTGATGTTACATTAATTTCCAAATTACAAAAAATGAAAAATCATTGTCTTTAGAATTCATATCATTTGCCAAACACTCCCTTATATTCATTTATGTTTTACCAAAACTGTTTCCGAAAATTGTTTTAAGAAAATAGTAACTAAACAAATTTTTTTTGTTTTTAAATACTAAATATTGAAAATATTTTTATAAAATTGTTGTCAAATAAACACTTAGTAAATCTAATTATATAAATATTAATCAACACAATTTTTTATATGAATATTTTATTAAACATAAAATCAAAACATTGTTTTGTATAAATATATACTAACCAATTAGATTCAAATAAATTTTTAGTACGAAAGTTTTGACATGTAATAGAAAATTTAGTAATAAATTAATTTATGAAACTATTTAAAATTATTTCACATATATTTTACATTTTAAAGATAAAATAAATATTTTTTATTATTTAATATTTAAAGAAATAGCTTTGTTGTCTATATGGTGTTTGAGAAAAAAATTTCTTTCATAAACGATGCTTGTGATTTCTATTATAAAAATTAAAATTAACTTAATTTATTATTTATTGTTTTATTTATATAAAAAATAAAATAAATATTATTTAATATTTAAGCAAGTGTATTAAAACTTGAAGACAATATTTTGTGGTCCATAATTGAAAAGAAATAAAGGAATGAAATTGTAAAATTAATTTAGCACAAGAAAGACGCTAGTGTATGGGTGACGGGTAAATGGAGATCAAAGCGCGTGGTCAGCTGATGTATTTGGAAGGTTAGGAATCCATTATTTTTAATGGTGTCTTTTTGGAGGATTTGGATATCTTCGGTCAAATATAGGTGACTTCTTGGAAGTGGTTGACATATAAATTTGGGTTTAACAAGTGTGCATTCTCATATTAGTATAGTAACCCTGTTTATGTATGAAGAATATGTAACACTCCATCAGGGGAGGGGGTAGGGAGGCTTGGTGGTTTTGTTTGACTCTTCTTGATTATTTTTTGTTTGTTTTTACCGTTGATTTTACCCGTTCAAAAGATAAAAAAAAAAAAAGAAAGACGCTATAGAGGGCCGTGGTTGGGAGATTACAAAGGAAAAGGAAGCATAAGGCAATTAAATAAATGAAGAATACAGATTAAAGAAATAACTATTTTTCAAAAAGTTAAATGTTAGTTATTAAGGTAATAGTTTTTTAAATGAAAAGATTCGAATCAAACTTCTAAGATATGTGATGATAAGTTCTTTTAAATTTGTATTAGTAAATTTGCATTTGGTGACTTTATCTTATTTTTAGATTATTAAACTAATCTAATTGTCCAAATTTTTAAAAAAAAATAATTTAATAATTATAATAATTTAGAATTAATGAAAGTCACTAAGATTACTAAACTTGAAAGTCACCCATACATACCTTGGATATGTGTAGGATAATTGTTGGGCACGATCATCATGCAAATATCATTCACCAAATTGGTGGGCGTTGTTGATAACACAACAGAACATAAATGGGCAATTCCATCACAATTATGAGCCCACTCAGCGATCTTATTCCATATATCCGCAGATTGCCTAAGGATAACTACACCAATCTAAAACATGCCATGCCTTCTCTAAGTTTGAATTATAAAGAAGGCACATGCCTTGATCAGTAATTCCTTTGGACTGCCTCGTTGAAAGAATATCCCTACACACTATGCTTATCAAAATTGCGAGTTAACTCGTAAAATCATACGAGTTTACAAGTCTCAGACGAGTTAAATCACAGTAAAATCGGAAAAGTAGTAAACTCGGAGTAAACTTGGTAAAATCGGAGTAAACTCGTCAAATCGGAATAAACTCGGTAAAATCAGAGTAAACTCGTGAACAAATTTCTTAGGTGATATTTTTCTATGTTGACTCTAATTTTAAGTGTTTTGAATATAATTTGTTCTTATGTCAAAAAGTTTTGAAATTTTAAGTATTTCTACTTTAATTTCTACTTATTTGGAGTAATTTAAATTTATTATGTGGATTTGAACTTATTATGTATTGAAAACTTTCAATTATTATGTGATTTATAGTCATATTTTTAATGAAGTAAACTCTTACGATTTTACGAGTCGAGTTTACTACACTTTCACGAGTTTACGTAAAGATTTTAATAACCTTGCTACACACGCCATAAAAAGTGCTTCATTTTAGGCATTGTAATCTCCCCATGATCTCCTAAGGACTCTTTCAGCTTGGGCATCACGAGACACCTTCCCTCAACTTCAATCACTATCCCCATCTCAAAAGGTGCTTAGCAAAGATCCATTTCTATATAAAAAAAAAACTTGTTGTAAATAAAGAAACTTGGAATCAAAACTTTTTTAAAAAGGAGAGTTATAAATCTCTAGGTATCTAATCTCTCACACTCTAGTTTTTATCTCTTATTTCCTTACTGACTTGGGCATCAGAGTCTTTTTTGTAGATATACACCTGTATCCTAAAACTTTAAGGGTTGTTTTGCCAAAATACAGGAATAACATGCATTAGTTATAACTAATTTGAAAGAATATCCTTCACAATTTCTTCCACTTCCCACTAAGTATTAGTACTCCAAATTGTTCCATATATAAATGAAAAGCATATTTAACATAATACATACCATCTGTTATTGTAGTTCTCCATATAAGCTTATCTTGTACATCAGTCAGCGGAATTTGTTGTACAGCAGCAATATTATCACCTTCGTCCACAAGTCCCATATTGCACTCGTTCTAATGATCAATAAGGTCGCCAACCTTTAAATGGGGAAGTAAGGGTTTGAAGATACTTTTGTTGATTTAGCCTCTCTTAACCATGGGTAGAGGTGGGCAAAAACAACTTTTTTAAAAAACCTAATTAAAGCAATTTAGATCTAAAATCAAATTGGAAATTTCTTAGAGAACCAATTTTGAACTGTCTTGGAACAAATTCAAAATAATTTTTAAATGACCTAATTTGTCGACTTAATGCATTTTTTACGTAGACGTGGATATGAACATATATATAATGGTTTGAGTTACTTGATATAGGATTTTGACCAAGGCCGTTCTCTACAAGATTTGAGAATATTATAACAGGTATAAGATATCTTAGAAACATTTTATCCATTTATTGGATTTTCCACGTAGCCGGGAAAATTAGACGTATGAGATGTGTTAAGAAAGATATGTTTTTCTTTCAAGATCATTGAATCGAATTGTTTTTAAGGTAAATTTAATCCGAACCAAATTATTTAAAAATCAGTTCAATTAATTCTTATTGAAAATCAATTCAAGCTCAAAACAAATTCAATTTGAATTGATTTCTTTTTCATCACTAACGTGGGTCATACTGCATATTAATACTAATGTTAGGACCTGAATTGACTCGCCACCTAAGTCCTTTGTTTGCTTCTTTATTCATTACATGTGATTTTTAATGTATGATATTGTTTCAGTTTGTTAAATAAATATCTCACTAGTAATTGAGTGACACCTTTATTTTAGGAGAAAAATAAGTTAGTTACTAATAATGTTATCTCTAATTTGTTATTTTGTTTTGAACTGTAAACTTGTTGATGAATATATATTGTTGATTCCATATTACTTCCAAAAAATACAATATTATGTAAGACTTTTTCTTTTTCTTTGCCTTTTTGCCATAATTCCAACATCTTTTTCTGATCAAGTATTTTGATTCCCACGTTATTTTTTATTCTTTTAAAATAAATTTTATTCAACAATAATAATACACCCCATATTACAAGAAATGACATAACAATATTTCCAGCAAAAAATTATCTTTCGAAATACAAATTCCCCTATTATAAAAATAAAGTCCAATACTACAATTAATAAGGAGGTTCTACCCAAACTTAAAATTATGTACATATCACCATCAATGAAGTTACTATAAGGAAAATATCAAGCTTTGAGGACCTTAGTAGCCAACCCATGAAGCTTCTTCATAAGCAATTCACCCTGCTTCCTAAGAAGGGACAAAATTGAATCCCCTCAGGTCCTTAGAACCCTATCCACTTTGCTCCTTTCTCATAGTTAATTTCTACCATCGAATACCAGTTGATATCCCAATCACCATTCTTCTTCGACACAACCAGAACTTGTTAAGCATAATATCAATTTCAGCAATCAAATTAAGTTTGTGGCAGTAGATAAAAAACCAATAAATTTACTTACTACATTAAATAAGTTATAGGCTTAGAATTAAAAAAAAAACCCTGATAAATAATAAAAATACAAAAATATATAAACTTAAGAAAGTTTCTCAACAAACAAACAAAATAACAGATAAATAAACAAGAATAAGAAGAAAAAAAGTGTTCATGGTTAAGTTATTTTAAATATGATCCAAAATCTTTTGTTTTTTTTTTTTGGTTTTTCTAACACTGCCATTTTCTATCCAAACATATCACCCTTCTCATTTTCACCATGGCATTGCATTTGTATTCCTCGCACAGCAATTTCAGAATAGCAGACAACACATATTTGTTCCTACATCACTTCTCAACCATCAACATTTTCTATACATGCATCGCAACAACAAAAATGCATCAAAACTTTGTTCTTGAAGTAATGAAAAGAGAGGACGGTTTGTGAGTATAAATAATCAAAGTTCACACTTAAAAAGAGACGATAGAGGTATGAAAAAAACATTTCGACTTAAGATGTTATTGTGTAACAGATAGTGAAGAATAGAGAATTAAAATGTTAAACACAAACACTTAGTACTTGTTTGGCAACAGATTTATAAAACTGTTTTAAGTATTTTAATTTTTAAAAACTAAAAAACTTAAAAACTTGTTTGTGTAGTGTTTTCTGAAAACAGTTTTGATTTTTTAGTTTTTAAAAACTAAAAAATAGAAACAACGGAAAGTAATTTTGTTTTCAGTTTTCTATTTTTATTTTGAAAACTCAAAATACAATCAGAATATGTTGTGTTTTGTTTTTTATTAATGAAATTCTAATAAATATGAATAATTTTTTTCATTTTTACATCTTCAAAATAGTTTTCAAATGAAACTTGCTAAACAAGTTTTTTTTTCTTTCCGAAAATAGTTTTTGAAAACTATTCTTAAAAACTCTTTTTAAAAACTAAAAAACAAAACTAAACTATTCAAGCCCTGAGATTGCACACACCTCAAATAGTGGTTGAATAAAATATGGGATTCACTTACTCTTACGTTTGGTAATTTTTATTTATTCTGAATTGTTATAATTATCTATACCTATATATAAAGGGAATAACCTTTTTCATCATAATTACTTAACACTTTATTAGAACAGTTTATTATTTAAAAAAAATGTTCATTCTCTTTTTTTAATATTTTCTTCCACGAGCAGTTTTTTTAAAACTGTTATCATGAGTTCTAAAAGATAAGGGAACCCATTATAAAAACTCTTATAAAAACGAAGGAACCCATTATAAAAACCGTTATAATTTATTATATTTCTAATTATATAAAAAATTTTTAATATTCTTTAACTAAGTAATTCTGTCATTTTCTTTTGTTTTGCTCTATTTTGTTGCAACTCTCTCATAGCAAGAGTCTTTTGGTTGCTTTTTCCAGTGGTGTGTACAAGGTATATAATATTTTCCCTTTAAATGCTATTTTGTTTATCTTTCATTCAACAATTTTTCATAAGGTGATACGTGTTGAGGTACGTCAATGTAAAGGTTATGTTTTTCAAGTTTTCATCAAGGTAATGTGTTTCTACCGGAGTCCTATTTTCTTACTTTTAATTGTGTTTCCTACCCCCAAATTCTCTCTCTTCTCTTTCAAATTTTCATTTTCGCACTTAATCTTCCCAATTTCACTGCGTCCCTCCGTCACTACTTTTTCGCTACCGAGTTATACTTTAATTTTTTGCTATCGCTCATGCGCCCAGTTAATGTAAAAACAAACTGTGCATGTTAGTAAAATTAAAATCAATTTTAATTTTTGAAAATTTAAAAATTTATTTTTGAAATTAAAACTAATATTCTATCTTCAATTCTAAAGGAATCTCCTACACGAATAGGTCAAGGTTAATTCTATCATCATTTTATAAAAATTGTAACTGCAAAATTGTATAATATCTTATAAAAATTGTAATTGAACTCTTTATTAAAAATATAACTACACCCTTTATTAAAAATTATAACTGAACTTTTTGAATTAAAAAAATTTTAATTGCACTTCTTCGATTTTATAACTCGTGTTTTCATGGGAGTTAGATTCTTATTCATCAATCTCTAATATTCTATCTTCAATTCTAAAGACATCTCTTATATGAAAAGAAGACTAAAATGAGTATTTTAATTTAAAAGGGGCTTTTATTAGTATTTTAAAAATACAATAAATGATTAAAAATTATTTTACAAGTTTTTCAAATAATAGTTGATATAAAAATATGTTTGTTAAAGAAAATATATTATCAAATTTCAAAATATATTTTATTATTAAATAAATAAATAAATAATTAAATATGATTTTCAAAATGATTATCATGAAAGAAAGTACTCATAACTTGGGTAGTTTCTCTTTGTGGATAGTTTATTTAGTGGGTAGTTTATTATTTAGTGGAAAGTTTATTTATAATATTGAGTTAAAAACTTCCTATTTAAATCTATTATTTTACAAATTAAATATGGATAATTTATTTAGTGTGTAGTTTCTCTTTGTGGATATTTCTATTAGCATAAAGATGTCTTAAAAATCTCAATTGTATCATTTTATAAGATTTGTAACTGTAAAATTATGCAATATTTTATAAAAATTGTAATTGGACTTTTTATTAAAGATGTGATTGCACCTTTTTATTAAAAATTGTAACTTAACTCATCTTTTGCATGGAAGACTATTATTCATCAATCTCTCAGGTGATTAAGAAAGTTTTATTTCATTTTATCCTTTATCATACTTCATGACAGAGGAGTCCTAGATGCATTAGCATAACACATAGTGTTGACTTTTGAGTAGTTCATTACATATAATATAAGAAAAAGATGTATGTATGTATTAATATTAAAAATTAATAAGACATGAAAATAATATTAAAAATAGTGAAATTATATGGGACAAAATTTGAATCATATACTAATTCTCATAGATAAACAAAGTTTGAAAAGATAATAAATTAATCATTTTAAAGCATGACAAGTAATTAAATTAAAGTTAAAGAACAAATTAATATTAAAAACAGTAATATGTATTGATAGGAAGTGTTCAATTTAAGAATAACGAAGTTAACCAACTCACAAATTTAAATGATATTACATAATTAAAATTAATATCTTAAAAATTATTAAAAATATAATTTTAAAAATAAATTTTAAAACTATCAGTTATCAAGACAAAAAATTTAAGTATATATAAACATTGTATTCATCATAATATAAAAAAAATTAATATACAAATTGAAATGATTATAAATTTGTATTTATCAAATTTTATTATTTTATATTTTCATTCTAAATTGGTATTGTACCGTTATTAGTTTTTGAAGAAAACACGATAAATTTTAATAGACTTTATATTTTTAAGACAATATAGCTGAATTATAATTTTCAAATTTAATATAATAAAATTTAGTATTTTCTTAAACTTTTAAACATTTCTAACATTATTTAAAATATTAAATATATTAAAAATATATAATTTAAATAAACTCAATATTCACTCTAGAGTGTGCAATTAACAATGATGGATGAAGGAAACTTTGTAGTTAATTAACACTTTAATTATTTTTCATATGCTCCCTATTGAATTTTATAATATTCTATACGGGTTTCTTTTTTTATTTTGGATTTTGCAAGAAAAATTTTCTACACCTATACTTTTATTTACTCTGGAATTGCATACACTACGGTATATGTTGTATTAATATTATTATTATTTTTTAAAATTAATATGAAATTAAATTCTTCTATGACATTATTATTATTTTCATGAAATGAAATTATTCAATAATGATTTATATATACATGAAATTAAAAAAGAAAAGATAGATTGAAATTTAAATTTAGTTTTAAATTAATAAAAGATAGATTCAAAATTTTTATTGTTAGTTTTATTTTTAAATTTTTTAATTTTAAAAAATATTATTATTGTTCTTTTTCTTTTTGTTTTTTCTTTCTCCATTCTCAATCACTATTCATAGACCCTTCTTTATGTTCTCTAAAGATATATATTATTATTTGTTGCTTCATATCTCAATCACTATTTCATTGTTGTGCATTCCTTTCCATTTTTAGTTTTTGTTGTGTCTTTTTTTATGTTTGTTTTATGCCTAAGTTGGGTATGATTTTCAAGAGTTGATTCTTAATGTGATCCTTTCTACAATTCTAAGTTCTCATCTCAATTTTAGTTTTTATCCCCTTAGATATTATCATATATTTTTTAGACTATCAATCTTCGATATCATATTATGTTCAAACAAATATTGAATTTAATAAAAATTAACTCGTAAAAAGCATTACACAGAATTTTAATGAAAAAAATATGATAAACTATGTACAAAGTATTAAAATACAAGAGTTTATATGAAAAGAAAACTATTTTCCCGTTCTTTCTTACTTTACTCAATCATTGATTGTCAAATATCATCATCATATGATAATATAAATCTAAGTCTACTTTATTGGGTTTACTACCATTACTGTGTTACACTATAAATTGCTTTACCACTATATTACAAAAACGATTCATTTTTAACATTTGGTCATTTGTTATTTTTTTGTAGAGTTGATGGATTTTAATCTCATCATGCTAATTATCTTTATTTTATTATTTTTTCTGTCTAATAATTTTATCTATTATAATGAAATTTTATCTGTCATAATAAGGTGACATCGTGTTACTAAAACCAAAAACATAAAATAACTTTAAGTTGTCATTTGAATGTGGACAGGAAAATGAATGAAAATTAAAATAATAGAAGATCACAATCTTGACACCCAATAATTCTGAATGTTAGGACAATAATTGAAAAATTATATTGATGATTAATTAAATTATAATTGTGATTGTACTCCTATTTTTTAGGAGAAAAATTTGTTTATTTTTTTCTTTTATTTTTTACATTTAAAATAATGAAAATTTTTGTTAACATTTAAATTATTGTATTGATCTCTTTAATTTATTTATTTGATTCACCTTAAAAGTTAACAGTTTCAAATTAATAAATTATTATATTTTAAATACCAAATTAAAAAATTTAAAATTTAAAAACTGGATAATTAATTTAATAAATGATTATTTTTTAAAATTTAAACATAAGTGATTTTAATTTTTTTAAAAATTGTTAGATCTCTGAAAATTAACCTTTTAAAAAAGAGCAATTGAGAAGGTTTAAAAACTAAAAAACAACCATTTTAGAAACAATCAGAAGAGTTCTTTTAAAATTGCACATACTTCATTTTTCTTCTACATTTATTTTCTATCTTTCCATGCATACACAACATTACAATAATGTATTATGCATTGCGTATGATTCTCATCTCTCTTCCTTCTTCTATTTATTCACACAATTTAATTCTCTCAACCATAAGAACTTCTTACACCATTACAATTTAGGTATTTACACTCCAATATTGTTCTCACTTTAATTTGTTTACTATGTTGCAAAAATATATTTTTTTTAGGTTATAGTAAGTTACAAAATTAATTATGATTAACTATATAATAAATTTGCTGGCTTCAAAACTATAATATTACCACATTTAGTTATTTTAAGATAGCATGACAAAATTAACTTGATGACTCCAAAACTATGATAACAGTAAATAAATACTAAATTGTATAATTAAATGTTAAATTAATTGAAATAAAAATGTGAATATAAAATACTCTAAAAAATCAAAGTTATATAATTAAATGTTTATATATTACTAAATCAAAGTTAAAATACTCTAAAAAATATAAAAAATAATAATTATTTATAAATTATATAATTAAATATATAAAATAAAAATACAAATACACAGGCTCGTGCCTGTGTTTTCGCTATTTAAATTAATATTTTTATAGAATGTAAAAACTTTAGACCATTAAATTAATCTAATAATTTAAAATAAGAAACAATCACCAACTGCAAAATTATTTAATCTAAATTTTTGCACTTAATCCAATTCTGCGGTGGTATTCTACAAGTTGCAGTTTACTAGGTTCATCTCGCTCTACTCCCATGGTTGGATGACATAAATCACAAAATAAATTTTTAAAAAAGTTTAATTAATATGTAATGAAAATGAAAAAGAATTTTATATTTATTTTAAATTTTTAATTTTTAAAATATTAAATTATAAAATTAATAAATTTACTATAAATAAAAAATTATAATTCAATGTTAGTATAAAATTTTTTGTTCTTACTATACATATTTAAAAAAAAGGTGTAATATTCATGTGGCATTTTCCCAGCCAATATAGAGTTTGTGGTGTCCATATATTGGAAGGTGAAACTTTAGCGCTGAAACATGTAGTCTATTCGATTGGGAATCCAGGGTTGTAGAATGTCATAATCGAAACTAAATCATAATTGGTTGCTAATAATCTTAATAAACAACTCTGTAACAAGACACAGTTATGAAATCTAGTAAGTTAGTGTACACAGTTGTTATCCTCTTCATCTAACGTCATTAATTGTTTGATTTCTTAGGCGACAAACCAATTTAATAACCCTTAGCCTTAACTAAAATAGTCAATTCTTATGTTGGTCTCCATTATTTTCTTGAGCTTCCTCATTATATTTTGGAACCGATTCAATTGGATGCAATATAAATTTTATTCTAAAAAAATATCATTGGTTTTTAAATTATAGGTGTAAGACCTCAAATTAACAGTCCATATTCAAAATTAATTCATGCAATTTTTTAGGACGTTAAGAGATTCAAATAGAGATTTTATAAATGGTTAAAATATATTTTTGTATCTCCCTTTTTTTTTTGGTAAAATACATATTTGTTCTTTGTACTTTCAGACAAGTTTGGTTTTAGTTTCTATTTTTCAAATTTACCATTTTGATTTGTTGTTTATATGGTTATCTAAAAATTTCATAGTTTTTAATGGTACAATTATATGATTAGATATTATACGGTCTACTCAAGTCTTGTCTTGAAAGTTGTTAGTATATAGATTTTGATTCAATAAAGTGTTTTGTCTCTTATTGGAGTAATAACCATCGGATATGTCTACTTAATATGAAGTACTTCGAGGATGTTTTTCTTTTTGAAAGAGGGTTGACAGGGTTGCAACCTTCGTCCATTTGTTAGAAATTTCCTGATGATCTTATTCTTTTTGCAAATGTACAAGATATGAAACTTTTTGTTTCATCCTATTTTTATATATAATACATATTATCATTTGCCTTTAAAAATAAAAAATTTACCATTTTGGTCATCAAACTTTAGCACATGTAAATTTAATCATCATCTTTAATAATATTAAAATTTTGCTAATAAAATTCACATTGTAGGTATTTTAGAATATAACTTTTGAATAGATTGTCACAAAACTTACATATAAATATATAATAATAGATTTGAATTTAGCATTTCATGATTATTCATTGTTACAAATCTTCACAAAATGCTAATAATTTTTTATAGTTTAGTTCGCTAGAGAACTTACACACTTTGTTTAATTTATAGTTGTTATTTGTTAGAAATTGCATTTTCAAATATCAGAATGTGAGCTTTATACAATAATATGACATTGCCAAAGAAGAAAGTAAATTCACATAATTTTTTAAGTTTGATGATAAAAATACCTAGTATAAAAGTACAGAGAGTAAAGTAAAATTTGGATAAAAGTATATAGATGAAAAACATATTTTATTCCTTTTTTACTAAAATTTATTTTCAATATTTTTATCTTTTAAAAGCTTCATTTTGGTTACTTAATTTTTAAATCAATTAATATTATTTTTAAAGTGTTTTTTTCCGTTTGGGAACACAATTTAAGCATCAATCCGTTTGTTTTGATAGAAACCAAAGAGAAGAAAAAGAATGGAAGGATGGAATAGTTTTAAAAAAAAAAATGTTCTCCTTGGTTAGCCAGAAAACTAGACAGAAAGGAAAGCGAAGTTGCCACCACTTGCACCTAAAAATGAATCGATCCAAATTGCATAAAAAAAGCAGAGAAATGCAAGTTCAATATATTCCTAGAATAGAATATGCTCAAATTGCATTTTTGTTTTTATAGTCAATGGTTTTTAGATGTCCTAAATTGTGGAATAGAAGTAGCCAATTGGTCATGATTCAAGCAGTCACAAGTCACAATGGCTGGTCTCATTCCTTTTGTTTTCCAACTATAATATTATTTCTTGACAAAAAAATGTATTTGTTTCTTTAGTGTTCAAATAGAAAACAAACATTTGAATATGATGAAGTCGTTCAATACTATCGCTAAAAATAAAATGGATTGTTAATTTAGTAGCACCTTTAGCCATGGATAATGAGAGGTTGGTTTTAAGCTTCTCATATTTCTCCTCTTTGACTGCAAATAACAACGATCAAGTCTTGTTTCATTAAATATAATAGGTTTTATGAATGATAGAACGCCATCAATTTTATTCTATATTTTGCACCATCTTCCACCTTAAAAATCATATAAAAATAACATATTCAAAGATTAGCCCCGACCCCAAAAATAAAAATACATTGAAAGAGTCAAGTGTAACTATTGCCAAACACTTACAATGTTTGAATATACGACATGGACTTTTGTTAATTTATCGTTGAATGAAAGTCTTTTATGGGATATTTGAGTTAATAAAATTTTACAAAAAATTTATCATTTGATGATCTATTTATATAGTATTCCCTTATAAAATACAATACTATACTTAAAAGAATATAAAATATATTATTTATGCATATTTAATCTTAAATAATTATTTGTTTGTGTTTTTTGAAAGTTGTGACTAATAAAAACTATTTCTTTATATATGCAGCTTTATTCGGCCACAATTTGTACTTATTGACTTGTTTGTAGCTACTACTTAAGGAAGTTGTACAATCGCTTTTCACAAAGAGTAAGTTCAACTTTTAAGCATTGAATCTATTTTTACACTTCAATTTTCTCATTTTTGTCTATTTTAAAATTGTCTTGTAAAAGAATGTAAAACATTCCTTTACACAAACAAAAAATTAATTGGAGATATATGAAAAGTACAAATTGATGAATTTTATCCTTATGCATTAAATCACATGTTCTTGCATCCGTTCATGCTTGTTTTCTTATATTAGCATCTACTACTCTTCTCCGTTTGTTTTTCATAAATTCAATATTACCAACAATGCAACATAATTATTTTGTTTTTTAATTATCAAATTTGAGGGTACTCTTATTTAACAATTTTCTTCTTTTTTATAATGACAAAACAAAATAACTAACATTTTATAGATTCCGTAGAAATATGTAAAAACATACAAATAAGATATAAAAGACATTGATTAACAGGATCAATCTTGTATCTTTTTCCATTAACAAATTTCACATCAAGATATGTGCTCTTAGTATAACATAAAAGATAAGAGTATAACTTCCCGTGAAGTTAACAGCTCCCCTTTTTACGAAAGATTTCAAGACTCCTTCTTTGTGGACTCCATAGTTATACTTCCTTTTTTGTTATCAGCAAAAATCTTCCTCACCAAACAAGGAAACATTCGTGCCAAGTTCTCTAAGTAAAGAGTATTATGAGTCTTTTCATCACATAGACAATGGGGTTCAAAAAGAAAATGAGGTTCAACAAGAAAAATGCCTAATTTGTTTATGACTTTATGGTATTTGAGTTGGGCATTTGAATCCTTAATGGCTAGTATTTTTTAGGGATTTCTCTCTACACCCTCAAAATTTCTTCTTACACCTTCATATTACATATTCGGAAAACCTAATCCAAAGTAAAAAAATACACCTGCGAAATGAAGTGCATGCAGGAAAAACTCCGAAAGTGTAGGGAAAAATTGCCTACCTTCTATTGGGTTTATCGGCTTGAACTTTATGGTTTTAAACCCAGTTCGGCCCATAAAAAAGACTGAAAATGAAATTTCCACTAATCCGGAAATAAAACATACTGATTTGTGTTTGGGAATTTCTAATGGGAAAATTTTTCATAAGTTACTTATTACATTAAAATAAGTATTTCTATAGTATTACTACATTGTTAAGTAACTCATACTCAATTTTAGTCTAATAAAAAAAATTATAAGCAACTTCAAAAAAATTACAATTTTTAATTTTTTAATTTTTTTTCAATTGTATATTGTTATTAATTTGATAAAAAATTAGTTTTTTTTTAATTATAAATAAAAATTACGTAGTGAAACAACTAATTCATATTTTAAGTAACTTGAATTGTCATATTTATACGAATAGAAGAATTATTTAAAACAACTCATTAATTTTTTAAATAACTTTACAATAATCTCTATTTGAAGATGCTATTATAAATTATAAATATATAATCGCTTGATACCCAAAAAGCACTTCTTATTTGAAGCAACCCGAAAAACACTTATAATGGTCAGGTTGATAAGATGTTTTCAATTTTCATGTTGAAGTGTATAACTATATTTTGTCGTGTCATTCCTCCAACAATACCACAATCCATGCCCAGGAATAATGTCCAAACGACCACACCAAAGGAAAGGAGAAAGTTATGTATAAATAACCTTGAATTTTAAAAATTCCGTGAATAATTTTTTTTTCTTGCTGATAATCTATAAAAAAATGTATTATTATTTGTATATTTATTAGTATTACTAGCAGAATACGTGCATACTACGAATACAATCAGAGAAATAGGACATGATAAATTTACATTAGGTGTCATATTTTTATATTTTATTATTTAAAAATATAAATTACATAACTAATCTAACATATTTTTTAAGTCTAAAATAAATTTTAAATGAGACTATTTGAAAAATAATTATATATTTTGGTATGAATTAATACATTTAAAGAGATTTTTGCAAGAATTAATATTTATATAAAGAAATTTTGGGTTAATTTTGGTGAGAATTAATATATTTAAAGAGATGCATTTCATATAATTAATTAAGAGATATCTTTATTAATTGAAATCAGTAAAGAATTATATTTTAAATGGAAGAAAATAACAAATAAAATATGGGCTTTAATTTTTTTTATAAATATTAATATTGAAGCAAGGTCTTTCCTTATTTTAAGGTTGGACAGGTCCTGAAACTAAGAATTAAATTGAATTTTTTATAAATTAATTTACTTAAGTAATTTGAATAAATAAGGTTTTAAATTATTAATTATATTAATTCAAATAATATAAGGAAAAAAATTAACAAAGACCTTTAAAATAAAATTTAAGATACAAATTGTATTTTTAGTTAGATATATAGTTTTAATTTTATTATTTATTACTATTTAAATTGCTTAAGTATAAAAATAAGTAATTATATTTTTAATAATTATAAAAATGAAAGTATGGAAATAAAGTGAATGTATAAAAATTCTAACTTTAATATGTAAGAGTTTAATTATTATACACATACATGCAATTACAATTATCCATTTACATACTTTTAAAGTATTATCGAGTAAAATCAACAAATTTATCATAAAAGTTGTGATTAAATATGTAAAATTTTTTACATCAACCTAAATAAAATTTTCCTTCTATTTGTAATTATCATTTATTATGTCTTTTTTTTACAAGATAATTTATTATGTCTAAATATTAAACACCGTATACCAATAAATTTGTTATTCAACGTAAATGTTTGAAAAGGGCTTTATAATTATTATAAAAAGTGTCACATTGAAACTCTGTCTAAAAGCCATAATAACTGTTAATATGTATATCAATTAAACTCTTTAATTATTAATTATTTTTTCAACAGTTATTCGTAGTTTCTAAAATCTAGGTGTGCAAGAAGAGGAATGTATACATTACCTTTCGTATCCATGCCTACATGTACCAAATACCACTTGTCTTTCTCCTTCTTTCTTCTTGGGTCCCGATAGTTTTTAGAGATGACAAAAAAACTTATGTTCACAAATATCATAAATAAAATCCATAAAAATATTTGCACAAATATAAACAGTTACTTGTACAATTTTATTTCTAAATTTTTCAACAAATAAATTATTTATTTGATAAAATTTTTTATAAAAAATATATTTTTCTAAACAGTTACCTGTATAAAATATTGACAACTACGTGTGCTATGAGTATTAAAAAAAGCTTAGAGAATTATAATAGGTAATTAACGGATTTTCAACGATAACAGATATGAATCCGGTAGCAGATAACCAGCACTCTGTCTGCCTCAACTCGTTGTTTTTCATAGTAATTCTATGGCCTAATCACAATCACATGTTAAAAAAGTCTTATTGTATATGGAGGCCTTATAGGAGATTTCATGATAAGGTTTTTGGACGGTCTCTAGCACGACTCATCATAAGTTATATCTGTTAAAATATAATTTTATATTTTAGAAGAAGTTATTAAATAATCTGAATATAAAAATTTAACATTTAGTGTCAATCTGGTCGTCTCCCTCTCCCTTTCTCTATATGTATAGCTACCTTTCACGTATGTTCATTTTATTTTACAGATGTACGTACATAAGATAATTATTTTTATATTAAAATATTTAAAAGTGTAACTAGTGTTTTTTTATTTAAATATTGTCATGGTCATGGTTGCCACAAAACAAGAATATTCGAATTTCTTTGTCAAGACATGTTTAACCTTGACATTCGAAAACAAATTATTAAATATTTGTAAGTGTTGGGACCATGTGGTGGCAGGGGTACTCATGTGTTATGACATAATCTCTTGTATGCTCTTCCGAAAGTTTGTATTGTAATCACATTAGTCTTTGGTTTTAGCATTAATTCAAGTTGTTTAGGTTAATTAGTTTGTTATTCATGTGGTAGGTTGTATTTGATGGAAATAAAAGGAAACTTTAAATCAATAGATACAAGATTATAATATGTATAGAGAATTAAATATAAAAAGATAGAGGAAAGAGAATTTGTGTACCTCAAATATATTGAATTGAAGTTCTTGATTTTCAAGAACAAAAAACCTATGAATGATTATTGTAGAGATATGAGTTCAATAAGAACTCTTGAGGGTTTTACTACCTACTTTCTAGGGGGTTATTTTAGAGAATGTGTATAGTTGTTGTAATTTGCTTAATGGGATGATAAATTTATAATCCCCAGGGTAGGCAGAGACCCCTCAAATGGGCTTTTTATGATTGACTCAACTCATCACAGAGTCAATCTTACTATAATCTCAATCAAATAATCATAAAGATATTATAAGATATGATTATCATCATATCTTAAATTGCCAGATAATGATAAAATATAATTGATTAATACCAATCCACTATTATTTCCAACATTCTCCCACTTGGATGATATTAATCAATAATACAAAGACAAATCATTAAGCCAGAATGACAATTATAGACAAATCTTATATTAGACAATGAGAAATTTGAGCTACAAAATAATATCCGATAGGGATATATATCATGCACATTAACAAATATTTCTCATAAAGTATATAGAATAATGTAGTTCAATAAAATGATACTACATGGTCTCAAGCATCCAAAAATGCTAAGAGATATGTTATTAAAATGATATTACTTCACACATATCTCATAACAGAGTTTTAGACTCCCACTGATCTAAGACATCAAAACTTAACCCAACCATATGAGTTATAAAACTTCAAAGTTAAGTATTTGATCAGTGAATAAAAAAGTGTTTAATTAATATAATTTTTTTTTTACTTGAGTCCGAAAAATTATATAGGTGAGAAAGCATAATTTACATGCATCTAATTATTCATCATAGCCCAATAACATATGTAATTACATATAGGCTACATAAATGCTCTATAATATTTGACATTTAACTAATCCGAGTTTCAAAAATGAGTGACTATGTAAGAATCCAAAGATAAGTAGGAAATCCATAAATTCCCTACTAAAACCACATAGACACCTAGTTTATATAAAATGACACTCAAATTATTGTGGCTACAAAATGTCAATTGAGCAAACACTTAGATAATTGGTCCAAATAAAAAAACTCATAAGTACTTTAATAGTGCAAAATTGTACTCAATAGAAGTACTATCATAATAAGCACTTTTTTATAAAGTAGAAAATCATACTCGATAGGAGTATTGCATCTACAATATACTTATAGAATTTTGACCAAACAAAATGTGAAATTTTGGGTAAAGAAATGCACAATACTTAATTGCATACCAAAAGAATTAATGTGCAATGCCTAATAAAATGCTCTTAACATCCATTAAAGATGTCTATTAAGATAAAATGAATTATGTATCTCAATTAAAATAGGACAAAAATAAATAGTCAAGTCCTATAAAGTATGTCATAATATAATTAAATATGCACAAGAATATATGACAATACAGATAGATAAGTCTCGAGACATGATACAAAATTATATACTTCTAAAATTTTGATCAATTAAAATATGAAATTTGGGTAAAAGAGATGCACAATGCATAATTGTATGCCAAAAGGATTAATGTGCAGTACCCAACAAAATGACCTTAACATCAGTTAAAGATGTCTACAAAGATACAATGGATTTTATGTATCTCACTAAAAACAGGACAAAAATAAATAGAGAAGCCCTATAGAATATGTCATATCATAATTAAATGTGCACACGATTATATGACAATAAAAAATATATAAGTTTCGAGAGATAATACAAGATTATATATACTCCTACTAATCCTTAATATACCAAAAAAATATTAGGATTATCATTAGGGTACACTAGTATTAAAAGTTCTAGTGATAGTGGGATGATGACTTTATAAGATAATAATAAAAGTGAATTAAAATTCACTATTATTCTAATTAAGGAATTAGAAAGTAGTAGAATAACAAATGATTAATGAGAGAAGTGGTTAAAATAACAAGAATATGAAACCTACAAATTCATCCATAAGAATAAATAATTCTCACAAATGGTTTCATAATTAACCACATATTAATCAATCTTTACAAAAATATTGACCCCTATGAGGATCTTGAAAAAATAATTACATGAGTGAGAAAATAGATCACTTGATAATTTTACGTAGAATATGAGATCATAAGCAAGTTCTCAAGTAATCATAAACAAAAATCAAGTGCTACAATAAACAATATTTACACACACTTGAGAATAAAACATGATTACACGCAGCGGAAGAATGAAACCTATTCTTGCATATATTAAGGATATAATAATAAATAGTCTCTAACTCTCATCACAATTTATAATGGACATAGGTTTATTTATATATCCCAAAATAAAGCCTCTAGCTTTTACAAGAATACCATTAACAATATTATAAAATATGGTATGGAGAAATTAATCTCTTAAAATTTGGGATTCCTATATTGTCCTTACAAGAATTGCATACTAATATTGCAAATCAATAGAGAGTTTGTTATACAAGAAAATATTTTACAAGAGACCAATATAAAATCCTTAATATAGATCCCAACAATGTGATCAGAAATAATGTAATAAGAAAAAATAATTTTATCAAGAACATTTGTTTTTGCACATGTATGATTAATTGGACATTTAAGGTAAAAATCTTATATCACGACAATTTATTTTATAAGATATTAATTAAAATTCTAATATACAAAATCCTTCCACTTGATAAAGAAAAAATAAGTTGACATAACAAAAAAATACCCAGAGGGCTAAATAAAATTCAACTATTTCTTTATCAATATATATATATATATATATATATATATAGAGAGAGAGAGAGAGAGAGAGAGAGAGAGACAATTTGCACCACAAAAATGCAACATTTTTTTTTGTTTTGAAGGAAAAATGTCCAATTAAAAGTTATAAGTCATTATGGAACAAAAAGAAAATGAGAGTGTAAATTTTGGTTCCATATAAATATAACTAAATATGATCAAATGAGGGAAATAAACTGAACATTACAAAAATAGGGAAACATTATGTAATTCTAAAAGTTCAGTTAAAAGAGAATCCCTAAGGAAATTACAATGCACTATAACTTATATCAATAAAATCCTAATACCGATAGGTATAAAAAAATCATTAACATAAGCCAAGAAAAGTATATTGTATAACACCAAATTATATTAATAACAATACACCGATAGAATATAGTTATCATCAATGCAATAAAAAAATAATTATATCACAAAATTCACATAAATGCATCCAAAATAGTGAAATTATAATTATGTAAATGAAAAAAAGAAATTATGCATATTGTCCAATAAATTTGCATAATTTTAATCATATATATTATATGATCAACATACAAAATTCACATTATTATACCCATGATAGACAAGTAATAATAATGCAAATTAATAAAGAAAATTATGCTCATAAGAGAAGGACAATTAAGATTGTGCATAATTAATAAAATAACCTAAAATCAATTTATAAATGATAATTCAATATTAAAAAGAGTACAGTATAATTGGAGAATACAAATACTGTAAAGAATTATCACAATGAAAATAGGTCAAAAATTCAAGATTATAATAGTAAAAAAATTTTAATTTAATCTTGAATTAATCAATTTTTTTTATACTAAAAAATACCAATAATATAAAAATATTAAATAAATATGGTATTTTTGAAAAAATAAGAATATAAAAAATTAGCAACTACATTCAATGCTTCTGAGTATGAATTTAACACACGAATCATCATACATGATCGTATCAAAACGACAAAGTTCTCCCTTGACCAAATCACAAAAATATGGGTATAAAAAGGAGTCCATGCAACCCCATTAACACTTTCCAAAGTAAAGTTAACACAAATATATTATGTTTTCCACACAAATGACTCATATTGGTCAAACATAAAAAAAGGAAAACCATTAAGTAATTTTAAAAACAATTTACCCCATAATTATTTAAAAGAAAACTAGGTTTTAAAGGGGTAACACTTAAAAAGAAGTTTCAATATATAATTTACCCATGTAAGAGTAAGGGAATGAAACTTTAACATATTATTTTAACAATAACAAGTAGCATAAACCCTCATTTTTTTATTTTTTTTTGTGAAAAAGATAATAGTGAACTATATTATAAAATTTCACTAATAACACAAAAAATCTTCAATTCAAATTTAATTTTCTAACAGAAAACAACCATAATTTTCTAATAGAAAACAACCATGCTCTGATACCAATTGATGGAAATAAAAGGAAACTTTAAATCAATAGATACAAGATTATAATATGTATAGAGAATTAAATATAAAAAAATAGAGGAAAGAGAATTTGTGTACCTCAGATATATTGAATTGAAGTTCTTGATTTTCAAGAACAAAAAACCTATGAATGATTATTGTAGAGATATGAGTTCAATAAGAACTCTTGAGGATTTTACTACCTACTTTCTAGGGGATTATTTTAGAGAATGTGTATTGTTGTTGTAATTTGCTTAATGGGATGACAAATTTATAATCCCCCAGGGTAGGCAGAGATCCCTCAAATGGGCTTTTTATGATTGACTCAACCCATCACAGAGTCAATCTTACTATAATCCCAATCAAATAATCATAAAGATATTATAAGATATGATTATCATCATATCTTAAATTGCTAGATAATGATAAAATATAATTGATTAATACCAATCCACTATTATTTCCAACAGTATTTCCATTGGAACGATTTTCTATTATGTTTGAATACTAATGATTGTGCTTTTGTTTTACTCTGTTTTGTCTCTTGTTTTTATTTTTTTTATTTTCTCTTATGTTCTTGAGTGTGCATTCTTTTGATTTTTATTGTTCTTGTTTGAATTTTGTGCATCTAACCTGAGGAATATTGCAGTCATCATTCAAGTAAGGGATGTCAAATACCAAACATAGCTTTGGATAAGGATGCGTCGGTCTAAGATATGATACAGGGTGAGTGGGGCATGCACCGGTGGAAGTAGGAGTGGAGAAGGAGGTTGTTTGTCTGGGAGGAGGAGGTTCTCAAGTCGGTGGAAGATCTGGTAAACCCTATTCTGTTTGATTCTCGTCTTTGGGATAGGTGGATTTGGATGATCGACCGCTCTAGGGGTTTCTCAGTTGCAGGTGCTTATAAGACCCTAATGGAAGTCTCGCTCAGTGATCTGAGACCTCTTTTGGATCCTTCTCTGCTAGGGAGACTCTGGAAGGATAAATTACCTTCTAAGGAGGTGGCCTTTTCTTGGAAACTCCTTTTAAATAGATTACCTACTGTCGATAATCTATTGAAAAGAAGAATTCCCATCCCGTTGGAAAATCAATCTTGTCAGATGTATAGAGGGTCTCATCCTGAAGATAGTAAGCACCTGTTCCTTACATGCCCGTCATGGCCTGGATGGGTATGCAATCCCCGCTTCCGGATGATTTAACCTCTTTGTTCCAAATTTCTTCTTTATGGTCGTCTGGTAAATGTAGGAAAAAGTGCAGGTTCCTTTTTGGTTCGATGGTCAGTTGGTGTATTTGGGAAACTAGGAATTCCATTATCTTTAATAAAGCGTCTTTGGTGGAGTTGGATATCCTTGGTCATATCCAGTGGACCTCTTGGAAGTGGCTGACGTACAAATTTGGCTTTAACAGGGGAGGTAGTTTTTCAGATTGGTATAGCAACTCTCGTATCTGTATGTTGAATTTGTAATTTTTGAGAGGGTGTTTGGGGTTGTTTTTGAATGTGTAATCTGGTTAGTTTGTCCTTATATTCTGTTCTTAAATCTTGTTGTTAGCAGTATCAGGGTTTTAGAAGCTTTTGATTTTGCTCTGTTTGGAATCTAATATACTATCTTTGCCTTTAAAAAAAAAAAAATACCAAACATAGCATTTCTCACCAGGCAAATACTACAGAATGCAGATTTTAACTTAAGATATTGTAATTTTGTTCTATATAGCCGAATAAACGTAGAATAATAATATCCTTTTCTTTATTTATAATAAATTATTATTTACTAGATATCGTACAGGGAGTGGGGTTAAGTGAAAATTTCTAATTTGATGTGATTTTTTTTGGAAGCTTATATACTTTAATTTGCAACTTGTATTATATTAAGAGATTAGCTGGTGGAGACGTTTACCACATGTTTGGTGCCTGCACTGTTATAAGATCAATTTCGATTGCAATCTTTTTTGAAAAAATTATTAGGTATCCACCATTTAAAGTTTTGAACTCTTTATGATGTTTTAGTAACGCCAGAGTTATTTACACTTCACAAGAATTTTTTTTTTTTTTTAAATTCTAGGTATAAAGTTGAGACTAGTTAATTACCACCAAAACCCACTTAAATCACGGTATAAAATGGCCTTCTGCATGAATATATATATTGCTTGAGGATAAGAAGATGGATTGACAATGCAAACACCAACTAATTTAGAGGTTCCACCCAAACATGCCCGAAGCCATTTTCAGATTTAAACCTTCCACTTCTAATTAATTCACATGACAACAATCTCTGTGTTGTGCCATGTCTCACTCTCAATATATGAACAACACATGTTACTAATTAATAATTATGTTTTTAATTCAATATCTATCTAATTTACCTTGGATGGCAATGGGTGAGTAGAGTAATACATTACCTATTCTCATTTCTGCATTTAAAAATACCTAATCTTATACCTTTGTGGGTAAACTTTGATTCTCATGCTATATCTGATGGGGATTTATAGTGGTATTCTGGAGCCGTGATTTATTTATATACAAAAATAATAAATTAATATCTTTTATACATGACTAATTATAATATGAAAAATAAATCAATATAACATTAAACATAAAGTAAATTATAAAAATCTGCGTCTTCAGATACTTGTGGATAAAACTTGCAAAAATATCCACACGAATGGTATAAATGGATACCTGTCATCTGCGGATATGGATTTTTTTCTACCGCTCCTTAATGGACACGGGTACGGGTATCATAGTACTTGTACCCGCTAAGCTATATATATATATATATATATATATATATATATATATATATAAGTTAAAAAATATAATATATTTGAAAAATAAATCAAATTAAAATGTTAATTATCAAACTTTATTGATATCAATATTTTTTTAATGAAAACTTCATAGTTAATAAAATTATTTATTAAATATTTTCTTATAATATATTATATTACTCTACTTTTAGATCTCATTAATCCTGTAGAAACTAGTATAATTTAATTTTTAGATTTTTCAAAAAATAAATGATTTATTTGATAAAACTTCTTATAAAAAACATTTTAATTTTAAAAAAATTATTTTTTTAAAATATCCATAGGTACTCATGGATACCTACGAATATTTCTATAACAAGTATCTGACAGATTTTTAACGAGTAACAAATGACAGATTTTTGTAATGGATCGGATAGCAGGTAACTACTACCCGTACCCACCCCGACCCGTTACTATTCCTAATAAGTACAATTACCATTCTTATTTGACCTTTTAGCATCGTATCTAATAAGCATTGATTGCTTCTACTACTAGCACAGGTTGCTTATTTTCAGAGTGCTATGTCATTTTTATTTTAAAAAATATAAAAATTAAATGTTTATTTTTTAATTTTGATTTTTTATTAGGATGATACTATATATTAGTTTTAAGTAATTTTTTTAGATATTTTTGTTATTTAAATTTTCATTCATTCTAAAATGCATGCATGATAACATTCTCTCATATACTCATTCGAACTGTTTTTCTTGATTGGATGAAATTTATTAAAAAATAAAAATTTTGAGAATTTCATTTGTGTTATATTTTTTTATTTTATAGCTTTAAATTAATTTTAACAAATAAAGTGTGTTAAGGGAAGTGAAGTGTATTTCTGATAAGTAGAAGCCTGTCAAATAAGCACAGCACATAAGAAAACACCTAAAAAGTATTTTTAAGAGCATTTATATTGTACCTCAAGTTACATCTTGCATGATTGAAATATACAAATATACAAGTGTGGGAGCTTCAGAATCAAAATTGTCAGTTGGTAAAACGGTGTGGGAGCAAAGACTAGGAATGGGGCTAGAGAGAGAGTGTGAGCTTGCTCTACCTGTTATTGATTTCAGCGATGAAAACCTGAAACCTGGTACTGACACGTGGATTTCCACTTGTGATGTTGTAAGGGATGCATTAGAGGATCATGGTGGATTCCTAGCACACTACAATAAGATTGACCCATTGCTCAATCACTCTGTCTTCTCTGCAATGGAACAACTCTTTGATCTTCCATTAGAAACAAAATTGCAACACACCACTGATAAACCCATCTATAGCTACGCTGGCCAACGCCCTGATATTCCTTTATATGAATCCATGGCCATTGACAACCCATTGAATGCCAATGATTGTCACAAGTACACAACTACCATGTGGCCACAAGGGAATCATCATTTCAGGTAATTAAGTAACACTTTCCAATTTTACAATTCAACTTCTTAAAAAGTAAAGTTTCATTTACATGTTTTTCTCTTTTAGTGAAAGTGTGAATTCTTATGCAAAGAAAGTGGTGGAACTGGATTATATGGTTAAGAGGATGGTGTTTGAGAGCTATGGATTAGATAATCAGAAATGTCAGTCTTTGCTTGAATCAACAGATTATATTCTCAGATGCTACAAATACAGAACGCCTAAGGAGGGTGAGACCAACTTAGGAGTGCGTCCTCATACAGACTCAGGCTTCCTAACTATATTGAATCAGAAGTTAAATGGCTTGGAAATTCAGTTGAAAGATGGAGAGTGGTTCCAGGTTGATGCCTCACCCAACATTTTTGCTGTCTTGGCTGGTGATGCATTCATGGTAATTTGTTTTTCACCCTGTCACTTTTTACTACTGAACATGTTAATGCTCTTTCAGAAATACTCTATTTAGCAATAACAAATGTTTTTTCCAAAACTTTCAACTAAGTTCATAATCTGTCATCTATAATATTTAATGTAATCTTCCAGGCCAAGCTATATTCCTAGGTGGTCCAGTACTGATACCCACACTGAATTTCATGTATGCATGTATATATGTATACTTCTATATCTAAAGGAAAAACTTTTATTTAGTGTTTTTTATTTAGATGTTTTTATCTTTAATTATACTATTTGTTTAACTTTTAACTTTATTTATATTTTAAAATAAACTTTAATTTCTTTTGTTTTTAAAACAAATATAATTTATTTTTAATTTCATGTAGTCACGGAGTGTGTTTTACCCAGTATAATATAATATTTATTATGTATGAAATGAAAAATGATGCTATGTATACTGCTTTTTTGTTTGTAGGGTGCTTGTTGGGGTGCATAACCTTTTTTATTAGTTTCAATAAATAATATATGCACTTGCAATTCTTTTACAATGTTACCTTTTCATAAACATTAGCTGTCATGTAAAATATATTTAATGACTATTATAATAATTGCATTCAAAATTATACATATTTTTAATATATTGGCTACTAATATAAAATCCTCCACTAAGAATACATGCATATTAAACTATGTTAATATCGTGTGATGTTTGACTAATGGATTGGTAATTGATTATTAGTTCATTAACCAAACAGAGACAAGTTATCGTACTACGAGTATCATTGAATAAAAGTAGTTGTTCCATTAAAAATATGAATGAATTTGCAGGTATGGAGTAATGACAGGATACGAGGTTGTGTACACCAAGTATTCATGAATTCAAAGGTAGACAGATACTGTTTGGGGCTGCTTTCATATGCTGGAAAAGTGATGGAACCAGAGGAAAAATTAGTGGATGAGGAACATCCTCTTCGTTACAAACCATTTGACCATTATGGATATCTCCGTTTCTTCCTCACAGAGGAAGCTGTAAAATCTGCTTCTAGGATCAAGGCATACTGTGGCATTTGAAGTTGAGATTTACAAGATATGTATCATGTGAAGACATTCTACTTTATTATATAGAATAAAACCTAAATTTCTACAGCTTCCAAGTTTTTCATACAAAGCAGTTTGTAGTAATGTTCAATGTTGTGAAAGTTAAATGAATAAAAATTTACACATGGAAATGGTAGTTGTTGTTGTGACGTGTGAGCATTCTCTTTTATTTTTTTGTGTTTTATATGAGCAATGTCCATGCCAATAGTAAGCGGTGTTGGCTCATGACTCATGAGTTCAAAATACCCAACCTTATCAGGGTTTTGATTTAATTTATATATATATATATATATATATATATATATATATATATATTAATAAACTTTAGGCTAAATTATCACTAGTGCCTCTCTATTTAGGGGGTAGCTCACTTTATGTCCCTCAATCTTTTTTTACGCACCTTTTGTCATTCTATTTTTTTAAAAATTTAATTTTTGTCCTTCTGGTTAAATTTAGGACATTAACTGTTAAAAATAAAACGTTGACTTACGTAATTAAGTGACGTGCCATGGTTATATTATAATTAAGAGTTAATTAAAGTTTAATTAATTATTTTTTAAAAATATGAAAAACATGTACCATGGCAAAAATCGAACCCAAGACCAAAGGTCAGAGCCTGTTTGTTTTATTTTGCAAGTTGAGCAAAGCTGAAATTGAACCCAAGTTTAGAAGTTTAATTGCTAAAGTCATACCACTAGACCAAAAGCTAATATTAATTTTTTTATGAGATTTAAATTTAATTAAACTAATCATGTGACAACATTAATTTTATATTAAAATTAGACAAAGTAAGATTTGAACCTAGGACCTGTGAGATTTGTAAGACGATACCACTAGATAGTAAGTCAATTTTGGTTTTATTGTCTCTTTTCCTTTGTTTTACTATTCTTGGTCATTTATGTTGTAAATTTTTTAAATAAAGAAACTTTTTTAAATTCTAAAAACTACTTAGCTTATTTTATATTAAATCTATTTGAATAAGTTTATTTTTTTTAATTTTTAATTTTTTATTTAAGTTTTAGTTGTTACTTTAATTTATAGTTTTTAACTTTTAATTTCAATTTTAATTTCTATCTTTTATTTTTAATTAGATTTTATATTTTATTTGTATATTTTAATTTTAACTCTATTGTAGGTCATTTTATGTTATATATTTTATTTGTAATTTAAACTAAAATTAACAATTAAAATATGAAATTAAAATTTAAGGGTTAACAAATAAAACTAAAATTTAGTTGTATTAACAACAATATAAAATTTAAAATCTAATTAAAAATAAAGACATAAATTAAAATTGAGAATTAAAATTTAAAATTAAAATTTATCCATTTAAAAAACTTGTAAATTTTAATATATTTTTAAAATTAATCTTGCCACGATTAGTTTAATTAAATTTGAATCTCACAAAAAAATTAATAGTGACTTTCGATCTTGTGGCATGGCTTTAGCATTTAAACTTCTAGACCTGGCTTCAATTCTAGCCTTTCTCAAATTTTCTATATTTTTAAAATTAACATTGCTATTAATTAGTTTAAATACATTGAAATTGGAAAATAAAATAGATTCTTACCTTTGGTCTAGTAGATTGACTTTAGCTTTTTTTCCCTAAGACTTGGGTTCGATTCAGGTCACTTAATTACGTAAGTCAACGTTCATTTTTAACAGGTACAAAGTGAGATACCCCCTAAATAGAGGGGTACCTGTGGTAATTTAGCCTAAACTTTAAGGTTTGCATCATTTAGTTAATAATACCTAAAATTTGACATCTGGAGAATAGAACAATGTGTTCTAGACTGAATTGATGTGAATATTTTGTATTGTGCTCTAACTTGAATAAAACAATTTCAACATGTAAAAAAATCATGCTATTAATTTATTTTTATTTAAAATGGTTATGATTAAAATTAATTTCATATTTTCAGTTATTATTAAATTCTTTTGGTTTTTGTTTTCAATAAATATATTGGTGAATATTTTAATGGTTTTTATAAAAATAAAAATACATACAAATATAAATTTTTTTTATTGAAAAAAAATAACTTTATAATCAAATATAGAAACAACCATGTTGATAATGCCTTAAGTAAAAACATGTATACATGTGGGTGATAGAAAATAGGAAAAAGGAAAGTCTAGGAAAGTGACGGAAGCGGGAAAGGATTTCAATACTTAGATAATAGACTAAAATTAAGGAAAGAAAATAGGCTAAAATCAAGGAAACTACTTATAATATGAAACTGCTTTTAAAAAATAATAGATATTATAGGTCATATCTATGACAACTCATTTATGAATCCTGAATACTATACTATGGCTAAGTGCATAATATCATATATTCTATCAGTGGGAACTGTACCAATAGAAAACAACTTCTTTGAAATCGCCCAAACCTATGTGATAATGTTCATGACCTATGAACAATGCACTGTGCAAAAAAGAAAAAAAAAACTACCTACAAACCTTCAACACATATGTGGAAAAGGCCACAACCTTGTGGATAATAGAGTGAGTAAGAAAAAACATCTTCCCTAACTCCAACCACACTTACATGGAAAATGCCACATCCTATAAATAACGTATTAAGTAGAAAAACCTTTGCTGACATTGCACACACACATGTGAGGGTGATCATACTCATGTGGGAAACACACTCAGAATGAAAAACTTCCTGACATTCGCTCACACCTTTGTGTCATTGTCTGTGGCCTATGAACAATGCACTAAGACAAAAAACCTATCACAAACCTACCAAACCTTTGTGACAAAGGTCACAACTTTTTGGATAACCTACTGACTAAAAAAAATTTTTCCCTGATGTCTCCTGCACCTCTGGGTCAGTAAGCACATATGCCTGGGAAATGTGATAAGTAAAAAAATCAATTTAAAGAACAAGTTTTTTTTAATAATTTAATTAATAAAATATTTTAATTTAATGCTAAAGTTAATATATCGTAAATTAATGTGTGTGCGTGTGTAAGCTTGCATGGGTATGTGCCTATGCATGTGCATGTCTCTGTTTGTGTTTATGTGTTAGTGTGTGTTTTTATGTCTGTGTATATATAAGAAAGGATGCACTTACTTCAAAAGTAAATTTATTATAATATTTATTATTAGAATAAGGTAATAATTTTCCGATAGGAAAACAAAAATAGATAGGATAATATATTAGGATATATAGTTATTCTACTGTCTCATATAATTCACATAAAGATACAAACCAGGGAAGACTAAAAAAATCACGAAAATGTAGTGAGGGTGCAAAAGCATGTTGTAAAGTATGCATAGCACCTCATGAAGATAATTACAGGGATGAGATGGACTTACTCTAAAAGTAAGTTTAAGAGAGTTATTCTCTATGTCACTGTTTGTTTTATTGAAATCTAATAATTGTAATAAATAACTAAGCTTTACTATTAGATTTCAAGAAAATAAAAGATTAGCATGAAAAGCAAGTCTCTTAGTATAAGCGGATCTCCTCCCACATACATATGTATATATATATATATATATATATATATATATATATATATATATATATATATATTTAAAATATTAGAAATGATAGACATATTAAACTTTTAGGTGTCAATTTAATTGTTTACTAGACTGGTAAGATATTTATGTTTATAAAATCTTAGTCAGTGATTACTCTTACAAGTTACGGCTATAGTTTATAAAACCATAAAATTAAAACCCAACTGATTGTTCTTGAATTTTGCAAATAGTGAAAACAGATGCTTTTATTATAGAAAATGTAAAACAAACCTTCTTGGGGACCCTGGAGTTTTTGGATAATACAAAATGCACACAATCTGTGTCCATATGCATTGGGGAAGAGAGATTCATACTATTCATACGTATACACACCGCTTGATGCAAATATTAGAGTATGAAAATCCAAAAGGATTCTGTAGAGGGAGCACTAGTGCAATCATGAATAAAGTCTCAGACTCCACAATAAACCTTGAGAGCATTTTTGATAGCCTCGGAAGAGCGAACAAACTTCATGAACTCACTCTGGACAAAGGGCTTAAAAAGCAAAGGGTGGTCCTCTGTCACAAGCTCCTCTGGGGCTTTTATTATGAATCCTGGTTTTGGAACCGTGAACAGTCCAATAGTGAACCTTGCCTCATTTCCACTCACCATTACTCGGTGAACAGGTGTATGCACCCTCCCATTTGTCCATGCCTACAACATATTTCATCAAAATTTTAATATAAGATCATTTTCTAATTTCTCTAGAGAAAGTGGAATGTGTTTACAAATTACATAAAGTGTGTCCCCAGTAACAACAACGAAACTATTTGGTGTTGAGGGCTTGCATTTGATCCACTCTCCTCTCTTGGTCTGCACCTCTAAACCATCAACTTGATTTTGGCACAATGTGGTGAATATATTCTTATCTGTGTGCTCTGCTATGCCAACTTTTGCTTCATTAGTTTGAGGCCCTTCGTACTTGATTAGCCGTGCAAGGTAATTTGTTGAGTTCATGTGCTCATCCAAATATTTTTCAACACCTAAGCTCTCCAAAATCATCTTTCTAATCATCTTATCCAACCTCGTCACTTGCTCTGTGAAATATTGCAGGTTTTTGCTGCAAAATAATTAACAACAAAAGGGGGTTAAAAAGGTATTTTGCTTATTTCTTTTATTTTCAATTCTAAATAAAGAAACTATGTACTGTAAAAAATTGTTCTGTTTCACTAACAATTGATTGTTGAAAGAAAAAATCATCCCATTTTATTCATATTAATAAAATAAAAATACCATAAACACTTAACAATAAAGAAAATAACAATGTCTTGAAAAATCCGTAACATTTACACGTCATAACCTTCTTCTAACCTATAACTTAATTAGACCATAACCTTCTTACCAATATGTTACTTTGATTTAGATGATAATAAATAGTAAAATATATATTCAATATATTAATAGGCTTGCATTATTATTTGAGATGTTCAAATATTAATTATTATATTTTTTGAATTACATTTTAACATGACAATTTTTTTTACTAAATTTATACTTATTTATTTTATTAATTGCACTAATATATAACCGTGGGAGGTTCATATTGTTTGTAGAATTAGAAAAATATACTTGTAGTTTAGACTTTAACTTATGAATTTATATATATTTCACGACTATCTTTCCATAGCTTTTTCTTTTCTTATGTTCAAATATACTAGAGGATGAATTACAAGTTTTAAATGTGGCGTGTGAAATAAAATCATAAAAGCTTTCATTTGTGATGCTTACCTAAAACTTGGTTTTCCTTGTGGCCATAAGATATTGATTAAACTTTCGACTTGGTCATGGAAATCTACATCCTCAATTCCCATGCTCTCATAGAGTTGAAGAGGGCCAACATAACCATGGTATGGCCTACTAGACACAACTCGTTGCTTGGTTAGAAGAGGGAGATTGAATAACTCTTCCACTTCAAGAAACATGGCTTTTCGAAGGTCCAAAGGGACTTTATCAAACACAGCCTCAAAGCAACCATACTCTTCAAGTGCTATGTGAACTTGGGATTTCACTGATTCCCACTCTGCAACATTGGACTCTAAGTCCACACTCGAGAAGTCAATAATTGGAAGCTTTAATTCGGGTTCTGATCCCATTTTTTCCCTCCTCAAATTCTCTCCACTTTATCAATAGATTTGGAAGAAGATGGATGGTATAAACTGAATAGTTTGAAGCTTCGTTTGTTATTTGATTAATTGATGCACCAATACAATCTACCTGCTACGGTGTGGCAATAAAAACCTAAAATAATTGTATTGTATATGCATGAAAATGACACAAAATAATAATTCATAAAAAAGTCATTATATTATTTTCTATGGTATAAGAAATGGTGATACGGCATAAGATCCAAGGACTCCTTTTATGAACAGTGTCATTTTTTAAGCAAATGAACACTGTACTTTTGATGAGTTTATTTATTTATTTATTTATATAAAAACTTGGTACGGGGTTTTTGTAACAAAAAACAACAACTGCTAATGGGCTTTAACTAGAGAGGAAACTGGCTAGAATCTCTTGATTTTCAAATACTTTCTATTTTTTATTCATTTAAAATTATCATTTTTTTATCATTAATTTCTATATTTCTTAAAAAATATGATATATTTTTATATTAATTTAAAATCTAATTTATTTTCTTATAATATTTATTATTTAACAGAAAAATAGCCAGCTATATATATAGTTATCTTAAAATATAGAGTTTAATTTGTATCATTGTATGTACTGACATTGTAAAAGAATATTACAATGATATTAAATCACATTTTTTCATTCATATGACTTTTAAAATATTAATTGGTAAAGTTAACAAATTTATCATAAATTAAGGATTGTGATTGAATGTCAGTGTAATAAGTGTTATACTAAGTTTAATTTGCATGTATTGACAATGTAAACGAATAATATTACACACATATTTTTATTTATATGAGTTTTAAGATATTAATTGCTAAAGTTAACAAATTAAAGATTGTGATTTAATGTCATTATAAAAAGTGATATATTATAAATGCATACTAATTAAACTCTAAAATATAAAGCGTTAATATACTATTTTAAAAAATAAGTTAGTATGTATACGGTAACAAATATATGTAGAGTTTAATAATACATACAGATCCACTTATTTTTTGAAATTAGAAAATAAAAAATTGTAATAAAGAATTTCATAAAATACATTTTTTTGAGATATATAACTTAATATGCTAAAAAACAAGTGGGGTTAAAAAGTCTCTTATTAGTATATGAAATTATATTATTATTTAATTAGCCAAATAAATTGTAAATCAATACATCAATCAACAAATATATTTAATTTTTAAAATGTTGGTATAAATAATTATATTGGATGAGTTGGTTTAAGTGTTTTTTTAAAAAAAATTTAGTTTAAGCTAAAAATCAAGTGTTTTTAAAATAAGTGATTTATTCAGAAGTGTTTTTATAATGTTTGGGTATAATTAAAAAAAGTATTTTTTTAATGTATTAGCTTCTAATTTTTCATAAAACAGTTTTTCATAAGTTTATTTGAAAATTTTTTAATTAATTTATTAAAATAGGTTGTTTTCAACTTTTTCTTATAGTTTTTTATAAAAAAATAATAAAAATAAAAATATACTAAATATATATTTATTTTTTTTAATAAATAATTTTCTCGTAAAAAATTTAAATAAACTTATCCATTATCTTAACCTAGAACCCTAAACATTTGTTCATTATGTTGATTCATT